>PIJE02000573.1:0-77500 GCA_002895965.2 Coryphaenoides rupestris | reverse complement strand
CGGCGTCCCGTCACTTTCAGTGAGCGGAGCTCCTCAGTGAACCAAGGGGATGATTTTCCCTTCAATTACTGTAACATTTTCACCACAAATCTGCCTGTGTCCTTGGAGGAGCCCCGAACTAAGCCACTGTATGTTGTATTGTGATAGGAGAGCTGCTGCAGTTAACTAGTTAGCTATTTAGCTAGGAAGTTAGTCATTTAGGTTATTTTGCTCGCTGTGTAGAGCTGAAGTGCAGAATAATGATATGACAACGGTTCAGAAACAAACCCGTGATTGATTGTGAAATGTGGATACATTGACAGATAAAAAATGTATTGGTCTATTTGGACCCGAAGAACACTTTATGGTTGAGAATTGATATAAATCCGCAACCCCTCAAACAAAAAAGACATTCATTTGTATTGGTGTCAGAGTTGGTGGAGGAGGTGGTGGAGGGGGTGGGAACAGAGATGATGGTGGAGGGGGGAACAGAGATGGTGGATGAGGTGGTGGAAGAGGTGGGAACAGAGATGGTGGAGGAGGTGGTATTAGAGGGGGTGGAGGGGGTGGGTGGGATCAGAGATGGTGGAGGAGGTGGTGGAGGGGGTGGGTGGGTTCAGAGATGGTGGAGGGGCTGGTAGCTCCATCTCCCTGGGTAATACTCTCTGACAGGCTGTTGGTCGCTCCTCTTGGCACTCCCCGGTCCAAGGTGGAGTAGCCAGCTCACCGGGACATCTGCTGCTGAGACGCCTGGAGGTTTCCCCTCCCCTCCCCGCTCCCTTCCCTCTTTTTTTCTCCTCCTCCTGGCAGCTGGTTTCACGGCCGAGCGTCTGTGGAAGCCATCAGCATGTGGTGGTCGAACTCACGTTCTTCTCCATGCCTCACTCTCACTCCTCCATGCCTCTCATCACTCCTCCACACCTCACTCTCACTCCTCCACACCTCACTCATCACTCCTCCACACCTCACTCTCACTCCTCCATGCCTCACTCTCACTCCTCCACACCTCACTTTCACTACTCCACGCCTCACTCTCAGTTCTCCATGCCTCACTCCTCCACGCCTCTTTGTCCCTCCTCCACTCCTCACTCCTCCATGCCTCACCCATCACTCCTCCATGCATCACACTCACTCCTCCATGCCTCACTCTCCAACCTCACTCCTCCACACCTCACTCTCACTCCTCCATGCCTCACTCCTCCACTGCTTACTCTCACTCCTCCATGCCTCACGCCTCACTCCTCTATGCCGCACTCATCACTCCTCCACGCCTCACTCTCACTCCTCCACACCTCACTCCTCCATGCCTCACTCATCACTCCTCCATGCCTCACTCCTCCATGCCTCACTCTCACGCCTCCAAGCCTCACTCCTCTAAGCCTCACTTTCACTCCTCCACACCTCACTCTCACTCCCCCACGCCTCACTCCTCCATGCCTCACTCTCACTCCTCAAATCCTTACACCTCCACGCCTCATGCCTTACTCCTCTACTTCTCTCTCACACATCTCCATTCCTTACTCATTACTCCTCACTTTCTCTCCTCCACTCATCACTCCTCACTCCTCCACTCCACCCAAATTCCCTCCTTTGGGGACCCGCTAGTGTGTGGATTGTTACTCAACTGAATGTTTTCCACCTTTATTTAAATACATGTTGAAATACTTTTGGGTTTTTTCTTTTTCTTCAAATGGACGGTTGGAGTGATTCTGTGGCCTGAACTGCAGCAGAGGATTCTTAGAAATGAGCTGGTCTGTGGGGGGAGGCGACAGATCCGTCTAACAGATGCTGTCATTTGGCAGCTGAAAATAAACTGCTCCTGTTTTCTTAGAACCGTTAAGCGCCTCACTCTGAATTCTGGTAACTATGCTAGTTTAAAGTTAGCCCTGAAGCTAGTTTACAGTTAGCCCTGAAGCTAAACAAACCCAACCCTGGGAATCCAGACACACATACAATGCTAGTGGGTTTGAACCAGCAAATCGTTTCGACTCCCAAGATTGTATGAAGGCGGTCTTCCTGTTTCTCATTTCCTTTCTTCACATTTTTCAGACGTGACGCTGATGGTGATCGACGAGTGTCACCACACACAGAAGGGCGAGGTCTACAACAACATCATGATGCGCTACCTCAAGCAGAAGCACATCAACGCCCAGAGCCAGAAGCAGGGGAAGGAGCCGATGTCCATCCCCCAGATCCTGGGCCTCACCGCCTCCCCCGGCGTGGGCGGAGCCACCAAAAGTGCCAAAGCAGTGGAGCACATTTTGAGGGTAACTGCCAACTTCTTTGCCCCTGGTCTCACCCCCAGCCCACGTCTCCTCCTCATTCCTCCTGTGGTCTCGCTGCTCACTTTCATTCCAACCAAAGTGCCTGGTCTGGTTCTGGCCTGCCCCACCACACCCCAACCCCAACCCACCCCGTCCTGTTGAGTCTCTGCTCCTCTCTCTCTCCACAAGCCGTTTCCAATGTTCCCACGTGGACCGTAAGGACGGCCCGGCCTCCACATTCTCACACTGTGCTGAGAGAAAGGGATTGCTGATTATTTCTGTAGGGTGATGGGGGTGGGGTGTTGAATTGGGCATGTTGAATATGTTGACAGGTTATACAGTTGATATGTTGTATGCATGAGGTTGCTTTAGAGGATTTTATTGCTGAACTGTCATAAATTGCGCCTTTTTCTGTTTGTTTGGTAGATTTGTGCGAATTTGGACGCTTGCAAAATCATGACAAGCAGCGGAGAGAACACAAAGGAACTGTACAAGAGAGTGGCCACCGTGGAGGAGAGAAGAGAGGTTTACATAAATTGCATTACTTTTATTTATTTATATTTACATTATTTACCACGAAAGTTGACTGCGGGAGAATGGAAGCAACGAACTGCACATGTAAACAAGGACGTGGGATGGTCCTGATGTGTGTCTCTCGTCGCTTCTTCCCTAAAAGGATCCCTTCGGTGATGTCATCAAAAACATCATGAGTGCCATCCACACCCACGCCGATCTACACATGACGTGTGACTTTGGCACCCAGAACTACGAACAGTGGGTGGTCCAGAGAGAGAAGAACGGTGTGCTATGACCACTCTTCTTCCCCTTGGCTTTTTGCGTCTTTACCTCTACAACTAGTCATTTACTAAAGGAAACATATAACTCCCCCCTACAAGACAATGACCACAGCAATGTATTAAGACACAGTTCGTAAACTACACTTCGTTATACATGACACTTCCGCTTATGAGGTCATTGACATATAATTTGTACCCCAAAACTTTTTTCTCCTAAGGGTTTTTTATGGGGCGGATACGGCGTGATCTTTACTCTTTTCTTGTAATTGGGCCATTAGAACAAGAAAGGAGAAGTTCATCAAGTCGTACCCCCCCCCCCCCCACCCCCCCCCCCCCCCCCCCCCCGACATCAACGTACCCAGTAACGAAGGACTCAGTCTCTGATAAGAACCACTATGTGGTCAGAGTAACCGACTCCTGAGTTACACTATATAAGGTATAACGATTGATTGATTGTGTGATTATTGAATAATCAATGAGGGAGTGTGGTGGAAAAATACCATATTGGTCATTTACAGGCAACTTGCCCTCATCTGCATATCATTGAGGGGACCCCTGCTGTGAACAGTCACTGGCATATTCTTAATTCTTAATGTCATGTCCAATAATATTTCACTTCTTTATGCCAATTGTTTTCGCCATCGGAATATCTTATCTTGCCCACATATTTGTATATTTAACTGTAATTTGCATTTACGTTATTTTATCAATCTGTGGTTTTTGTACTGTATCGCTATGCAACCTGGCACAAGAATTTCCTTCGGGATTAATAAAGTTCAATTCTATTCTATTCTATTATACCACCGGGTGTGAGCGTGATTAGCCTTTCCAAACGGTTTCCAGTTTTTGACATCACAGGTGGGAGTGTCCACCTAGAATGGGAAATGGATTGAATTTATACAGCGCTTTCATCCAAAGTGCTTTACAGTATTGCCTCACATTCACCCATTCATACACCGACGGCGGTGTCAACCATGCAAGGTAACAACCAACACGTCAGGAGCAGGTGGTGTCTTGCTCAGGGACACCTCGACACTTAGCTAGAAGGCGGAGCCTGGGGATCGAACCAGCAATCTTCCTGTTGCCAGACCGGCTCTTACAGCTATTACTTCCTGAGCTACTTCTGCCCCCATGTTTAAACCGTACATGAAACCGTTTTTCGAAACCGCTTGGAATGGCTAATCACGCTCACACCTGGTGGTATAAAATGAGTCCTACAAAAAATCCATGACATTTGTTGTATTTATGTTGTGAAGAGCACAGAGACGTGGATGATCTTGATGTTACACTGTGTCAGGTCTTATCTCCTTCCTCCTTTGCGTTTCCTCGCAGCCGCCAAAGAGGAGGACCAGAAGGTGCGCGTCTGCACCGAACACCTGCGACACTACAGCGAGGGACTGGAGCTGAGCAAAGTCATCCGCATGTGCGACGCCCTGGACGTCCTGAGCGCCTACCAGGAGGCGGAGCGCAAGAAAAAGGAGGTGCCCAAGGAGGAGGAGGCGGAGCCCATTCAGACCACGGCTACAGAGAGCTTCCTCTTCAATCTGTTCGACGGTTGGTGGTTGGTTGTTGGTGTTGTTGTTGCTCGGTGTGTGTAAACAGTTGCAATAAGAACACACATTAAGTACAATAACAAGTGACTGTTGATGTTTGTATAATGCATAATGCAGTACAGATTTGGTGTGCAGTCATTAAGTGCTTTATTGTCACATGTATATCATAACACAGGGCCATTTTGAACAGTGAAATTCTTGTGACATGGCAGATCTTATATATATATAAATGCATTGAAAATATACATATATATATATAGGTATATACACACATATATATATATTGAGCGGCACATTATACATCATACAATATTACAATATACATAATAAAGATGAAAAAATATATAAAACGTAATTAAAATATATTTTGCATGTTAATTCCATAATATATCGGTGGTTGGATGTTTTTTCGTGTCATACATGTGCATCTATCATCAACACTGATGTCTTCTTACAAAAAGTTCCCTCAACGTGTCATGTCCCCTCACCGCGGTTACCAAAGCTTCCCCCTTCTGCAGCCGTCAAACTCCAAAGCCAGGAACACCAGCATGAATTAGAGGGCGTGTGTGTGTGTGTGTGTGTG
Source organism: Coryphaenoides rupestris (assembly GCA_002895965.2). Taxonomy (NCBI): domain Eukaryota; kingdom Metazoa; phylum Chordata; class Actinopteri; order Gadiformes; family Macrouridae; genus Coryphaenoides; species Coryphaenoides rupestris. The sequence continues at coordinate 72,324 of PIJE02000573.1, read as the reverse complement.
TGTGTGTACCTTGGTTCACACCTTTGCCACCTCGCTGTCGTCTTCAGACAAAAAGCAGGAGCTGCAGCGCTTCGCCAAGATGCCCGAGTACGAGAACAACAGTCTGTCCAGGCTGAGGGTGCAGATTCTCAAGGAGTTCACCACCAGGGAGAACGCGCGTGGGATTATCTTCACCAAGACACGCCGCAGCGCCATTGCCCTGACGCAGTGGGTGCAGGGCAACCCCAAGTTCGAGGACGTCAACGTGTGCCCCCAATACGTCATCGGTGGCGGAGACCAGAGTGTCGTCAAACCCATGACCGCCGTAAGCAGCGTTCCCCCGTGCGGTTATATTATGTTTCGTGCTAGCATGTTTCCTTTTTAGCATCGGCCCAGATTTCAACCACACACATTTTGTTCAGAAAGCGCTCTGATATCACTGTTTGTTTGAAGGCAGAACAAAGGGACGCTTTGAACAAGTTTCAACACGGGAAAGTCAACTTACTGATTGCGACCACCGTGGCAGAGGAGGGCTTGGACATACCGGCATGCAACTTTGTGATTCGCTATGGCCTTGTGACCAATGAGATTTCCATGATTCAGGTCAGTGCTAACGGGGAATCTCTTGAGCTTTTACTCACAACAGCAATGCTAAGCTTTGGTGGACCGCAGTGCACTCAAACTGGAGTTGTTGTCTACAGGCACAGGGCAGAGCGAGAGCCAAAGACAGCAGCTACACGCTGGTGGAGGTGCTGGGCTCTGGTGTGGTCGAAAAGGAAAATGTTAACGAGTTTCGGCAGAAAATGATGAACAAAGCCATCATAAAAATCAAGAATATGGATCAAGAAGAATTCAACAAAAAGGTAGCCCTCCCCTACACACACACACATCTATCTATCTATCTATCTATCTATCTATCTATCTATCTATCTATCTATCTGTCTATCTATCTATCTATCTATCTATCTGTCTATCTATCTATCTATCTATCTATCTATCTATCTATCTATCTATCTCTCCCTCCGTCAGATCAACACCTATCAGGTTGAGGCCGTACAGGAGTGGAGGTTGATGATGATGAAGAAGAGGAACCAGCTGATGAAGAACGACAGTCCATCGGCAGTGTCCTTCAGCTGTCGGAGCTGCAACAAATTTCTGTGCACCGGGGAAGACATCGAGGTGATCGACAATATGCACCATGTGGTCGTGTCCACAGCCTTCCGGTACGACGCTGAGAGCGGTGGACTTGCTGTTACTTCAAGAAAATGCACTCAGTCTGGCGATGGTTTATTCATTTGAATTGTATTTATTTGTTCTGCAGGGAACTTTTCAACAAGAAAGAGAACACATCCCTTCAAGAGAGGAATGTGGACTACGAGACAAATTTGTTCATAGCGTGCAAAGTGTGCGGGCAGGTAGGTTTCTGAACTGGCCGTGGGGGGTCGCCCACCTGCATACCATTCGGGCTCCGTGATCGAGATCCACCACACCACACCACGAGTGTGGTGTGGTGGTGGTTCATTATTTATATTTTAGTATTCTATTGTTTATTACTCTATTGTTTATTATTCTATTGCTATGCTTATGTTGTTGGTATTTTGAGCAACCTCTGGCACAAGAATTTCCTTCGGGATTAATAAAGTTCTACTTTATCTTATCTTATCTTATGTTATCTTCATCAACGTCATCATTTTAACAAACAAAAACGCTTTCTCGTCGGCAGAGATGGGGATCCATGATGCTTCACCGCGGGAACGAGCTCCCGACTCTCAACGTGAAGAACCTGCTGGTGACCTACAAGGGCAAGAAGAGCAGCTGCGCGCGGTGGCGCGAGCTGGCAGTCACCTTCACCGCCTTTGACCTGGCGGCCCACGCCAGCCTCATGGCAGACACCTGGGACGAGGACGACTGAGGTGGAATGAGGAACACGTGCAAATCTCATGCGTGTCTGTCTGAGAGCGTGAGTCTGAGAGCTTCCCAGCAAGCAGGGGTGTAGCCTGCTCACATGCTACACATGATATCATTGACGTGATGAGAACACAGATTGCACAAATGTTACCCGACAAAAAATATATATATATAATATATATATTTATATATATATATATATAATATATAATATATATAATATATATAAAATATATATATATATAAATATATATATAATAATGTCATAAAGCACTTTTGGCCCATAATAATCTGGCCTTTGAGACTGTCTTGTGATTCATAAAAAAATATATATATATTATTTAATTTTTTTGGGTTACTGTCGAGTCTGCTTAGATGAGTCCTCTTCCTACTGTCTGTTGGAGATGAATGTGAACCTTAAATGTTGTCCAATAAAAAAATTGCATTGAATATCCGCGCCGTGTGTGGACTACTTCTGGTTGTTCTTTATTCGAATTGTTTTTCTTTTAGTTTTTTAAGAATGTGGTTGGTTTGGTTGGTTTAAGTTAATCAGCACGTTCCCCGGGTATGACAAAGTGAAGAGACATTCCTGTGATGAGACAGGAGGAGTGTGTGTGCGTGTGTGTGTGTGTCTGTACCAGAGTATTATACTGTGAGGAGCCACGGGGGTTTTAGTCGCACCGACGTCTCGGAAGCTCCCACTTTTTGTTTCGCAAAAGTCCACAAACAACTTTGCATTCTTCCATGGAACGACAAAATGCAACTTATTGGACATCACTGGCTCTGATTATTAATTCTTCGTGAGCGGATTGGATTGAAAAAGTTGGAGAAGGACTCGTCGTTGAATGTCTACCACTTCGTCCTCAGTATGGTCAGTATGTACAATGAGTAATAATTCAAATAATAATAATAATAAGAAGAAGAAGTAGAAGATGATCAAACTACAATTAAATACATAGATAGACATCTGTCCTACTTTGTGACTGTTGGCGTCAACTTATTTGGGACTAGAAATAGAGAGAGAGGAGGAAATGTTAATTGTGTGTCCGTCTTCCTGTCCGCTAATAGGCGTGCGGCAAGGTGTTCTGGGTGGGCGTGTCTGCGGCTGCCATCACCTTGTTTCTAATTATCCCGGTGGCGGTTCACCTGAACAGTAAGTAACTAGACCCCCCCCGACACCCCTCTCTCTCTCTCTCTCTCTCTCTCAATTCAATTCAATTTATTTTAAAGAGCTTTATTGGCATGGGAAACGTACATTTACATTGCCAAAGCGAAATAAATAAATAAGAAATATGTAAACAAAACTGCAATATTGCAATCTCTCTCTCTCTCTCTATTCCCTCTCTCTCTCTCCCTGTCTCGCTCTCTCTTCCCCCTCTCTCTCTCCCTGTCTCTTTCTCTCTCTCTCTCTCTCCTCTCTCTCTCTTTCTCTGCCTCTCTCTGTCTCTCTCTCTCTCTCTCTCTCTCTCTCTATCTCTCTCCCCCTGTCTCTCTCCCCATCTCTCTCTTTCTCTGCCTCTCTCTCTCTCCCCATCTCTCTTTCTCTGCCTCTCTCTCTCTCTCTCTCTCTCCCTGTCTCTCTCTTTCTATCCCCCTCACCTCTCCCTCTCTCCCTCTCATTTGAGATGGTCTTCCATGTTTACTTCCTTGTTTACTGCACTACATTTGGTTGTTTGTTGTGGGTTATTGTTGTTGTTTTTTTACAGTGTCACCGTAGATTAGATAATATTACAACCCCAGATCATTCATATCGTGACTTTTTTTTCCCCCAGGAACTAATGCTGCTAATAAAAGGGCATTTAGTCTTGACGATCTTTTTAATCAAACTATCAAATGGAAATCCTACCGCCTCAGATGGATATCAGGTAAACCGTCTATTGTATTTTATATGCACATGAAAACAAAAGTCAGGTCAAACTATAGCTCTCGAGAAACCTAGAATGAAAACGACAAATAAACTGTTTGGAAATGAATAAAGCCGCTGAACCTGCAAAATAAAAGATAAAAGGAAAAATCTGTTTGGTCATTGAGGGGAATCCAGTAAAAAATCTTCGGGCAGATCCCTTTCAAGTGGGGAAACAACAGAGTCTCGACAGAACTTGAGAACAACAATAACAACAACAATGGATCATTACAAATTTATATTCCTGCTTTTGGTTTGCTGTCATCATATCTCCAGATAATTCATATTTGCATACCAAAGACGAGAGTGTATTCCTCTACAACGTTGCCACCAAGGAGGAGTCACTGTATTTGAGCAACGCTACGTTTGTAAGTACATCATTATAGAAGTGACACACTATGATGTTGTGCAACAGATACCTTTTTTATTTTTCTAACTGCAGGGCCCAGGTAGACGCCACAGACTACATGTTGTCTGGCGACCAGAAATACGTCAGCCTCAGAAGCAACTACTCTCAGGTGAGAAATTACACACAAATAAATACAAAATACAATATATAATACAGCTCCACACTGTTAAATAAAACTGTTTTATTGGCCGTTAAACAGCAATGGAGACATTCCTTCACAGCCTCTTACTCCATATACAGTCTGGAGAGTTCGTGAGTAGACCTACTCGATGGCACATTTCGAGACATGTTTTTAACTTTATCATAACTATACGCATGTTTGTTATTTACAGAAAGTTTATCACTGCTTCGGATCTTCCAGGGTGTGTGCAGTACTTTAGCTGGGCGCCGACAGGGAACGCATATGTGAGTGTACATTACATTCAGGGTAACCATCTTGGCATGATTAATAGTACTTAGCATTACTTAGCATATTGTATGTTCTTAGATGTTGGTAATGCACTCAGAATGGTACTTCTGCTCTTATCTCAGATATTATGCAGGCAACCTAGCAATTATGAAACTCGTTCTATTAACCTTGCAATTATGAATGCTGGAAACCTGCTCTATTCTTATCTTTATGTACCACAGTGATATATTGTTGTCTCTTTCTACAAATGTACTCTTTGTAAGTCGCTTTAGATAAAAGCGTCTGCCAAATGCCCTAAATGGAAAGTAAATGTAAATGTAACAACAACAGACAGCCAAGCATTCTGTTGCTAACTGTTGTGCCCAGGCATACGTTGCAGACTTCAACATTTACATGAAAGCCAACGTGACCTCTGACCCCGTCCAAGTGACCTTCAACGGAGAAAAGAACAAGCTCCTCAACGGTGTTCCTGACTGGGCGTACGAGGGTGAGTCATCCGTGTGCGTGTGTGTGTGTCTCTGTCTGTCTGTCTGTCTGTCGGATTGTGTGAATGTGTGTGCGAGTGCGTGAATGTGTGCGTGTGTGCTTGTGTGTGAGTGTGTATGCCTTATCAGACAGGCAGAGCTAAGTGTTAGTGTCGCATGTTCAGTGTCTTGTTTGGAGTTCAGAGAAAACATCGAAAACAGGAAATTCCCAAATGTCTCCTTTCAGAGGAGGTGTTCTCATCCAACGAGGCGATGTGGTGGTCGACCGACTCCAGGTTCCTGGCCTACCTCGAGCTGAACGACAGCCGTGTCCAGAGCTTGGAGTTCACCTTTTACGGCTCCGAACAATATCCTGAAACCAAGGCTATTCCCTACCCTAAGGTGACACGCGCACACAAACCCTAAACATTTGGAATGTTGCTGAGTGATTGTGGGAGTGTTTGTGGCTGGTGCCTGGCTGGCTTAATTAGCCACACCTGGTGCAGGTAGAGTGTGTTGGGGGGGGGGGGGCAAGCCTGTGGTGAATTGGCTAATCAGTAGGGGTGTGCATTAGAGGCTGACATTTCGGGAATTCCCGTGGGTCACGTGATTCCCGTGGGAATTCCCGAAATTCCCACGGGATTCACGTGATATGGGAGTCAATCTCACTATTCATCACAGGATTGGGCAAGACCAGGAGTGCCAAAAACAGGAGCAGGCAGGAGCGGGAATCATTTTATGGGTATGGGAATTTTATGGGAATATTTTTGTATTATGACTGGTATGAAGGTTTGTTTTGAAGCCTTCACCGGTGACCCTGGCGAAGTGGTGCCTTCAAAGTATCAGGAATCTTCCACTTGAAAAATGGTGACATTTTTCTGCTCACCTTTGCAGGAGAGTCCGTCTCTTTAGAGCAGGGGTGCCCAATACGTCGATCGCGATCGACCGGTCGATCGCAAAGGAAGTCCGGGTAGATCGCATGCCATTAAAAAAAATGTGATGTTATCATTCATCGGATGAATGATAACAGAATTTAGTGGGGACGCAATATCCAGCGATATCCATCCCCCCCCCCCCCCTCCCGGATCAGAACCGCGAATTAACGGAGCCCGCCCCCCCTCGCCTGCCTTGAAGGCAGCACTGACGGCTGGTATTACGTAGCGACGCACGGCACGTCACATACAAACAAAAATGGAATGAAAATGAAAAACTGCAGAAAAACACAAAGTAATCTAAGAAAAGGATGGCCAGAAGCCATCATCAAATCAAAATCACTGCTTTGCTTAAAAAGTATTACCCCTTCCCTCACCCCCTAAAAAAGAAAACGGGAATGAAACAGGAGTGGGAGTCATACACATTTTTCATGGGATTTGGGCAGGACAGGATTTGTTTTGTGGGAGTGGGATGGGACAGGAGTGAAAATCCACTCCCGTGTCAGACTCTAGTGTGCATCTCTCCAAAAAAGATGATCAGATACGTATCTAGATACATGAGGTACGATACGATTCAGGGACGATACATTTTTAAATGGAACGATTCGGTTCGATTCGATTCAGTAGGATTCCATACGATTCGATTCAATACGATTTGATGGGATATGATACAATCTGATAGAGTTCCTTGTTTAAAGTAGACAATCATTTTACATTATGAATTAACATAAGTCAATACTATAAATGTGCCATTGCTTACCTTCAAATAGAAAGCCCAACAGCGAGAAGCTTTGGAGGTGGAACTACACTCACAGAGTGTGTGTGTGTGTGTGCGTGTGTGTGTGTGTGTGTGTGTGTGTGTGTGTGTGTGTGTGTGTGTGTGTGTGTGTGTGTGTGTGTGTGCTGACTGTGTGTGTGTGTGTGTGTGTGTGTGTGTGTGCTGGGTGTGTGAGAGAGACGGCTGGCAGACACTGAGCAGACGAGGATTCAGCGAGCCACAGCAACAACAAAAAAACTGATTCATAACTTTGTGATCGGCCATCGGGCCGGTTCATGCGGTGGGGGATACTTTAGACCGATCCAGGGGTCCGTGTACCGATGCACTCGCATCTTTTTAAATGAAAAAAGCGATTTCCGATTCAAATCGGTTATTTGTTACACCCCTACTAATCAGCAGAGGGTGGGACCAAGTCATTTTTTTGCAAGTCACAAGTAAGTCTCAAGTCTTGGGCACTCAAGTCCCGAGTCAAGTCCCAAGTCAAGACTGAAAAGGTCCCAAGTCAAGTCCCAAGTCAAGTCCCAAGTTCCTAAACTTTGAGGTTTCGAGTCCTAAACAATGTCATAATGGGCTCTTCACCAAATGTAATGCCATTTTAAACAGAGTAATAATATATTAAATTTACAGAAATCATGAATGCTTTTTAAAATGTGTATTTATTACTTTCCAAATAAACTTTATAATTCATGGAAATACATGGGTTGCCATGAGAAAGACATCAATATGACAACAAAAACAAAACGGCTGGCCTGCTCTAGACACACAAGTTATTCCTGTCATATAGACTAATTACAATCATTTCAAAAAGCACGTTAAAACAAGTGCGACTGAACTTAATAAAAAAAAACAAGTAGTCCAAACAAAGAAGCAGCATTTATTTTACAATTAAATGTATTTTCATTCAAAAGGTATCAATGAAACCCCTCCCCCCTCATACCACACTAACCAATTCCTCTATTTTCTCTGTCCCTCTCGCTCTACTGATATACTCTAGACACCTAAACAAATCCTGCCTTAGTTACAATCATTTATTATAAGGTACATCAAAACAATTGCTACTGACCTTCAAGTAGGCCTACAATTTGAACACTGGCCTGAATGTCTGAGAAAAACCATGCAGATCCCAGAGATGGGAGACAAAACGTGATTCATGGAGACTACGTGTGTGTGTGTGTGTGTGTGTGTGTGTGTGTGTGTGTGTGTGTGTGTGTGTGTGAGAGAGAGAACGTGAAATGCATAAACAGTTTCATTTACCCACAGGGTTGTGCTTTTTCTGTTATCTCAGGGCCCTATGATGCATTGCATTTGCAAAAGACCAAATTGGCCAAAAGTCTGTCAGTCATGTTTCAGTGTCGAGTGCGAAGTCAATCGGAGGAGTGGTTCTCGAGAAAATCACCCCGGTCCGAACGGGCACATCCCAACGGGCACTGCACTAGCATTATTAATTTCATTATCAACTTGTTGGCAAAACAATCTAATTTGTCAACAATCTAACGTTAATATTAGCCTCGACTTACCTTTCTTTGTGCAGCTTCAAATGTCGAACAAAGTTGGAAGTTGTTGCGTCTCAGTCTGTGATTGTCGACCCGCACGTTTTGCAGACTGCAATTCGTTTTTTGTTGACCACCACGTAGTTTTTATACGCAAACGAAATAATCTTTGGTATCATTTTTCCAATATTGCTCCGTCGTTCTGAATTGTAACGTTAGTTCTTCATGGTTCTCTCGCGCAACTTGATCGGATGCTGTCTGTCGGATTGGTTTAAGGTGGATCTGGGAAATGAAGTGTCGATTCGCTGGAAATGTAGTTCATTCAGGAAATGAAGAGAAATGAATTGATTCGCGGCACACTTTTTAAATAACATAATTTTTTATCTTTGGGCTTGGGGGAAGGTATCAAGTCTTTTCAAGTCAAAAGGCTCAAGTCCAAGTGAAGTCACGAGTCATTGGTGTTAAAGTCAAAGTCGAGTTGCAAGTCTTTTTTGATTTTGTCAAGTCGAGTCTAAAGTCATCAAATTTGTGACTCGATTCTGACTCGAGTCCAAGTCATGTGACTCGAGTCCACACCTCTGCTAATCAGTGCACCACAGGTTAAGTCAGCTTCCAGCACACACACTCATGGATAGCGCTAGCATGCACCCTTTACAATAATCCAGACTTTTCACCACAAACCTGCCTACGTCCTTGGAGGGGCCCTGAACTAAGCCACTTGATGTGGCAGTGTAGCCAGAGTTTGGAGGAAATTAATAAACAGTGCTAGCAAGTATAAATATATAAGTGTAAATAAACTGCTAGCAAGCTAGCTCTCTCTCTGTCTTGTGTGTGTGTGTGGTGATGGCTGGTTTAGCCTCTGTGCACTGATTACTCAATGCACCTCAGGTGTGCAGCCTCACCCACCCACCCCAGATTCTAACTGGGCCAGGTGCTTAAACCAGCCACGAAACACACACACACACACACACACACCCCACAATGCGCTTGCTCTGCCTTTTTCCTCATTCCACGTTGAAGTGTGTGTTGCAAGGACAGTGTTCAAAAGTGTCTCCTGACTCACATTCCGTATGTTTCCATGTTCCCGTGGTCCACGCCGCGGTCCTGCAGGCCGGCTCAGTCATACCCAGTGCAAGACTGCTGGTGGTGGACACCGCCGACCCGTCCAGTCGCACTGAGGTGGTTCCCCCCAGCTCTATCGCCTCTGGGTCCGTCTCCTCATCCTCATCTCCCATTACATTTTCTAATGTGTTGCTCTTCCCCCTAGTCGACCCCCAACCTGCTCCTTAAGGAGCAGGTAGGTGTTAGACAGTGAATACAGAGACAGGTCATTAAGGAGCAGGTAGGGGTTAGACAGTACAGAGACAGGTCATTAAGGAGCAGGTAGGGGTTAGACAGTACAGAGACAGGTCATTAAGGAGAAGGTAGGGGTTAGACAGTGAGTACAGGTCATTAATGACCTGTCTCTGTACTGTCTAACCCCTACCTTCTCCTTAATGACCTGTCTCTGTACTATCTAACTACACCTGCTTATGACGTCACCTGGTGACTTGTTCTCTTGTTTGGTTGTCTCAGCGATTACTTCCTGAGCTCAGTGACCTGGGTGACGGGCGAGCGCGTGGCGGTCCAGTGGCTCGCCAGGAAGCAGAACTACGTGCGCGTGCAGATCTACGACTTTGACGGCAGCAGCTGGCGGGAGAAGCAGGCGAGTCACTGCCTCTCTTCGGTTCTGGCGGCGATGGCACGATAAATATTTGTATTTTTTTATTTTTTTATTTTTTTATTATTTTTTTTTTATACAGTATATATCATAGAGGACCAGTTATGTTTAATACATATTAGTAAATATATAATATGTGATATATATATATATATATACTGTATATATATAAAATGCAGTTATGTTTAATCTAGAAGATATTGGTATAACAGTTTGAGTTGCAAGTCAAGTGTTGATAATAAAATCATTTCTGTTTCTGTTTCTCTTCCAGAAATTCGAACAAACCAGTGCGACGGGCTGGGTGGGCCATGTGAGTTCCAGTGATGATGATGAACGCTGCTTATGACTTACATTAAGCCGTTTACGTTCACAATTAATTTTTCCTCCTCCAGTACTCCCCCCTCCCGCTGTTCTTCGCCGCAGATAACATCACTTTCTACAAAGTGATGAGTGACGCTCACGGCTACAAACACATCCATCATGTCAAGGATGTGAGTAGCGCCACGTATTGTTATGGAAAACACACAGCGTGTGTGTGTGTGTGTGTGTGTGTGTGTGTGTGCGTGTGTGCGTGTAACCAGATCTCTCTCTTCAAAGGGCGTGGCTGAACCAATCACGTCGGGCCAATGGGAGGTCATTTACATAACCAAACTGACCAAAGACACCATGTAAGGAGAATGATTCGATTATTTAGATTTTTCGATTTCGATTAATGTGACCATTTTAATGAGTCGAATACATTATAAAAAGCAAATCTTTTACAGATATTATATAAGTAACGAACAAAACCAACCCGGAAAGAGAAATGTTTATGGGTAAGTATTTATTTATCTGCATCATTACTCTCGTATTATTAATGCATTATTATGATTATGATGATTAATGTTATGATTATTATCACCATTGTTATATTCCTGAATGTTGACAACGTGAACATGTCAATCATAGTGTGACGAACATCTCCATCTGATTCATATGAACCGTATGAACCATATGGTCAGTATGCCCATGTATTGATTGATTGATTGATTGTCAAAGTCATGTAGATCATAACACAGGGCCATTCTGTACAGTGACACTCTTGTGACATGGCAGGTGACAGTACGCAAAAAAGTAGGCAAAAAAGATAAAATAGCAAGAAGAGAATTGTTTTATATATATATACATATGCATTGAAAATATACAAATATATACATACACACATGCAAATATACATGTATATACTGTATATATACACACATATACATAAATATATATATATATATTGAGTGGCACAGTGTACATAATATGATAACACAATATACATAATAATATAAATATAAAATACAAATATAAAATGTCATGTTGAATCCAGAAGTATTGAATATTGAGTATTATAAACGTACGTAAGTAAGGGCAGAATTGATTGATTGTATCATCCAAACGTACAAGTCAGTGAGGGCAGAATTGATTGATTGATTGATTGATTGATTGATTGGTTGTGGCTCCTCCAGGCTGGACATCAGGACCAGGAGCCCCAAACCCGCCCGGTGTCTCACCTGTGACGACACGAGGCGGGACAGGTGTCAGTACAGCTTAGCCTACCTGAGCCACAACGCCTCCTACTTCCAGACGTTCTGCTACGGTCAGTTAGCTGCTCGCCGCGCACACACCCTCCATCGCACCGTATCATCTCACCTCAACACACCACACTAACACAACACAACACAACACACCACACTAACACAACACAACACACCACACTAACACAACACAACACACCACACTAACACAACACAACACTAACACAACACAACACACCACACTAACACAACACAACACACCACACTAACACAACACAACACACACACAACACAACACACCACACTAACACAACACAACACACCACACTAACACAACACAACCACACTAACACAACACAACACACCACACTAACACAACACAACACACCACACTAACACAACACAACACACCACACTAACACAACACAACACACCAACACAACACAACACACCACACTAACACAACACAACACACCACACTAACACAACACACACACTAACACAACACAACACACCACACTAACACAACACAACACACCACACTAACACAACACAATGCACACTAACACAACACACCACACACTAACACAACACACACACTAACACAACACAACACACCACACTAACACAACACAACACACCACACTAACACAACACAATGCACACTAACACAACACAACACACCACACTAACACAACACAACACACCACACTAACACAACACAATGCACACTAACACAACACAACACAACACACCACACTAACACAACACAACACACCACACTAACACAACACAATGCACACTAACACAACACAACACACCACACTAACACAACACAACACACCACACTAACACAACACAACACACACACAACACAACACACCACACTAACACAACACAACACACCACACTAACACAACACAACACACCACACTAACACAACACAACACAACACACCAACACTAACACAACACAACACACAACACAACACCACACAACACAGCACCGCAACACAACACAACACACCACACCGCAACGCAATACTAACACGACGCAACGCAACACAACACAACACACACTTCCTCCTCGCTCCACCACGCAACAGGATGTAGCATGGGCACGTCGGTGTGTGATTAATTTGTTGTCAAAACCCGTTTGTCAACGTATTCACAGACGTACAAACAAACGTGCTTTTTGTCTGAATATTCTTCTGTTCGTGTGTGTGTGTGTGTGTGTGTGTGTGTGTGTGTGCTGCTGTGTGTCCTGTTGTGTGTGTGTGTGTGTGTGTGTGTGTGTGTGTGTTGTGTGTGTGTGTGTGTGTGTCAAGTCAAAGTGTTTTATTGTCACATGTACTGTACATCACAACACAGGGCCATTCTGGTCAGTGAAACTCTTGGCAGGCGACGTAGGAAATAGGCAAAAAATAACGAGGAGAAAAAAATCTCTATATATATTTGGTATATACAGTATGTATTCAAGAACAAAATATATAAAAAATATATATCATATAAATGGATATATTCATTCATCCATCCATCCATCCATCCATCCATCCATATACAACACAATATACAAAAATAAATATACAAAATAAGTTTATGGTAATATTATCATCAGCTGTTTTCTTCGTTTGCCGTGTATGTGTTGTGTGTGGCGTGGCATGCGTGCGTGCGTGTATGTGTGTGTGTGTGCGTGTCTCACCAGGACCTGGACTTCCCCTCTTCACCCTGAGGAATAATCAAGCCTTTGGGGAAGGTATGTCGTCGGCCGCTGGTTGTCATGGCGATGCTCAGCTGTGGTGGAACCAGCCGCCTTATATTGTTTAAGCATCCGATCACGTTTTATTTTATCATCAGGACAATCAAACTAATCACTTTGGTGTGATAAACCTCTTTGTTTATTAGCGTTCAGTCACCTTTAAAGATGTATTGTGCATCTGTAGAATAGTATTTTTTTATTGCATTTTTTTATTATTAATAAAAAAAAAATTGTATGTTGAAATATCTCATGACAGAGAAGAGGCTTTTCTCAGATATTGTGGTACGCAATCATGCGTTCATGCATTCTTAGATGTGTTTTCACGATATTATACTGCATATATTTATATTTCCCCTCTAGAGCTAATGGTTTTGGAAGACAACGCAGAGATAGAGAACATTCTAGAGCAGTTCCACATGCCGACCGTGCAACGAGGGACCCTGAGGATCGCAGGTTTCGGTGAGGCGGTCCGCACGGTCGTTTTCACCAAATATGACGCACCGTGGATGTTTACGCGTTATTGTTTCGTTTTTTTTACCTCCTCCAGATCTCTGGTATCAAATGATGCTGCCGCCAAATTTCAAGAAATCCCAGAAGTATCCACTTCTTATTGACGTGTAAGCGGACGCAGTGGTAACCATGACAACGGCAATTTCAGCGCAGCCAATTGCACACAACAAAACGCCACCACATCTAACATCAAAGTCAAAGGGTTTCGCTGTAAAATGTTGCAGTCAAACACATTTTCTACAAGGACATTCTAACCATGGGCGGGGTCATAGTTCAAGGGTCATAGGGCAGGGGGCAAGGTGCGGTATAAATGTCTAAACATGACATTAACCTTGGGCTGGGTGATATGGTCGAAACCTTGTCGGTAATTTAATGTCTTGATGACGATATAAATCACGATGTAGCATCTTTTCTGCTTATTCAATACACACATGTAAAGCCCATCATTTATAATCCTGAGTGAATTAATTAAGTATATTTAGTGTGAATAACAGAACAGATCCTTTAAAACCAGGAAAGGAAAATGTATATGCTGCTATATCACAATATTACAATCCAAGACAAAATCTATTGTTTCACATTACGATCACGATGTAATATTGATACATTTATGTGCTTGCCCTACGTACGTTAACCATAAACGAATCATCGCTCATGACTTGCGTGCTACGGCAGGTACGGTGGGCCCTGTAGCCAAAAGGTGGACTACTCCTTCAACCTGAACATGGGCACCTTCCTGTCCAGCTCGGAGGGCATCATAGTGGCCAGTTTTGACGGGAGAGGAAGTGGCTATCAAGGAGACCAAATCATGCACTCCATCTACAAGCGCCTGGGCACCTACGAAGTGGAAGACCAGATGACAGCTGTCAGGTGACGCACGTTAGAACTACAACTCCCAGTGTCACTTGTACAAAAACAACTACAATTCTTATTAATTATCATCCACATTGTGAAGCACATTATGCTTCACAGTGTGGATGATGGTATCCATTCCCAGTCATCATCCACATTGTTTGACACACATACATATAAACTACAATTCTTATTAATTATAATCCACGTCACGACACACATTAGTCACATTAGTAGTCCAACACCCCAGTAACTATACACTATCCTACGTTGATACGCTGGCCTTTGGTTTCCTGTCTTTACAATTATAAACTAACATCTTTATACCCACTTTTTTTTTATGTACAATTTGTTTTTGTGTTTTCAGGCATTTCATCGACATGGGTTTTATAGACAAAGAGAGAATCGCTATTTGGGGATGGGTAGGTTTTATTTAATGCTATTTTTATTATTATAAACATTATAATAAATTAGCATCATTGACTGTTTTATGAAACCCTTCTCGTTGTCCTGGCCAGTCTTACGGGGGCTACGTGGCGTCCATGGCCTTAGGGGCCGGGAGCGGACTCTTCAAGTGCGGAGCGGCTGTGGCGCCGGTGGCCAAGTGGGAATATTATGGTATGTGACACGTAGCCGCCATGACACCTCCTCCCTCCATTTCAAACTGTCCTCTGAGCATCACACCTCTGTTTACAGTTTAAGAAGAACATGAGGCATGAGGACGTAAATGTAACTGCTAGCATGTTAGTGCTCTCTCTCTCTCTCTCTCTCGCTCTCTCTCTCTCTCTCTCTCTCGCTCTCTCTCTCTCGTGTGTGTGTTGATGACTGGTTTAACCTGTTAAACCAGTCAATGCACCACACTTGTGCAGCCTCACCCAGCCCCAGACTCTACCTTGGGCTGGGTGAGGCTGCTTAAACCAGACACCAATCACACACACACACACACACACACTCCAAAGTATATTTGTATCGTATTTTAATGAGTTTGTTTTGCAGATGCCGTATATACTGAGCGTTACATGGGCAAACCCATCGACAATGCTGATGCATATCAGGTGAGGAGAAATGTTTCATCAATATACTGCATCGTAGAAGTAAAACAAAGATGATGAAATCCCCGATGACTTTATGTTACATTGAAAAGTCTCTTATCTTCTGTCGATAGAATTCCACAGTGACAAGCAGAGCAAAGAACTTCAGCTCTGTGGATTATCTGCTGGTCCACGGAACAGCTGATGGTAGGAGAACATTTAGTACTTATCTACTGGTCCACGGAACAGCTGATGGTAGGAGAACATTTAGTACTTATCTACTGGTCCACGGAACAGCTGATGGTAGGAGAACATTTAGTAGTTATCTACTGGTCCACGGAACAGCTGCTGGTAGAACATTTAGTCATTATCTTCTGGTCCACAGAACAGCTGATGGTAGGAGAACATTTAGTAGTTATCGATTGATACAATGTAATATATTAACATTATAGTAACAACTTTACATTTGAGTCAAAAAAATTAGTTTTCCTCACAGAAGACAAGCAGGACAAGACAAGAGTAAAGTGGGAAGTTCAAACCAACAGAAACAAGAAACCAACAGACGGTCTCAGAGCATGAATGAGTGCACTCATGAACTGAGGACCTCTATTAACACGCTCCTGTCACGTGGATGTAGACGACCACCTTCCAGAACTCTAAATGTTTGTGTCCAACCAGGTATAGTCGTAACGCACGTCTTTTTCCTGCAGATAATGTCCACTTCCAACAAGCAGCGCAAATATCCAAAGCCCTGGTGGACAAGCAGGTGGACTTCGAGGCGATGGTAAATATTGACTCCAACGTCAAGCTTTCAGTGTTCATTAAATAAAAGCTTGAACCGGATCTGGTCAACAAGACATTCACACTCTGACACGTCAATCGCCAGCCGGTTTGGATAGTCGTCCGATTGCCATATTGAATCTACTTATTAATATATAATCCTTGTCATCTATATATATATAACCGTAATTCATTAAATGTCTCTACCAAACAAGTGTTGCCACTTCATCAGTGTTAAGTTAGTATTACAGTCTAAAGCAGGACATATATTGTAGATTTGCAATGATCTTGAGTCTAATCACAAATCAGACATTAGATTAACATCGAAATATATATAAATATAGTGCGGCTATAGCATTGTTGAACTTCTGGATCTGAGATGGCAATGATCTAAATAATGATACATCATCAGATGAAGGTCTGAGGAAACATTTTCAGTTTAATAAGGGAAAATTCTGGATGTTTTTGTTTGGTCTTGGCCCCTTGGCCTTGTTGTCAATGTACAGTAGACAGTAGTGTTTATTACGATGATGTAGTAGTATTATTATTATTATCGCTATTATTATTATCGTTGTTATTATTATTAGTAGTAGTAGTAGTATTTTTTTTTTTATTATAATTTTTATTTTTGTATTTTATTTTAGTATTTTTTCATTATTACAACTGACGAATGTGTCCATGTTGGATGTGTTTCAGTGGTACACTGACAAGGACCATAATCTGGGAGGCTCTGCGATCCAGCACGTCTACAAACACATCATCCACTTCCTGCAAAGGTGTCTGGTGAAGCCCAAGTAGGCGTGGCCTCTGAGGGGGCATGGCTGTATGTTGACACATTATTTCCACTTTTGCTATTAAGATTATTATTATCATTATTGTTATTGTGTCCAGGAGGTTGTAGTGTATACATTTTTTACATACTGTATGTACAATGTCTTTGGATTCACTTTGTAAGGAATAAATGTGAAGTTATGTACTGCAATCACTGATGTGATCTTGAAACCGGCTCAGTCATGTGGTATTATAATAATAATGTGGTATTATTATAATTATAATAATTATAATATCCGATATACAGCTAGTGTAAAGTGTAAAGGAATTGCACTGACTTGGTCAAGTGAACAGGACCATGAAATTATGTTTTTAATGTTTTTATTATATTTTCTGTTCTTGTGTGATTTAGTGACATAAAATAAAAGATTCACCCTCATCAACTGAACAAAAGTTAGCTGAAGTTCTGTGTACGTACAATTTACAAAAAGCCGTCCAATGAAACGCAGGTATACTGATAGTGGGTCAACTTAAGACCTTCCATTTCTCACACACACACACACACACACACACACACACACACACACCACCACCACCTCAGCCTCTACCTGCGTTGGTTCTGCTCTGTATTGTATGTCACCTACACAATGGGTTGAGATATTGGGTGTTCCCGGTGGGTATGGGTGCTGTATCTGACATCTGTGTGTCGTGATTTTAATCCTTTAGAAGGGAGCACCCTTAAAGACTGGAACCATACCACCAAACTAAGGTGTATCACCATTTCATGCAATATATGGTTAAATCTATGCCATAGTTTGAGGATTTCTGAAGTATTGTAACCTGAAATAAATATCTTGCAATATGTGTTTGTTTAATGGTTAACAATTAATACAAAATATAATAAATAGTTCTTTAATTTATGTTTAATTTAGGCTGTCAGATAAATGCTGTCAGATAAATAATTGCCTCCGAGATGTCGTGGCGTAGAAGTAGAAAGTAGCAGAAAATGGAAATACTCAAGTAAGTACAGTAATGTACTTTTACTTAAGTACAGTACTTGAGTACGTACTAGTACTTACTTTCCACCCTGGTCGTGATCGGAGGTCCTTCCACCTGAGACACAATCCACGTTGTGCCGTGTCCAGCACAGCGGATCCTTAATGCTCAATGTTTGGTCAAGACACCTGAAGGCTTTTTAACCAGCCAACCATTGCGACATTTCCACACGATTCTCCCCTCTCTTCAAACACAAAGTCAAACACATCGAGGGAAGGGGGGGAAGGGGGAGGATGGTTGAGGGGTAAGGAAGGGTTGCGGGGGAGGGGATCGTTGGCGGAAGCTGACTAATGGGTTGAGAGTAACAAGGTTGTGGTGGTGGTGGGTGTGGGTGGGTGGTGGTGGGTGGGTGGGTGGGGGGTGGTACCTGGGGACTGGGGAGATCGTCACCCAACTCTACTATAAAAGCCTCTGATAGGCTGGGAGGGGGAGCAGGAAACCTCGGCACCACCAGAGAAGAAGAAGAATCCAGGAGGAGGAGGAGGAAAAGAAGGAGAAGGAGACAGAAGACACTTCACACTAAACAGTCCCGTTGACAAGCTCTCTCTCCCCTCGGGAAGCACAGGTGAGCTCTCTCGTCATACCCGTTATTTACATATTTATATAGTTATACACTCTTTACTGCTGTTCCAAATGGTGTCATTTCTAGAACTTTGATGGAGGCTTTGTTGGAGGTTCTAATCGCTCAGTTCTAATCACGTTCTTCTAGAAGCTGAAAAAGATGAAAAGCGCCTACTCTCTCGTGGGGTTCCTGCTGCTGGTGGCAGTCCAGGGCAGCTGGCAGGTCCCCAATGCGGAGGACAACGTCTCCAGGTGAGAAGGTCTTCTTCACCCTCACCCTCACACCCTCACTGCTGTGGTTCTTATGGCTCTCCCGCACGGTTCCTCCTGCAGGCTCCCCGAGGACGCGGTGTTCAGCCCGTCCAGAGAGGCGGCCAACAGCAAGAGACACTCGGAGGGAACCTTCTCCAACGACTACAGCAAGTACCTGGAGACCAGGCGGGCGCAGGACTTTGTCCAGTGGCTCAAGAACACCAAGAGGAATGGGTTAGTTTCTTCATGCAACTAGAATGATTCATATGATAAAAGCTTGTGTTATATTTGAAAGTAGAATCGGAACATTTGGTCATGCAGCTCAACCTGCATCATTGAGTCCAGGGTTACGGGTTCAGTTCACGCTCGGTTCACCCCGGCTAAGAATGTTTTCACTCACACTTATTGTGCGACAACTTTGGATACTAGTGACCAGCAAATAGCATAGAATTATTCTTTCACTCAAGAAATTAACAGCAAAACGATAAAGATGATCTTCCTAAGAACTGTAACACATTAGTAAGCTGCATGTCTTCAATGAAACCGGGCAGGAGAGTCTAGTCACTAAGTCGAACGCTTCACGGGTGTTTGACCCCCAGCCGAACGACTGATATCCGCAGCCGACCCTACCTGCTCCTTAATGATATGCATCCGATTTCACATTGAATAAAGGAGTCTGACTCACTGACAGAAGTAAAGAGAGAAACTGAGTAGTAAAAAGAGAGGCTTAGTAGTTAATGGTTAATTGACTGCATTTATATAGAGCTTTTCAGACCTGTTGCAGCCAAAAACACTTTTCAATAACGCCTCACATTCACCCATTCATTAATTCACACATTTCAGCCAGCTTGTCTCGAGCAGTGAGGGTGAGGTGTCTTGCTCAGGGACACCTCGATATTTGGCATAGGCGGAGACTGGGGATTGAACCAACAACCAAATGGTAACTTCTGGCTGCCAGACAGTCCACTCTGACCTCCTGACCCCCTAAAGAGAGTGTGTTTTCCCTTCCAACAGCGATCCCATCCGACGCCACGCGGACGGTACCTACACCAGCGACGTCAGCTCCTACCTGCAAGACAAGGCGGCCAAGGAGTTTGTGTCCTGGCTGAAGACGGGCCGAGGCCGCCGGGAATAGACCCCCCACCCACCCCACCCCACCCCCGCAGGGAGGGATAGTGAGGGGACAGCCGACCACCACCACCACCTCCTCCACCTCCACCTCTACCTCCACCCAACCAACTGACTTACATCTGCAAAATCAAGTGACTCAACGGCATTGCTCCCCTGATACTGTGGTTATTGTTTTACGTCCGATGTATTGAAAACCTTTTCTTTTCTTGGTGATGCTATTAAACCCACCTCATTCTAATCTCTTTGTGGCCTTAATGGTTGAATAGCAATATGCTATTTTTGTCTATATATCTTGTTTTCCCCTCGTGTTGTCTCTCACTGTTCACACGTGTTTCATCTCACATGGCCAATTCTGTGTCTGTTGTCGCTGCTTGGATAATTATATCTATTGACAATAACTTTCTTAATTTCATATAAAGTCAGATTTAGTTTTTGAATAAAGAAATATGTACTGCTTGAGATTCCTTTCTTCAGTACTCAAATCATCATCATCAGTAAAATATTAGATACATACCAAATAAGAACATTTACCAAGACCACATTTAGGCTATATGCAGGATCAATAAAAAAAAAAGTACAAAAAGCAAGTAATAACCTAATATAGTATAGTTTCACAAAAACTAATTACACGATTGCATCCAATTTGGATGTTGACCCAGACTTTATTTTTAACTTTCACAATATTTCACAAATCTCAGGTTGATTATCCCTTTGTGTATTGTGTATAATATAACACGTTATATTATATTAAAAGCTGCTCAAAGAAGCAGAACAGTAATCAATGACCGTGTCTTTCTCTCCGTGGGGAGGTTTCAAAACACGCAAGACGCCTTGTCTCACCTGTCAACTACTCATTGGGGAAATTATTCCCCCGACGAGCCGCTGTCTGACAGCCGGTCATGTAGGGACTGGAGGGAGGAGGTACGTCAATCAAACATCAGTTGGGATCATTGATCAGATCAAGATGAGGCTGCTGCTGCTGGCGGATGGGGACAGAAAGCACGATAATCCACATGAGCCAGCGACTTGACATGCGTTGGACGTGCCTTCCCTCCTCCTCCTCCTCCTCCTCCTCTCCCCCCTCTCCCTCCTCACTCCTCCTCCCCCCTCTCTCCTCTCTCCCTCTCCTCCCTCCTCTCTCCTCCTCCTCCCTCCCTCCTCCCTCTTCCTCCTCCTCTCCCTCCTCTCTCCTTCTCTCTCCTCCTCTCTCCTCCTCCTCCTCCTCCTCCTCCTCTCTCTCCTCTCCTCCTCCTCCTCTCTCCCTCCTTCTCCCTCTCCTCCCCTCTCCCTGCTCCTCCAGCCATCTGGCAGGTGTACCACAACATAGGAGGCCTGCCCACCCGAGCTATTTATAGGCCCGTGAATCTCTCAGAGGGTCATATGCCAAGCTTTTGTCATTAGGCAAGTATTGGTTTTTTTATCTTCTGTGTGTGTGTGTGTGTGTGTGTCAGTGCACAACATGAGACCCATGATCTGATATGAAATATGATATACATCTCTATTTTTATAGGATTTTATTCCCAGAATACATGTGCTTCAATAATACGTTTCAATATTACTTAAGCATGTTTATCACAGTGAATATAGGCCTACGTGTGCAGAAATGCACGTGTACATTTAAGACACCAGATAAAAATGTACGTGTGTGTGTGTGTGTGTGTGGGAGGGGGGGGGGGGGAGTTTTCGTAATGATAAAAACTAAACAGGAGATTTCAATAAATATAAATACTCAGAAAACAAAATAAACAATGTACAATATACATACTCAGAGTAGACAGTGTACTAATATAAATATGATGCATATACACAGAATACAAAATTAGCAAATACAAACAACAGTTTTTCCATTTAAATACTTTTTTTTTTTAAAATCACACTTTGCTGGCATTGGGCTAAAATAACAATGAAAGGTTTTACAGCATGGGATTTTTAATTGGTTTCAAAGAGGTAGTGTATTCTATCAATATAAATATAGATTAGATTACAAACCCACCGGCACACCCACCCCAACCCTTTTGTTCTGTTCTGCTCCAGTGGTTGTCAGTTCGTTGCACAGCCTGCGTATTTCATGGTCGAGGCAAGTGAGACTCTGACAGGCTCAGTCATGTCAAGTGACTCATCTTTCGAGGTGGAGTAGAGTAATTAATTAATTTAGCAACATGCAGCTATAGACTTTGGTTACTTTGTCATTGAGCACTTGGGATTGGTGCCGGAGGGAATCGTGTTTTTTTTCCACACTATCTGGCAACCGCCAAGTCTCTTGATCGCTGATGACACAGAGATACCATGTGATACCAACGGCGTTATACTATTGGCTCACAAGCCTCGTTAGAAGTGGGAACCAAACGTCAGCCATTTTGGACCCATAAAAAAACATTACAATTATAAATTCACAATCATAATATATATTTTTCGGAAAAGCAATACTTTCATTTTGCACCTTTCTAAAAGCTCTTTGGATGTTTTAAAACAAAAAAAGCATTATTATTATTTGTCTTCAAATGTTACCAGATGCACCTTTAAAACTCATGAACTGTCAACTAAATATGTAATCTACATTGAATTAAACTGTTCAATAAATAGTAGTTCATGTGTAAATCTCATATCATATAAAAAAACAATAACTCACATGTAGCTTTTCAGAGGCTCGACTGGTTCCTCCTCTCCCAGAATGCTTTGCTCTTCCTCCTGGCGGTCAGAACATATCAGGTGGTCAGTAGGTGTTCAACTCCAGACCACTAAAGCACAGATCATACAACGACAGACTTCTAGAACATCCTACACTGCTCAACTCTGTAGACTGTTAACACTCAACCAGGTTCTACTATAAAGACAAACATTTAAAAAAAAATTATAATAATATACAGTAAATATAAAAAGCAACCCGTTAGTGAACTCCACC
This sequence comes from Coryphaenoides rupestris, assembly GCA_002895965.2. NCBI lineage: Eukaryota > Metazoa > Chordata > Actinopteri > Gadiformes > Macrouridae > Coryphaenoides > Coryphaenoides rupestris. The sequence continues at coordinate 49,166 of PIJE02000573.1, read as the reverse complement.
TCTTCCAGAATCTTCTTCTTGTTTTCAGGCATGAGCTCGTCCAGCCAGCTCAGCTCCCGCTTGGTGAAGACACAATCCAGCAGCTTTCTGATGAACACCTGAGGGGCCAGCACCTGCAGGCACGCAACATGGGGCGCCGCACCTGCCGCGCGCGCACACCGCACACCACACCACACCACCACACACACACACACACCACCACCAGGAGGCCCGTCCATGAGTGGAGCAGAAGGGCAGGCAGCCTTCATCCCAGAGGTCTACCACAGTGGGAGGTCAACACAGGTGTAGCTTGTTAAATCTTAACGATGGGCCATCATTAACATCATGAGACACACCTGTGTATCTTCACCAACGACAAGAGACAAAAAAAACACAATCACAATGTATGTACTAAGACACTAAGAAGCCTAAGATTATGCTCCGTCCTTTCACCAAATATATCCTATATATATCCTATACATTTAGAGAAATCAATTATAATACACTTTCACTTTTTAATCCATGTGTCAAAAAAATTAAAATAATCTTGCGAAGTGGCAGTAAAAAAATGGTGTTGAGTCATGTCGAGCCGGTCCTAAGTAGTGAAATTGTGAAGAAGTTTGTTTTTCCCTCCTCACCATCATGGGGAAGACGATGGCCGCCCTGCAGGTCTTGATGGTCCACAGCAGCGCCAGGCAGCTGAGCTGGATGGCGGTGAACAGATGCACCTTCCGCAGCGGGACGTGTCGCAGGTAGATGCAGTCTGGCTGGTGTTTGGCTGGCATGAAGAACAGCTTCAAACGGTCGAAAAACTGATGGAACAAAGTAAACAAACAAGACTCACAGACTCAGGGACTCACAGACTAATTTACTCATTAAGTAATTACGTAACTCATTAAGTAATTAACTCATTAACTCATTAACTCATTAACTCATTAGCAGATTGACTCATTTACTCATTAACAGATTGACTCATTTACTCCTTCACTAATTAAGTCACTAACTCACTAACTCATTGACTCATTAACTAATTTACAAATTAACTCATTAACTCATTAAGTAACAAACTCAATAACTAATTAACTCATTAACTCACAGGAACAAAAACCATGATTTTGTTCATGGTTGAATCTTTTTTGAACTGGATGATTTAACTATGCTTTGTTCATTTTCTTTGATTGCATAATAATAACATAATAAACATACTAGACTCTAAAGCAGGAGAGGGCTGTAGGATAAAGCAGACAGAACAGATGCCTCTGACAGAGGAGGCTCCCATGTAGAGGAAGACTCCGTACAAGACCGGCATGGGAATGAACTGCAGGTCAGAGGAAGAGTCACAGAGAAACATGTTGGACGCAAGTCAAGTAAAGACAACTAATATAGGAATAGTTCTATACTCGTTCATAACATCACATCACTAGCTTTACGAGCTAGCTATATAAATAATGTATTAACATAGTGTGTCATGTAAGATAAGATGTACTTTATTACTTCAATTAAAACAGATATTTAATAAAATAAATGTATACAAATAATAAAAAAATAAGCACAGCACAGTTAAATACCACAAAAGAAATCCCAAAAAGACACATGTCTGACCTTAAGGACAGAGGTCATGAAAGCGGAGCTGACCTTGAGGTCAGAGGTCATGAAGACAGAGCTGACCTTGAGGACAAAGGTCATGAAGACAGACCTGACCTTGAGGACAAAGGTCATGAAGGCAGAGCAGCCCTTGAGGTCAGAGGTCGTGAAGACAGAGCTGACCCTGAGGTCAGAGGTCATGAGGACCAAGCTGACTGTGAGGTCAGAGGTCATGATGACAGGCCTGACCTTGAGAACAGGTCAGCTGACCTTGAATACAGAGGTCATGAAGGCGGAGCTGACCTTGAGTACAGAGGTCACAGACACAGAGCTGACCTTCAGGACGGAGGTCATGAAGACTGAGCAGCCCATGAGGGTGAAGATCATTGAGGCCGGTGAATCGCTCCTCCCGGATGCCCAGGAAGCGGGGCTGCTCCCCGGGCGCCGAGCACTCTAGCTTCAGGCTGTTGACGTGGGAGATGGAGAGGACGGTGGCTGCCACAAACCAGGGCAGGCCCATCATGGAGCACACACCCAGCATCACGCCCACCACCAGCAGGTCCAGGCGGTAGCCACAGCCCTTCTGCAGAGGGAGAGGGAGAGGAGAGAGGTGGGGAGACGAGAGGGAGAGGAGAGAGGGAGAGAGAGAGAGAGGAGAAGGAGAGAGAGTGAAAGGGGGAGGGAGAGGGGCAGAGAGAGGGGAGAGAGGGAGAGAGAGAGGCGGAGAGAGAGAGAGAGCAGGGGAGAGAACAAAGTTATAATACATGTTTATTGTGACCTGTCCATATTGGACCATACAGGCTCAGCGGCGTGCACAGGCTAGACTCACCTTCAGTCGGTGTTCCTTACGGTTGATGATGACCGCGGTGATCTGCTGGTCCATGAAGATGAGGATGGTGCAGAGCAGAGCGGGAACCACCGACACCACGGCGGTCCACCAGGGGTTGGGCCCCAGGGGGCTGATGTACCAGCCCCGGTCGTCCCGGGCCGGCTGGGGGGGCAGAGAGCAGAATCAGCCCGCTACTCGGTACTCCTCCAGGGTACTTCTGTCTTTTATATCTTATTATATTTATTTGAGTACTCTGCTTTCTATTTGTACATTCTTCTAGACGAGAGCAATAGACCCATGCCACAGAGGTGTTATTGTAGGATAAACACAGCCGGTAACACAAGTATGGGTCTGATCTTTTTGTGTACCACGGTGGGTCTCGTAGACTAAACTAGTGACGACGAGTTGAGATTTTGTTTGTTTTGTGAATGCACACTCGCTTTAAACACGCTGGGCACTTTGAGTTTAGGAGAAGGAACCCCCAAGGTGTAGTCCACCAGCACCATGGTGAAGATGGTGATGCACACAGCAAAGTCACTGATGATCGCTCTCACCTACGAGCACCACGCAAAATAACAACACACACAAGTCAAGATAAGATAAGAGATAAGATAGAACTTTATTCATCCCGAAGGAAATGCTTGTGCCAGGTTGTATAGCAATAGAATAAAACAAGAGAAAAATAAACAGTAGAATAATACAAATAAAATAACAGATTTACAAATTTACAGTTAGTCTAAGTCCTAGGAGAAGTATAAAAATATAGGTAAGATAAGATATTCAGTCCGCAAAACCAAGAAAAGACACTTTTCACAGATCTGTCAGTAGCAGGGTACAGTAACTCCCTGTTCCTGTCATTTTAGCATGGTTTGGGTTTTATTTATGTCTGTCACAGCACCACCAGCATAGTTAATGTGTATTTACTGGACTAGTTGCATCTATACTGGTGCACCGCCAGACCAAAATCCAAACCCATCATTACACTACATGTTAGGAGCTACACCTGTGTTGTTTCTTCTGTGAAAAGAGAGAATTTCTTTATGAAATATGAAAAATTTGAATATAAGATTACAAGGAAAATTGGAAAAAATTGCAATGAACATCAATCAAATGTGTTTGTGTTAAATGTGTGTTTATAATCCCCGAACGCAGTACCAGTCAGAAACCACTAGAGGGCCTCATTGCACCGCACCAGACAGCACATGAGGTGAGGGTTTAAAGCGATTATTATTCTGTGTACCTTAGTGGGGAAGTAGCTGCTGAACTTGAGGTCCTTGAGGAAGGCGGACATGAAGACGGTGGAGAAGAAGAGGAGCACGCACCAGAAGAGCATCTTCAGGACCGTAGGCCCTTGCGGGTACGCACCACACTTGCCCCACAAACCCCCCGTTTTCTCCACACAATCCTGCATCCGGGTGGAGGGTTTGGGTTAGGAACACATCCATGCCTTTACCCTGGATTTCCCCCCTGACCCAACCACTGTCTTCTTGAGGTGAACCTGCCTAATGATGATGAATATATCTCTCCAGGCTAAACAGATCCTAGGACCATCGTGAACAGGTGAGTCTTGAGTTTCTTGAAGTAAGGTGCGTGTGTGTGTTGCCGGGGGGATTGCTACGTACGAGTACAGTGACAACTTGTCCAGGTCGTTGTTCCTGTTGAAGGGGTAGTGCCTGCCCAGGTGGATCAGCTTCTCCAGCGCCTCGTAGATGAAGATGACGCAGATGAGCGAGGCGAAGGCCTCCTCAGTGAAGCGTGTGATGTAGCACACCAGGGAGCTGGCGTCCGTGGCGACCAGAACCAGGCAGAGGAACGCCGTCCACAGGCCGATGCAGTTCCTCAGGGACAGGTAGGACAGCCCGTTCTCCCTGGTGGGAAGTGGTGGAGATGGAGGGTGGGGGGATTAACAAAGCCATGCCCAATACATCCGGCTGGTTCCTTTTCATGTGCATTTGTGTAATTAACTGGATTTGAGTGAATACAATGCAATGTTGTAATGGGGCGTGGGACAGTAGCAGTGGCTCTGGAGATGGAGAGCTGGTTGCCTGGCAACTGGATGCAGGTTGCTGGTTCGATCCCCGACTCCACCTACACTTTACTAAGTGTAGAGGTGTCCCTGAGCAAGACACCCACCTAACCCTACCTGCTCCTGATGAGCTGGCAGGCTGTTGCCTTGCATGGTTCGACACAGTTGCCATCGGTGTATGAATGCATGAATGTAGGCAATATTGTAAAGCACTTTGGATAAAAGCCAAAAGCACTTCAAAGTTTCTTCAAACTATAATCAGAGCTTTAACATTACCAGAGGTCAACTGCTCATGTCCACAGCTAACCATGATAGTGTAATCACAGTTAATCACATATCTATATATACATACAACACCCTGCAATCAAATAGAACGCACCAGCTCGGTCAAACAGGGGGATGTACAGTATGTACACACACACAGAACACATTTACATTTACATCTTTATCCAAAGCAAGTACATTTGTCGAAAGAGAGACAGCAATATATCGCTGTGGTACATAAAGACAAGAATAGAGCAGGTTTCAAGCATTCATCATTGCAAGGCTAATAGAATTTATCCAATGTTTACAGTTGCCTCACATTCACCCATTCATACACCGACGGCGGTGCCAACCATGCAAGGTAACAACCAACACGTCAGGAGCAGTTAGGGTTAGGTGGTGTCTTGCTCAGGGACACCTCAACACTTAGCTAGGCGGAGCCCGGGGATCGAACCAGCAACCTTCCTGTTGCCAGACAACCGCTCTTACCTCCTGAGATACTACCGCCCTATGCTATACATGCAGGTGCAGCAGGTGCGATGAGAGAGCCTACTTGCAGAACTTGAAGAGGATCTTCTCGAACACGAGCACAGGCCCGGTGCTGCCCAGGATGGTGAGGGGCTGCCCGGCAAACAGGGAGTAGGCCATGCCCGACATGGACGCGCCCAAACAGAGACTCGATGGCACTCTGGATGGAACCGGGCACAGAGGAAACATACGTCAATCACGCCAGTTTAGTAGTATAGTATCCTTAATGGAGACATATTATACCACCAGGTGTGAGCGTGATTAGCCATTCCAGGCGTGTTCCACACAATAGGTGTCATGACGTGATTAGCCATTCCAAGCGTTTCAAAAACGGTTGGAATGGCCCCACTTGACATCACAAGTGGGAGTGTCCACCGATAACTAACTATGCTGGATAGATCAGCACTGGAATGAGCAATTAATGCTACCCACTTCACATATCATGAGATGCGTCAACCATCTCAAATTCGCTCCCTCATGTATTTTGAGAGAGAGAGTACTCTGAGGATATATTGATCCCCTGTAGCAACAGGCTGATCTATCCACCAGTACTCTGGTGGACACTCCCACTTGTGATGTCAAGTGGGGGCCATTCCAACCATAAAAGCGATTGGAATGGCTAACCACGCTCACACCTGGTGGTATAATATGTCTCCTTTAATCACGATTCATCCTAGTTTGCTGCGATTCGATTCGTTTAATGGCATATGATCGATGTATTGTGATCGAACCACCACATAGCACTAACGTTTAAACATAAGCAAGTCACAAATGAATACATTAATTAATACAATTAATAATAATTAGCGATCCAGATCGATCGTATCGTTACACACCAACTAAATAGTAACAAATAGTTCATCCATCTTGTGTTTGTATATTGAGTTTGTATATTGTGCATCGTGTACACCTGGTCCCATTCAGGCCGGTAAAAGCAGGGGCATGTCGGTGTTTAAGAGTGTTTAAGACGTGTGTGTCCCCAGGGGGCGGAGCCTCACGATGCGGCCTTCGGTGACCTCCCCCAGCAGGCCGCCGAAGGTAATGATGACCGGGGACATGCAGGCGCAGTAGAGGAAGAGGAGGGAGGCCAGACACTGTAGGCTGCAGGCGTCTGTGAAGTCGGACAGGTAGTGGGGCGCCCTGCGCTTCACGTCCAGGAGCAGGCCCCCGAACAGCCTGTGGGGGGAATATAACTAAATACAACTTGCAAATCCCTAGCACTAACTTGCATGTTTGTACGTCTTGGCATTAGTTCTTAGCATTGGCATATTGTATGTTCTTAGATGTTGGTAACGTGCTCAGAATTGCACGTCTGCTCTTATCCCAGCTATTATGCAGGCAACCTAGCAATTATGAAACTCGTTCTATTAACCTCATAACTATGAATGCTTCGAAATCAGCTCTATTCTTATCTTTATGTACCACAGATATATTGCTTCTCCTTCAACAAATGTACTCTTTGCAAGTTGCTTTGGATAAAAGCGTCTGCCAAATGCCCTAAATGTAAATGTAAATGTAAATAAAAAACAACTGTTCAGTTATTGTACTGAGAAATGAAGGCTACGGTCGCTTATTGAATACTGCTGAATACTGAATGGCAAAAAAAGATGAAGAAAAAAAAAAGACGTTTCACACCTGAAACAGTTTCTGCTAGTTTGCCATTTTGCCACATATTTTAGATAAAGTGTGTTTATTTGTCCACACAGTTGCAAGGTGTTTTTACAAGACAAGCCGAGTTGCCATGGAAACCACTTTATGAGACTAGGTAGACTACCCAAAGCAGACACAGACAGATAGACAGACAGGCAGGCAGACAGGCAGAGAGACACAGACACAGACAGACACAACAGGCATAGACAGATAGATAGATAGATAGATAGATAGATAGATAGATAGATAGATAGATAGATAGATATAGATAGATAGATAGAATAGATAGATAGATAGATAGATAGATATAGATAGATAGATAGATAGATAGATATAGATAGATAGATAGAGATAGATAGATAGATAGATAGATAGATAGATAGATAGTAATAGATAGATAGATAGATAGATAGATAGATAGATAGATAGATAGATAGATAGATAGATAGATAGATAGATACCATAGATAGATAGATAGATAGATAGATAGATAGAGATAGATAGATAGATAGAGATAGATAGATAGATAGATAGATAGATATAGGAGACTGGGGCGAGGAGGCGTGGCCTTGTGCTGACATACACATGACCTTGTGAGCCCGTGTCTCCTCGTAGCCCCAAAACCAGCCCCTGGTCAGGAAAAAAACATTTTGGAAAATTGAAAAATAGCTCTTGTTGAAAATGAATGCAGAGAAACCTTGGTATATTGTTATGGTTGTCTATATTCCACAAGTAAATCTTGCCACCATTCAAATGTGTTAATATATATGATAACTACATCTGAAATGCATTGTGTTTTTACAACCAATCAAAATAACGCCATTGAATAGAAGGAAGGTAAGCCCTCTCCCTTACTTGCATGTTTGTACGTCTAAATAGTAGTACTTGGCATTGTTTAGCATATTGTATTTGAAATTGTAGTTGGTCACCGGGTTTGCGCACATCTCAGGAGGGATTTTGGTCCACTCCTCTTTGCAGATCCTCTCCAAATCGTTAAGGTTTCGAGGCTGTCGCTTGGCAACTCGAAGCTTCAGCTCCCTCCACAGATTTTCTATGGGATTAAGGTCCGGAGACTGGCTAGGCCACTCCATGACCTTAATGTGCTTCTTCTTGAGCCACTCCTTTGTTGCCTTGGCCGTATGTTTTGGGTCATTGTCGTGCTGGAAGACCCATCCACGACCCATTTTCAGTGTCCTGGCTGAGGGAAGGAGGTTGTCGCCCAAGATTTCACAGTACATGGCCCCGTCCATCCTCCCCTCGATGCGGTGAAGTCGTCCTGTCCCCTTAGCAGAGAAACACCCCCAAATCATAATGTTTCCACCTCCATGCTTGACGGTGGGGATGGTGTTCTTGGGGTTATAGTCAGCATTTCTCTTCCTCCAAACACGGCGAGTCGAGTTGATGCCAAAGAGCTCGATTTTGGTCTCATCTGACCACATCACCTTCTCCCAAGCCTTCTCTGAATCATTCAGGTGTTCATTGGCAAACTTCAGACGGGCCTGTACATGTGCCTTCTTGAGCAGGGGGACCTTGCGGGCGCTGCAGGATTTTAATCCATTACGGCGTAGTGTATTACCAATGGTTTTCTTTGTGACTGTGGTCCCAGCTGCCTTGAGATCATTAACAAGTTCCTCCCGTGTAGTTCTGGGCTGATCCCTCACCTTTCTCATGATCATCGATACCCCACGAGGCGAAATCTTGCGTGGAGCCCCAGACCGAGGGCGATTGATGGTCATTTTGTGTTTCTTCCATTTTCGAATAATGGCACCAACAGTTGTCTCCTTCTCGCCAAGCTGCTTGCCGATGGTCTTGTAGCCCATTCCAGCCTTGTGCAGGTCTACAATCTTGTCCCAGACGTTTTTGGACAGCTCTTTGGTCTTGCCCATGGTGGAGAGGTTGGAATCTGATTGATTGATTCTGTGGACAGGTGTCTTTTATACAGGTTGATTCTGTGGACAGGTGTCTTTTATACAGGTAACAAATTGAGATTAGTTGGTAGGGGATCAAATACTTATTTCACTCAATCAAATGCAAATGAATTTATAACTTATGTGATTTTCTGGATTTTTCTTTTATATTCTGTCTCACTGTTAAAATAACCCTACCATTACAATTATAGACCATTCATTTCTTTGTATGACCTGTAATACTACCTCTCCTCTCATCGTGTGCAATATTCTTAATATTCTTTCTATCATGTGCAATACGTCCCCTAACCATTATTATTATCACAGTATTACACTTCAATTATGCCAAATTGTTTTCGCCGTCTGAATATCTTATCTTGCCTATATATGTTAACTGTACATTTGTAAATCCGTTAGTTTATTTTTATTATTCTGTTTTTTCCATATTGTTTTATTGTACTGTATCGCTATGCAACCTGGCACAAGAATTTCCTTCGGGATTAATAAAGTTCTATTTTTTCTTATCTTATGCTGGTTCAGTTGTACCATATGTGGGTCATCATGTAAACAGAGGGGGCAACGCGACTAATCTCGCTCAACCTCGGGCTGCTGGCCGTATAGTTGAAGCCCCATATGTCAACCAGCACTCCAGCGTATTCGTCCTCTGCGGCACACGGTCATCCCATTGAAAGCCTTTGTGTTTAAATGGGATGACCGTTTGACCCAAAGGACGGTCAGATTACATGGGATGGCACCCAGGAGTGTTGGGTGGACCTGCCGTATACTGAACGTTATTCGCTTTCTTTTGGGTCCTTTTACTGCCATGCTAAAATGGCATATGTGCTTGCTCTCCTAGAGGACGTTGGGAAAGATGGGAGCCACAGGGTCCACAGTTGTCCTTCCAGCGGTCAAGGCGGAGGCAGTCATGGTCGCTCCACCCCAGGGCTGCCCCATGCACCGGGAAGACAAACCGGCCAGTGGTAAGGTCCCATATGACTGTTTGAAGACCAGAGTACATGTGATTGTGAGGGGAACATGGAGAAATTGAAAGCAGTTTGTGACTTGGTGCTGATGCAATTACTACTTTTTTTGTTTGTTTATTTTTTTTTTAATCAGATTGTGCTCTTGTCTTGTGCCTCACCTCAGCCTCTCTTTCTCACCTCTCACCACTCCTTAGCCTCGCCTCCCCCAGAATGCCCCATGCACCGAAGCCAACCTAGCAATGGTAAGTATGAGGACAAACTTATCAACTGGATGGGTAGTACATTGTAGCCTGTGAGGTAGTTTTTAGAAGGGACACTAGGGATATGTCAACACCAAGTAAAAAAACTGAATTAGCACTCGTGTAGTGCGTGTGAAGTCTTTTTTAGAAGTGTGCACATATGGCGGAAACTCTGTCAACTCAACAAGTAAAAAAAAATAGACAAAATATGACCAAAATGTTTATAAATTACTCATGTATGAATGGTCCTGGTCTCTGACGCTCGCACTAATCACTCTAAAGTTGGTAAATGGAATGGGCATTCATAGAAGGTACTAATGACCTATGATGTGTGATGGAGCAACAGAAGATCGATTAAGCCACAGATCGTGGCAAGCCATTTTCACCTTTTCACCATGCATGTGTTTTATAAATGAGACCCCAGTTGCTTTTGTTGAATATGGTATATGAAGGGGTATATGAAGTGTGTGTGGTTGGTGGCTGGTTTAACAAGCCTTAAGGCTGATCCATACTCCGCGAGAAGCGAGAACTTTGTTCTCGCACCTAGGCCTGCGAGAACAAAATGACGTCATTTTGTTCTCGCAGCCCTAGGTCAGGTGTTCTCGCAGCTTGTTCTCGACACATCAGCCGGGCCGAACTTTGTTCTCGCGTCGTGTCCGAGAACTATTGTGTGATTGGTCAATTTGAAGTGGGTGTGGTTAATGCGCTTTCTGCCGGCGCGGAAGTTTGCTTATCGCGCGTGGCGTGTGCTGCTGTGGCCGGGGCCTTTGAGGACTTCCCAGGAGTTCTGCACTTGAGTTCTCGCGGAGTATAACACACATACCTTACTACAAGAGACTCACCTGTTCAGAGCTCACCTGGACCCTGCATAGCCTCTCCTAAGCCACTCCCACTTACTCCAACCAGGGTTTGAATCCCATCCCCTCCTCTGTCCTCCTAGCCGTTACTTGTATGCTCGTACGTACGTCCCAGCACTTAAAATAGTACTTAATTTCCCAGCAAGTGGTTAACTTTGTAAAAATCATGAGTGTGTGAATCCAATCTCACTGTACCATCATCATTGATTGCATCATTGCTTCAGCACATTCTTTTATCCAAAGGAGCTCTAGAGATATGTGTCCACATGTCATTCAGGAGCAGGTAAGTAGGGAGAGAGGGTCTTGCTCTTAGGAGTCCTACAGGTAGACTGTGGACATTGAGCCGCGAACCAACTAGCTTGGGATCCGGAGTCCAGCACCTGAACCACCTGAACCTAACGTGCTCAGAATAACACGTCTGCTCTTATCCCAGCTACTTATGTAGGCAATTCAGCAATTATGAAACTCGTTCTATTAGCCTCTGCCAAATGCCCGAAATGTAAACGTAAATGAAGCTCTTACTGCTACGATCCTGAGCCCTGAACAAGTAGAGTTCATAGGTTCAGGCGGAGGTTGTAGCTCAGGTCAGATCAGGCTCTTGGAAGTACACCCCAGATGTTGGTCTTCCAGATGTTCCTGTGTGGAGCCCACAGACCCCAGCAATGCCACGCAGATGTTCTGGGAGAAGAACAACATCACCGTCTCCGAGATCTACTGGGAGGCCATGGAGGTCCAGGTAACACCCCCCCCCCGTTTTGTCTCAATCATTTAGCCCCGGTTTTGACCGTGATGTCAGTGACACGACGCTTAAAACTGACAGACGCGGTCTTCCTTACACTTGTATCCATCGTCTTACAACTTAACTTTATCGTTCTAGATCGATCTGCTTGTCTCCGTCTGCTTGTTTATTTTTTTATCTGTCTGCTTGTTTATATGTTGTGTCGAGTTCTACCCACGTCATACCCCGCCTCAACCGTATTGGGCGGAGCCTCTCTCCAAACCACACCCATAGCAGCTCACTAGAGGGAAAAGTACCCTATATCTGAACGCGCCTAATGTCTAACTTTTATATAATGTGATTTAGATTTTTGGATATTCTGTCTCAATGTCAAAAATAAACCTACCATTACAATTATAGACCATTCATTTCTTTGTCAGTGGGCAAACTTACAAAATCAGCAAGGGATCAAATTCTTATTTCCTCCACTGTATAGGATGTACAACCTGCTGGTTCCACCATTATCATTATCATTATGATTATTATGATTATTATGACATCAGGATTCGGAATGCGTTAACATGAGCTGACACGTGTTGTAGGAGACTATATTATTAGAACATTTATTTTAAACAGTTTAAACAGTTTAAAGAGCCACTAACGAGCGCTAGGCTACACTTAGCATGGGAAGGTTATCCAAGGTAACTGTTCCCAGCTGCTTGTCATCACCGTTTTTTTAAACAGTTTTAAAGAGGCCCTGCACTCAACGCTTTCCAGAAAGGAGGACGGAGAATTAAGGATTACGAATGGATTACTCAGGCCACTCACAACAACTCTTAGAGCAATGAGGAACAAGATGTTATCCTACAAGTGGAGCTCGCTATCCCATGTATGCTATGCCTGACGAGACACGACCACGACTCAACACCGTCGAGTCACTGAGAGAGAGTCTTCACACAATAATGACGAACGGATACGCTGACTACCCACTAGCTAATAAAGCACCTATTGAACACGATAGCGGATATTCCCTGAGCTCGTATTCAAAAGCTCTTTCTCTGTTATCATCATGTACGAGTACGTACACGAAGCTCCTCTCCACCACTCGTTAACATGACGCATACGGATTATCCCGTTAACTCCCTGTAACATCGCAACCGCATTAGTCACGTATGATCTACCCCAACTGAGTCTAACCCACTGACCGGATAAGATCTACGTCGAGAATTCAAGTTCCTCGATCTACCCTATAACTGCTCATATCCAAGGACTCCGACTACCCGGTCAACTTACGTAGTATAGTGCACCCACCGAGTCTTCCCTCCTACACATGACTAGTTTAGTCTATCATCAGTTTCCTCCGGACTCAGTCCGTCCTACCGTATAGCCACCTAGTTAAATGCCAAACTGAAGTCACTACCCTCCTGTAGTCTATCATCAGTTCCCTCCTGTGAGTCAACATTACAACGCGCCACCTCGCCTCTCTCACCATGTACATGACGAATACCAACGGAATACAGTGCACTAACACACGTCCTACTCATCCGTAGTAACCTCGATTTAAGCACTCTGACTCCATCATCCTGTCCAGTAACTGTAAATACACCTTACTCTGTTTGAGACTAGTATGACTTAATACAATCAAGCTCCTCCTGTAAAGTCTGAGTCAAATACAGTTCTCCGCTCCCTGAGTAGATTAACCACCAAGAGCTTCGCTCTATAAAGTGCTAGATCACGCAAGTTAGGAGTGTCCACACGCAAACTCAGGAGAGTGTCCAAGAATACACCTGCACAGTCTAGGTGGATCCTCATTAGATTTCTCGTGAGCTTAGCGTGGAGGGGGGGGGGGGAGTGAGGGATATGACTCATAGTTCATACACAGCTATTAAGGCTCAGGCTTCACACCCTATCATATGAGAAGTGAGGTATGGAGCTGTCAGGGGAGGGAAATCACGAGGTAGTAATAAGTTCACCAAGTCTGTTATACTTCACACCACTGACTGATAGCGTGATACTAACACGAGAAGTAACTTACGAGCCTAAACACTCGAGTTAACTCCTAGTGGTGCTGATTAGGTGACTGGGCACGGCCTCACCTCATGTGCTGTCTGGTGCGGTGCAATGAGGCCCTCTAGTGGTTTCTGACTGGTACTGCGTTCGGGGATTATAAACACACATTTAACACAAACACATTTGATTGATGTTCATTGCAATTTTTTCCAATTTTCCTTGTAATCTTATATTCAAATTTTTCATATTTCATAAAGAAATTCTCTCTTTTCACAGAAGAAACAACACAGGTGTAGCTCCTAACATGTAGTGTAATGATGGGTTTGGATTTTGGTCTGGCGGTGCACCAGTATAGATGCAACTAGTCCAGTAAATACACATTAACTATGCTGGTGGTGCTGTGACAGACATAAATAAAACCCAACCCATGCTAAAATGACAGGAACAGGGAGTTACTGTACCCTGCTACTGACAGATCTGTGAAAAGTGTCTTTTCTTGTTTTTGCGGACTGAATATCTTATCTTACCTATATTTTTATACTTCTCCTAGGACTTAGACTAACTGTAAATTTGTAAATCTGTTATTTTATTTGTATTATTCTACTGTTTATTTTTCTCTTGTTTTATTCTATTGCTATACAACCTGGCACAAGCATTTCCTTCGGGATGAATAAAGTTCTATCTTATCTCTATCTTATCTTAGTTGTGTGTGTGTGTGTGTGTGTGTGTGTTGTGAGCCGGGGGGATTGCTACGTACGAGTACAGTGACAGCTTGTCCAGGTCGTTGTTCTTGTTGTAGGGGTAGTGCCTGCCCAGGTGCACCAGCTTCTCCAGCGCCTCGTAGATGAAGATGACGCAGATGAGCGAGGCGAAGGCCTCCTCAGTGAAGCGTGTGATGTAGCACACCAGGGAGCTGGCGTCCGTGGCGACCAGAACCAGGCAGAGGAACGCCGTCCACAGGCCGATGCAGTTCCTCAGGGACAGGTAGGACAGCCCGTTCTCCCTGGTGGGAAGTGGTGGAGATGGAGGGTGGGGGGATTAACAAAGCCATGCCCAATACATCCGGCTGGTTCCTTTTCATGTGCATTTGTGAGCTGGATTTGATTTGGTTTTTTTACACAATGCAATGCAGTAATGGGGCCTGGGGCAGCAGTGGCTCAGGAGATGGAGAGCTGGTTGCCTGGCAACTGGATGCAGGTTGCTGGTTCGATCCCCGACTCCACCTACACTTTACTAAGTGTAGAGGTGTCCCTGAGCAAGACACCCACCTAACCCTACCTGCTCCTGATGAGCTGGCAGGCTGTTGCCTTGCATGGTCGACACCGTTGCCATCGGTGTATGAATGCATGAATGTAGGCAATATTGTAAAGCACTTTGGATAAAAGCCAAAAGCACTTCAAAGTTTCTTCAAACTATAATCAGAGCTTTAACATTACCAGAGGTCAACTGCTCATGTCCACAGCTAACCATGATAGTGTAATCACAGTTAATCACATATCTATATATACATACAACACCCTGCAATCAAATAGAACGCACCAGCTCGGTCAAACAGGGGGATGTACAGTATGTACACACACACAGAACACATTTACATTTACATCTTTATCCAAAGCAAGTACATTTGTCGAAAGAGAGACAGCAATATATCGCTGTGGTACATAAAGACAAGAATAGAGCAGGTTTCAAGCATTCATCATTGCAAGGTTAATAGAATATATATCCAAAGCGCTTTCCAGTATTGCCTCACATTCATCCATTCATACACCGACGGTGGTGTCAACCATGCAAGGTAACAACCAACACGTCAGGAGCAATTAGGGTTAGGTGGTGTCTTGCTCAGGGACACCTCCACACTTAGCTAGGAGGCGGAGCCCGGGGATCAAACCAGCAAGCTTCCGGTTGCCAGACAACCGCTCTTACCTCCTGAGATACTACCGCCCTATGCTATACATGCAGGTGCAGCAGGTGCGATGAGAGAGCCTACTTGCAGAACTTGAAGAGGATCTTCTCGAACACGAGCACAGGCCCGGTGCTGCCCAGGATGGTGAGGGGCTGCCCGGCAAACAGGGAGTAGGCCATGCCCGACATGGACGCGCCCAAACAGAGACTCGATGGCACTCTGGATGGAACCGGGCACAGAGGAAACATACGTCAATCACGCCAGTTTAGTAGTATAGTATCCTTAATGGAGACATATTATACCACCAGGTGTGAGCGTGATTAGCCATTCCAGGCGGTTTCAAAAACCGCCTGGAATGGCCCCACTTGTCCATCTAGAAGTATGCTGGATAGATCAGCCTACCAGCCTACCCAGTGGACTGTAGCAACTGGTAGGCTGATCTATCCACCATACATCTGGGTGGACACTCCCACTTGTGATGTCAAGTGGGGGCCATTCCAACCATTTTGAAAAGCGATTGGAATGGCTAACCACGCTCACACCTGGTGGTATAATATGTCTCCTTTAATCACTCTCCGATTCATCCTAGTTTGCTGCGATTCGATTCGTTTAATGGCATATGATCGATGTATTGTGATCGAACCACCACATAGCACTAACGTTTAAACATAAGCAAGTCACAAATGAATACATTAATTAATACAATTAATAATAATTAGCGATCCAGATCGATCGTATCGTTACACACCAACTAAATAGTAACAAATAGTTCATCCATCTTGTGTTTGTATATTGAGTTTGTATATTGTGCATCGTGTACACCTGGTCCCATTCAGGCCGGTAAAAGCAGGGGCATGTCGGTGTTTAAGAGTGTTTAAGACGTGTGTGTCCCCAGGGGGCGGAGCCTCACGATGCGGCCTTCGGTGACCTCCCCCAGCAGGCCGCCGAAGGTAATGATGACCGGGGACATGCAGGCGCAGTAGAGGAAGAGGAGGGAGGCCAGACACTGTAGGCTGCAGGCGTCTGTGAAGTCGGACAGGTAGTGGGGCGCCCTGCGCTTCACGTCCAGGAGCAGGCCCCCGAACAGCCTGTGGGGGGAATATAACTAAATACAACTTGCAAATCCCTAGCACTAACTTGCATGTTTGTACGTCTTGGCATTAGTTCTTAGCATTGGCATATTGTATGTTCTTAGATGTTGGTAATGTGCTCAGAATTGCACTTCTGCTCATGTCCCAGCTATTATGCAGACAACTTTTAATTATGAAATTATTACATTTGTTCTATTAACCTCATAACTATGAATGCTCGAAAACAGCTCTATTCTTATCTTTACGTACCACAGCCACATATTGCCTTCTCCTCAACAAATGTACTCTTTGCAAGTTGCTTTGGATAAAAGCCAAATGTCCTAAATGTAAATGTAAATGTAAATGTAAACATAAAAAACAACTGTTCAGTTATTGTACTGAGAAATGAAGGCTACGGTCGCTTATTGAATACTGCTGAATACTGAATGGCAAAAAAAGATGAAGAAAAAAAAAAGACGTTTCACACCTGAAACAGTTTCTGCTAGTTTGCCATTTTGCCACATATTTTAGATAAAGTGTGTTTATTTGTCCACACAGTTGCAAGGTGTTTTTACAAGACAAGCCGAGTTGCCATGGAAACCACTTTATGAGACTAGGTAGACTACCCAAAGCAGACACAGACAGATAGACAGACAGGCAGGCAGACAGGCAGAGAGACACAGACACAGACAGACACAACAGGCATAGACAGATAGATAGATAGATAGATAGATAGATAGATAGATAGATAGATAGATAGATAGATAGATAGATAGATAGATAGATAGATAGATAGATAGATAGATAGATAGATAGATAGATAGATAGATAGATAGATAGATAGATAGATATTATTTGATAGATAGATCTGACCTGCCGGTACGGTCCAGCTCTGGACCTCCATGCCCACCAGGCTCATCTTCCTCTCCTAAAACACAAATCTTCTTCCTCCCCTCCTGCAGAGCAACCAGTTTATCATCATCATCATCATCAACGCCTACTGTAGTACTGTAGACTGGCCTGAGATGTACTTGAGTTATTCTACTGTAGTACTGTAGACTGGCCTGAGATGTACTCGAGTTATTCTACTGTAGTACTGTAGACTGACCTGAGAACGTACTGTAGTACTGTAGACTGACCTGAGAACGTACTGTAGTACTGTAGACTGACCTGAGAACGTACTGTAGTACTGTAGACTGGCCTGAGAACGTACTGTAGTACTGTAGACTGGCCTGAGAACGTACTGTAGTACTGTAGACTGACCTGAGAACATACTGTAGTACTGTAGACTGGCCTGAGAAGGTACTGTAGTACTGTAGACTGGCCTGAGAAGGAACGTTCTTGGGCGGTTCTATGCGTATGGAGGGGTCCCACTCCCCGGGGGGTAAAACGGTCACTTGATCGAGGAACTCGTCAATCCCGGCAATCAGATCGATGCGATCTTTCGCTTTGTAGGCGACGTCATGGAACACCTGGACACGCGCCACAGGGAACAACATGGTGTAGTTTTATTTTGAAGAAAACAGAATGCTTATTGATTAGTATTATTTATTGTTGTGATGGCTACCTCGTCTGTCATGAGGGTCGCTATGGATCTGCCGATCTCATGGTACTGAGGCCCTCGACCCAGCGGGCCCAGGAGGATGAACAGGAACTGGCAGAGAAAATCAATCAATACTCACATCAATACTACTACAGTACTGTCGATCAATGAAAACCATCAATACTTGTACAGTATTATCAATACCTGAAAACAATCAATACTTCTACAGTTTTATCAATACATGAAAACCATCAATACCTTCACTAGGAGTGTTGAAACTAGTCAACACTCCTGCAGTATTGCCAATACTTCTACAGAACTATCAATACATGAAAATAGTCAATACTCCTGCAGTACTATCAAAGCTGCTACAATACTATACTTCGACAGTAGTATCAATACAAACAGCCACAGCTATGGAAGAGTCTATTTGTAAGTGCCAGACAGGCTTTGTGCCACTGCCAGATGTTGTGACAGGTGTGCTGTGTCTGCGTGACTGTGATCGGTGGTCCGGTCCTCGTTACCTTGTGCCGATGGGCACCTCAGTCATCTCAGAGCCGTACGAAGGCCACCACGGCATTGGCTAGGACCTCCAGCTCCCCCACCAGCACGTTGCAGACCTCCGCACCCACGGGGATCTTCTTCATGAACTGAAGGTCTATCTGGAGACATCGTGTATGATATTAATATGTTATAGTAAACACAGAGGTGGTATTCACATGTCTATCTGGAGATATAAAATGTACAATATTAATGTATGATAGTAAACATAGAGGAGGTATTCACATGTCTGTCTGGAGACATTACATATACAATATTAATATGTTATGGTAGACATAGAGGCGGTATTAACATGTCTATGTGGAGACACAATAACATACATAATATATAATAATAATATATCATTGTCATCATAGAAGTATCAACATGTCTATCTGGAGACAGTCACAACATCACATATAATAAATAATATGAATATATAATAGTCACAATGTAGAGGAGAGTGACAGATTTACTGTTTCCTCTTAGCTTAGCGACCAGAAATAGCTCAATAGAAGAATGAATTGTAAAGCTGTGTTAATTTGAGTTCGAAAGGGCATTCTATTAATAATCATAAGCGCCATTGATCTCCACGTCGCGTACATATATACGGACAGTTATTAGTTATTAGTTGGATTCTGTGCTCAATTTAAGCAGTAATTTACCGTGAAACATTAAGACTGTGTGTTATTGCACTTATGGTATTCGCGCGGTGCAGCTGTGCAGAGCGTTGCTATGAAATGTGGAGCTCAACTGGAGTGTTATGTAACGTCTCTGGACACAATGTGTGTTAGCTTGGCTCGGGTTCCCATGGCTAACTCCCACACTCCCACCACTACTACCGCCAGGCGCACTTACACCACTCCGCAGCAAGACGGGAGCTGAGAGGCTGCAACAGACTTTGTTTGTGTGTTTGCGGCGTGGAATTTAATGACCATGTAAGCATAAGTGTCAGAGAGGACGTTGTCACGCATGAAAACAGTGTATAGCAATCCAAACAGATTAATTCATCATGAAAATAGTGACAGAGTCTCATTCAAGCATAGCTGACATATACGGACATACTTTCTTCCCAAATAGACTGAGTTTATTGGATACATTTGGATGTACATTTTGATAAACTACCACCTGAAACACTTTAACTTTGTCAGGATATTTCTTTTGGTGAAGTACAACGCACCCCAGGTCCTAGTTGACCTATTTTTTTGCAGTATTTCACTTTGTCGTGGCTAAACTCTGATGTGTAGATGCTACTGATGTTGCCTCCTGATGTTGAGAGGAGGTTAGTGAAAGTCATTCTGGGTAATGTAGGAAAGTCGCACACACTGGAGCAGGGACGAGCAGGAAGCCTGACAAGAAGAGAGGGACCTGGCTGCAGACAAGATGGCAGAATTCCACAAAGGGCACCTCTGCAGTGGACAGAGGTTAACAAGTTATTTGGCTTTTCTCAAGGTTTTATTCACCGTTGTCTATCTGTCTAAACCTTAATACAGCGAAGAATCCAGCCGGTGTCGGTCTACCGATATGGAGAAAATGCCACGTGGCTCCAAGCATTTAACGTCAGCAATTTGTGCCTGTTTGTTCTAGCTCATGTAAACGTAAGCTCATGTAAGCTCTTTTTAAAAATATTAAATTTTTCACATTTTGCAGTTTGAATCACGTTACAGAATCACATTTAGCTCGTTAATGGGCAGCAAGGTGTCAGCTGCTTGGATGCTCAGTCTACCTAACGGCAGTCAGTGCTGACAGATATTGTGGCGGGGCGGAGGAATTTGCCAGACCAGGTCCAAAAAGGTTTTAAGCCCGCTTTTAAAATAAGAAAAACGTGGGGGCATATCACAGATCGCCTGGGAAGCCATTCCAGCGCACGGGAGCATAAAAACAGAAGCTTTAGTACTAACCCTTAGAGTCTGTAGAAGTCCGCTGCCAGGGGACCTGAGAGACTTGTCTGGCTCATCGCCGAGCATGGTGGGAATATCATTTGGTGCCCGGCCAATGAGAACTTTGTAAAACCTTAGATATTATTAATAGATAAGTAAGAGTGTAACTTTTTCTAAACTATCTCTTTAATAAGAAATGGGAGGTTAGTGTGGTCCCCTGGAAAGAAACGTGCACTATCTAGGACAGCACAGGGAATTATTGGATCATTGAACTGAACTGTTTTCAGATTACCATCAAAGGAGGCCCATGGACAAACCGAGAACCGGAACCGAGAGGTCACCATGGTCAGATAAATATATATATAACTGTGAGTTTTGGAGATGTGTGGTAATTATGGGAGTGGGAAGGAGGGAAGGTGCAGTCCTGAACATCCTTCCAGAGGGGTAAACTTGGAAGATGTGTTGGGCTGGATGGGAAGTGTGGGTGAAATATGATTGTAACATTGATAGTGCATTTATAGTCGCATTGTGATCATGAAGGATGAACAGTTTAGGGACGTGTTATTGATAACCTTGTTATATGCAGTGAAATGTTGGCAAATGTGTGCAAAAAGTAAGAGCTTTGGCTGGCACCTACACTTGCCCTTGGAGTATAGACTTGTATTCACAGACAGTTTGGGTCACTGATAATCTTTTCGCACTTTCTTCTTGAAAGGACTTATTGAATTAAATTACGCTTTGAGATTAAAATAATGACACAAAGAAGTCAAATTTCCGTTGCTCAGGTCACATGATTTACTGTCAACTGTGGAGGTGCCTCTTGCTGAGTTCCACCATTTTGTCTGCAGCCGTACTCTTGGTCTTGGACACAATAGCAAATTCTATTGCAAATGACGATAAAGTACAATATTACTAATATCAGGAAAATTAAACCCTGGAATGAATAGTAGATCAATGTAAGAACTTTAATAACAATGTCAAAGCGTTTTAGTCTGTATTAGTCCTTCAACATTAATAAAATAATAAAATTATGTTCATGACGATGCAGTATGTCATAGTAGACAGTATCTATAAGAGCTGAACAGCATGCAGTGATGGGAGGTTTAGATGTCATCATATTAAATATAGATAATGGTTATTGAGGTGGTTGGATGACAGCACTTTATACCGTATCATATATAACATGGCTCTAATCCTAATCTATTAACAGAGAGGACAAGAATCCGGGGTGGATTTATTGATACCAACAGTAAACACATGAATAAAGGACAGTGTGTTTGGATTCTGACCAGCATAGGAGAATTTCCTCTGAATACATAAAAGGTAAACTCCATTTTAGCAGAACTTCCACTTATTGAGTTGTAGTAGCAGACTTCTTGTAATTGTATAGAGAATCTCCATAACATGGAAATGTTCACCAACACGTGTGACCAAACAGAACCGTTTGTTTTCAACTGAAGAAAGTAATTTAATAGATAGAATGTTAGTAAAACACTAGCAAAGATTACATTTGTGATCACTTCTGCTCTTATCCCAGCTATTATGCAGGCTACCTAGTAATTATGAAACTTGTTATATTAATTGACAGCACTTGGCATAATTAACCTTGCAATTATGAATGCTTGAATCTTGTTCTATTCTTATCTTCAGGTACCACAGTGATATATTGCTGTCTCCTTCAACAAATGTACTGTAAGTCGCTTTGGATAAAAGCGTCTGCCATCATTAATCCATCCTCCATCAATCGTTCTGAGTACAGCGGAAATGTCTGAGCATAAATTAATAAATGACATCCACGATCACCATAATTCTAGGAGATAGCCAACCCAAGACACAGATCTCACAGTCTGAGCGGGAAAGTAGATGGTGTTTAGGCGCTTTAATGTTGCAAATGACAGATGGATAAAAGAATGATTACACCAGATTAACTCTAATAGGGCATAAAGCCTTCCCGACAGTATGTGCATGTTTCTAAAGCATGCCGTGCCAACCCTCAACCCCAAAAAAGAATGAACACGCTTAACGGTGCAACTTTATTCTTTTTTTCCATCTTTTTCCGTCTGTCACTCAACTGCTGTCACTCAATTATTTGAGTTCATTTTGTAGACACTTTAACCCAAAACAAAGTACGGATACTTTAGACACAGCATGACTACAGTTAGCCATGACTGTAGTAGCCGTGTCCTGGTGAGACATCTGAAGAGGCATTTACATTGACATTTACATTTATGGCATTTGGCAGACGCTTTTAATCGAAAGCGACTTACAAAGAGTACATTTGTTGAAGGAGACAGCAATATATCACTGTGGTACATAAAGATAAGAATAGAGCAGGTTTAGAGCATTCATAGTTGCAAGGTTAATAGAAAATAATTGCTAGATTGCCTGCATAATAACTGGGATAAGAGCAGAAGTGCCATTCTGAGTGCATTACCAACATCTAAGAACATACAAAATATGCTAAACAATGCTAAGTACAGCCAACCAGGCTAAGAGACCTCACCGTTCTTGTCGAGGTACAGCTCCGAGGCCCGGCGACCCATGTCGGCCAGGGAGCGTACGATGGTGAGGCGGCTGGCCAGCTTCGTCTGGTTCTGGTGGTGGTGGGGCTTCAGCAGGGCCGTCCCGCACCCTCCCACGCAGCTCATCCCCCAGGGGGCAGTACAGCTCCTGGTGGTCCAGCACCATGTCTGTAGCGTAGCATAACATAGCGGGCCCTCCTATACCTGTACCACTGCTAGTAGGCCTACTATACCTGTACAATTGCTAGTAGTCCTGCTACCTGTACCACTGCTAGTAGGCCTACTATACCTGTACAATTGCTAGTAGTCCTGCTACCTGTACCACTGCTAGTAGGGTTACTCCTACCTGTACCACTGCTAGCAGGGTTACTCCTACCTGTACCACTGCTAGCAGGGTTACTCCTACCTGTACCACTGCTAGTAGGCCTACCTTACCTGCGACCTCCTCCAGGCCATCTGCGCTCATCTCCAGTAGGACGGCGCCGTTGCCGATGCAGCTGCGCAGCTCAAACAGGCTGTGTAGGGACAGCGTGGCCACGTAGGGCTTGCTCCACCGCTCGCCGCCATCCTCCACGTCCTCCTCGAACTTCAGCCACCTGTCAGGTGCAGCAGCAGTTCAAATCCGCCAATGAGAGCAAAGCGTGCGCCAGTGGGAGGGGAGGGGGGGCAGGCGTGTGTGTGTGTGTGTGTGTCCATATAACACGGCATCTGGCCAGCCATCTGCAATTACAAGAGACCACCGACAAGACGATCGCTAATGATCTCTCTCTCTCTCTCTCTCTCTCTCTCTCTCTCTCTCTCTCTCTCTCTCTCTCTCTCTCTCTCACTCTCTCTCTCTCTCTCCCCCCCCTTCTGGGACGGGGTGTGTCTGAGAGACACGGGGGGACACTGGTGGTGAGTAACGGGACAGTACTCAGATCAGTGTGTGTGTGTGTGTGGGGGGGGGGGGGGGGTGTTACACCACCCTTATTTGAATCAATTGTATGTAATAAATGAATGTTACTCCGCTATTCCATCTCTCTGCCTCTCTCCCCCCTCTCTCTCTCTGTCTCCCCCTCTCTCTCTCTGTCTCTCCTCTCCTCTCTCTCTGTGTCTCCTCTGTCTCCTCTCTCTCTCTCTCTCTCTCCTCTCTCTTCTCTTCTCTCTCCTCTCCCTCTCTCTCTCTCCCCCTCTCTCTTCTCTCTCTCTTCTCTCTCTCTCCCCCTCTCTCTCTCTCTCTCTCTCTCTCTCTCTCTCTCTCTCTCCCTCTCTCTCTCTACCATTCAGTGTATTTCCTGAAGGCTTTAATTAAGCTGAAGACACGGCGCGGGCGACGTTCCCAAAATCAGGAAGCACCTGAAGCAAACAGGAAGACAGACGAGGAGAACAATGCACCAGGGCCTGCGTGGTCGTGATGCATGCGTGTGTCACATGTTTTCTGTGTCGTTGTTGTTGTTGTTGTTGTTGTTTTGTTCGTGGCCAGTGGCCTTCAGCCAGCACCATATATAGGAGACTCTCTTCCCTCCATCTGGGCAGCCCGGCCATCGCGGCTCCTCTTCCTGTATCTGTTGCTGTGGTGACGGCGCCGGCGATAACACCGCTCCCTGGTGCTGCCCAGGGGCACGTGCACCCTGATGTAGAGGGTCCGGTGACCTACAACCCAGGAAGTAACATGTTGGTGCGTTGCATAAATAACAGACAGTCATGGACTCAATACGTATTCTCGTCTATTAATATGCTTTACCGCTGATTTGTTCTAATAAGTGAAACAAGATTCACATTGTAAATAAAGGGGTGGAGGAGGGTCACGTGATTAGGTGGTCACGTCAGTACAAGAGGAACCAGGATGGGACTGTGGCCCGGACACCGTGGTAGCAGCACCCCTAACTCTGGATATATGGGTGTTTTAGTGACTGACCTCAGGGAGTCACAACAGACTAGCACCCGAAGCAGACTCCTATAGGTGCCTCCTCTCCTCCTCTCCTCCTCACCTTCCAGCTCTTCCTCCTCAACGTTGATTTTCAGCACCCCCCCCCCTCTGTCCACAACGGCCTCATCATCGCCCCGCTGTAGGAAACACACAAACATCACACGCAACACACACACACACACACACACACACACACACACACACACAACACACACACACACACACACACACACACACACACACACACACACATGTGCATGCACGCACACACACACAGGTTGTGTTAGGGGTCCCCACATTGCCGTTTAGGGGCCCCACATGGGCAGTAAGGACAGTTGGGACAGAAAATAACTGCTCATCCCATTAAACTCCTGCTAAGTCCATTGCATATTTACACTGAATCACTTTAAACAGCTTTGGCTAATTGTGTTGCGCATGTTAGTATTGTTGTTTCTGGATTGGTCTAAGAGACCTTCATCACAGGGGGCTGGACACAGGTGTGGCTCATTAAGTTAACGATGGGTCTGTAGGCCAGTGGCCATAATTATCATGAGATGCACCTGCCACTGCTATTATGCCTCTGTGATAAATGTATTCTGTAATTCTAGGCTGGACAGGCTGTATTAATACACTTAAGGTTTTGTTGTTAGTTAATTAGTTAGTTAGATAGTTACGTTAGTTTATTACAAAAAAAAGGGAGAATATAGTTTATATATATAGACTATTCTATGTAATATAATATTGTAAATGCTATCAAAGCAATCTATTGTATAGCATTGTCAATGAAACCGTAAACATTCAAATATATAGTGAAGATTAATATAGAACCCAATGAAAGCGAGAAGGCAAAATAGGATTTAAACATGTCTGGGTCGACCAAACAACATCTGCCTCTGGAAATATACATTCAGAGTAGAGTAGACTCTGCTCAGAATAGAGGAATGGCGTGGAAACATTGGCAACCAGAGTTGGTATCCCAGCATGCAACAGATATTTGGGGCTGATCCCTACAGATGGCGGTGGCCATTTTGGCAACATCAGTGGCATAAGCATCATGAACTGTGTCTGCTTTATTTTATCACACACAGAGATTTTTTTAATTTGATAAATGAATTGCATTTTTACAGCACTTTACTTTAAGTTGCCTCACATTCATACACCGACGGCGGTGCCAACCATGCAAGATAACAACCAACACATCAGGAGCAGTTAGGAGGAGCCCGGGGATCGAACCAGCAACATTCCTGTTGCCAGACAACCGCTCTTACCTCCTGAGCTACTCCTGCCCACATTGAACTTTCTTGAGAAAAATTCAAATGTAGTCTTTAAGAACTGTATCGTTGTGGAAGCTCTCATTGGGAATTAGCAAGAATAAAGAATGTCAAATGATCAAATCACTCTCTTTTGTTCTCACCTCAAGCGTTCCTGTCTCAACACACCTGTGTATTTTATGTACACAGCTTGCTGTTGAATTCATCACATATTCACGCAATCACAGAGGTGGTATGAGGGCATGAGGGAGTTTACAGAGATCTACATTGAATTCACCTACATCAAACCAATAGGGTTCCCATGTCTGAGCCTTCATGAAGAACTGAATCCACAAGCACTAGCCGGCATGACTACATCCTTATTGTCCACACTAAGGAATTTTTAATATATTTGTATTTGTATTTGTCTGCTATGTTCCTTCATGAACAGGACATTTGCATTTGTGTTTAGAACATTTGGCACTTGACACTTTTATCCAACGTGACGAGAGCGACAACTAAAATATATCGCCGATGGTACAGTAAGATTTTAATAGAACAAGTTTCAAGCATTCGTAACAGAATAAGTTTCAGGAGGGAGAGGGAAGTGTGTTGAAAGAAAGAGGGGATTACAGGTGGTAATTTAGCAGGATGCTCAAAGGTGTATTGCCTATAAAGGTATTTCACACACACACACACACACACACACACACACACACACACATGCAAACAAACACTCACAGGCACACACACATTCATGCACACGCGCACACACACACACACACAGTTGTGCACGCACGCACACACACAGGTTGTGTTAGGGGTCCCCACATTGCCGTTTAGGGGCCCCACATGGGCAGTAAGGACAGTTGGGACAGAAAATAACTGCTCATCCCATTAAACTCCTGCTAAGTCCATTGCATATTTACACTGAATCACTTTAAACAGCTTTGGCTAATTGTGTTGCGCATGTTAGTATTGTTGTTTCTGGATTGGTCTAAGAGACCTTCATCACAGGGGGCTGGACACAGGTGTGGCTCATTAAGTTAACGATGGGTCTGTAGGCCAGTGGCCATAATTATCATGAGATGCACCTGCCACTGCTATTATGCCTCTGTGATAAATGTATTCTGTAATTCTAGGCTGGACAGGCTGTATTAATACACTTAAGGTTTTGTTGTTAGTTAATTAGTTAGTTAGATAGTTACGTTAGTTTATTACAAAAAAAAGGGAGAATATAGTTTATATATATAGACTATTCTATGTAATATAATATTGTAAATGCTATCAAAGCAATCTATTGTATAGCATTGTCAATGAAACCGTAAACATTCAAATATATAGTGAAGATTAATATAGAACCCAATGAAAGCGAGAAGGCAAAATAGGATTTAAACATGTCTGGGTCGACCAAACAACATCTGCCTCTGGAAATATACATTCAGAGTAGAGTAGACTCTGCTCAGAATAGAGGAATGGCGTGGAAACATTGGCAACCAGAGTTGGTATCCCAGCATGCAACAGATATTTGGGGCTGATCCCTACAGATGGCGGTGGCCATTTTGGCAACATCAGTGGCATAAGCATCATGAACTGTGTCTGCTTTATTTTATCACACACAGAGATTTTTTTAATTTGATAAATGAATTGCATTTTTACAGCACTTTACTTTAAGTTGCCTCACATTCATACACCGACGGCGGTGCCAACCATGCAAGATAACAACCAACACATCAGGAGCAGTTAGGAGGAGCCCGGGGATCGAACCAGCAACATTCCTGTTGCCAGACAACCGCTCTTACCTCCTGAGCTACTCCTGCCCACATTGAACTTTCTTGAGAAAAATTCAAATGTAGTCTTTAAGAACTGTATCGGTATGTGGAAGCTCTCATTGAAATTAGCAAGAATAAAGAATGAAGAAGTCCAATGATCAAATCATTCTCTTTTGGTCTCACCTCAAGCGTTCCTGTCTCAACAGACACCTGCGTATACAGCTTGCTGTTGAATTCATCACATATTCACGCAATCACAGAGGTGGTATGAGGGCATGAGGGAGTTTACAGAGATCTACATTGAATTCACCTACATCAAACCAATAGGGTTCCCATGTCTGAGCCTTCATGAAGAACTGAATCCACAAGCACTAGCCGGCATGACTACATCCTTATTGTCCACACTAAGGAATTTTTAATATATTTGTATTTGTATTTGTCTGCTATGTTCCTTCATGAACAGGACATTTGCATTTGTGTTTAGAACATTTGGCACTTGACACTTTTATCCAACGTGACGAGAGCGACAACTAAAATATATCGCCGATGGTACAGTAAGATTTTAATAGAACAAGTTTCAAGCATTCGTAACAGAATAAGTTTCAGGAGGGAGAGGGAAGTGTGTTGAAAGAAAGAGGGGATTACAGGTGGTAATTTAGCAGGATGCTCAAAGGTGTATTGCCTATAAAGGTCTGCACACAAGCAGGTTGAGCATTGACCCTTCCTCATCTCTGTTGCTCCATCAAGCTCCTCATAACTTCTTAGCCCCTAGAGTCTAGACTCACCCACCCAGCCTGTCCACTGAGAATAAAGAACACACTAGACTAGAGCCTGATGTCCAATCAGCACAAGGCTTGTTGAGTCGCACTGGGGTAACGTTTTTCTCTGTGTAGCCTATAATGACAATCCTTGTAATAATAATAATAATAATAATAATAATAATAATAATAATAAATCTAAATAAATCTAGTCGAGTGCTAAATTCATAAAAAATACCAAGTTCAAATTCTAAGTTCAGTCTTGCTTGAGGATGTGGGAAGTCATGAAGGATTTGAACACACAACCTTTGGTTTGGGACTGGCAGTGCGCTATAAGTGTGTAACTCACCAGACTTCTGTGGCCCTCAGAGGAGAAGAGTGGGTTGACCTAGAAATACAACCAATCAGGAGTTTAGTCTCATTAGAAAACAATGTAAGGTACCCAAGTTACCCTGAATCCCAGCGGAAGATGAAATATGATTTGATTCATTTGATTAATGAATTCACTCATATGACAAATTTGTAAGAATTTGATATAAATTACCAAACAAGAGACGGTTTCATTTATTTGATTAAATGGAGATGATGAAAGTGTGTGTGTGTGTGTGTGTGTGTGTGTGTGTGTGTGTGTGTGTGTGTCTCACACCATAATCGGTTGCTCATTTTAAATATTATGTGGACAAAGGTCGCCTGATTACATTTGGTAGATTAGGAGGGCATCTACTAAAATATTTCCGTTTTTACATCACGTTACGAGTGATAGCAAAAACACATCTAATATATAAGGATAACAATCACTTAAATTAGCAAATATTTAATATAATATTTAATAATATTTAATGTTAATAAATAGTACAAAGTTACATGTAATAAGAGGTTATTTTAGTAAGCACTAGATAAGTTGTTCAGTATTTGTATTACAATATGCAGTAGCTAAAACAGCATAGATAAGATAAGATGAGATAAGATAAGATAGAACTTTATTGATCCCGAAGGAAATTCTTGTGCCAGGTTGCATAGCAATAGAATAAAACAATAGAGAAATAAACAGTTGAATAATAAAAATAATATAACGTTAAAATAATAAATAATCACAATAATAATAATAATAATAATCTACTCATATACTAATATAACAATAAATAATAATAATAAATTATGTAAAAAATACAATATGTAAATAAATATAAATATATCACTTTACCGTTGATAAATTGATCCATTTGCGCGCCGTTTTCCGTATCGTTGTCCATCTTCTCCACGCGACGCTTGCCTACTGCGGTCCCAGGTGTCGAGCGGCGCGAGACCCAACGCCGCCGGCGGACAGCGCGTGCGGCTCGTGCACACCGTCCTGAGCGCATGCTCGCTGGGTGTGCGCGTGCCTTGCGAGCGTCGTTGGCTCCGCGATGAAGGCACGCCTTGTGACGGTGGACCCAGGCTACTCTGAAATTCACGCGCCAAAATACACTTGAGCTGATATAGCCGACGAATACAACCTGACGTCGTCAAAGTGCGTTCCCTTCCAACGTATGGAAATCCTTCATTTAGTTTGATTGAGTTTGTAATGAGAGTTTTCATCATCATTATTGTACAGCAAACACAGGTGTCGTTTATATGGGATCGCCAATTGTATGTAAGGGCACTGGTAGAGGCTAGACTGTACCAGGGCACGGGTAGAGGCTAGACTGTACCAGGGCACGGGTAGAGGCTAGACTGTACCAGGGCACGGGTAGAGGCTGGACTGTACCAGGGCACGGGTAGAGGCTAGACTGTACCAGGGCACGGGTAGAGGCTAGACTGTACCAGCTGGGCACGGGTAGAGGCTAGACTGTACCAGCTGGGCACAGGTAGAGGCTAGACTGTACCAGCCGGGCACAGGTAGAGGCTAGACTGTACCAGGGCACGGGTAGAGGCTAGACTGTACCAGGGCACGGGTAGAGGCTAGACTGTACCAGGGCACGGGTAGAGGCTAGACTGTACCAGGGCACGGGTAGAGGCTAGACTGTACCAGCCGGGCACAGGTAGAGGCTAGACTGTACCAGCCGGGCACAGGTAGAGGCTAGACTGTACCAGCCGGGCACAGGTAGAGGCTAGACTGTACCAGGGCACGGGTAGAGGCTAGACTGTACCAGGGCACGGGTAGAGGCTAGACTGTACCAGTGTATGGGGCTGGACTGTACCAGGGCATGGGTAGCGGCTTGACTGTACCAGCCGGGCAGGGGTGGCTAGGCCAGTGTTTCTCAGTGGGATATGTGTACCCCTATAGGGGCACTTTGAAGGATTGCATGGGATACCCAGAACGTGAACAACAAATGATGTTGTTTTTGTATTGGTTATGAACAATTGTAAATGTAATTGTGTAATTCCACCTTAAGAAAATGAAAATGAATACCCCCTTAATACAATTTAGTGAATCCGAATAGTAAGATAGTAGAGTTCGGTGTATCTTTCAAATAAGAACATATCATTTTAACTTTACGGTACTTGGCTGAAAGAATATTTGTAAAAAGTACAAAATAAAAATACTACAAAGTAAAAATACTACAAACTAGACCGTACCAGGGCACGTGCCATGGTGCATACAAGCATGTAAATAGTCCTGGTCTGTTTCAAAGCGCCTGTGCTTTGAGAACAAATATTCACACCAAAGATTCTCCGGCAACTCATAATGCGTGAAAGTCTATCGCCATCTGGTGTATATCTGTAGGACGGCTCATTTGCTCATGTTCGTGTGTGTGTGTGCGTGTGTGTGCGTGTGTGCGTGTGTGTGTGTGTGTACGTGTGTGTGTGTACTATAAAAAACTATGAATAATTTATGAGGTTTTTTTGTCATTCATTTTATCGTCTTGTTTACCATCGGCTTGTTGCAGATCTGTTTTCTAATGTGAACACATTTTGGACAGGGCCTGGCCTATACCATATGGTTGTGCACTGAATTTTATTTTAAAGGTTTACGCTATTTTTAAATCTATTTGACACATTGGAAAAGTAGTGATATGCAAGCCAGTTGTTGCTACTTGATAGGATTTGCTACTTAATGGCCTATGAATTTCGGAAATTAATTTTGGCCATATCGATTTATATAATTCGTAGATAATTCGTGAGTCGTTTTTCAGGTTGTAGTTTTAGTTGTGTTTTATTTCTTTCTTTCAACTTCTTACACTAGTAGTATTAATACTTGATAGTATTATGCCTAATCCATAGATGTACATTTGTCCGAATTTACTATATTTAAATATAAAAAAATCCATGATTTAAACGGCATTAAATTTACCCTTTTTTTTTTTCAATCAGGTATATGAAGTTAAAGCGGAAATATTCAATTCGATTATCTAGCCTATTTCTAAGTTTACTTGATAATGGGCCTTGCATGTATTTAAATTAAAATCGTTTGAAGTGTAGGGCTATAAGCCTCTATCTTTTTCTGTAATATTTATTGGATTTCAATCACATTACAGCATATACAGAAGCTTTCCACAAACAACATAATTCGTAGGCTATGAAAAATATGGATTCCAGAAAAACATTTAGATAAAACTGCTAAACCTATTATCAATATTAATAAAGTTATTTTTAACCACATCTATGAAGAATTTAGATTGAATATTTTTTCATAAGCCTACGTCATCGACTTTAAAAAAAAAAACGGTAGCCTACAATGATAGAGAACAAAACACATTTAAAATTTTCACTGGCAAAAAAAACAAAACTGTACGCCAGTGTAATGCTACACACGGACATTTATACAACATTTATAGGTTACTCAACAAGAGTTTATCTTTGAACACATCAAAAAATAGTCTTATTCCTACTTGGGGAACAACTGTGAAGCAGTTGTGTTGGCTACTCCGTTTACTATCACCAAAGGGTTAATATTATATGTACAATATATCCATAATTACATTGTTTTCTAAAAATGGCTGAGCACCCAAAATCCCTTTCCACAATTCAATTGCTGATCACCACTAGAAAGAAATTACACTTTGGCCAGTCTGCAAATTATAAATTGTTTCCTTTACATTTTTATCCATTATGAATGATAGATAGATAGATAGATAGATAGATAGATAGATAGATAGATAGATAGACAGATAGATAGATAGATAGATAGATAGATAGATAGATAGATAGATAGATAGATAGATAGATAGATAGGTAGTTTATTTTAGTTATGTGGATAAAAACTGTAGTAACCAAGGTCTTTCGTGCAATTTTTCTCACATTCTCGTGGTGCCAACATCTCAGACTTGAGCGGGGAGACAGTGTCTAGCACCGGGGTGGCAGAAGGGGAAATCCTTCTTCGTTTGGCCTGCTCAAAAATCCCAGAATCTCCGGAGTCAATGGACTTAATGGACGAGGGCGTCTCTATCCAAATAGGTTCCGTTAGATCTTTGGGTTTGGTCTCCTCCGCCCCGCCGCCTCCGGTCGGGGGGGACCGCTCCGTGGTGACCGCGGCGTCGCCGGCGTCCTCCCCCTCCCCCTCCCCCTCCTCGGCCAGCAGGTAGTGAGATCCCAGCCTCCCGCCGCCGCCCACACAGTTCGTGGTGGCGGGCCAGCAGGACAGCACCGAGCCGGACTTGTTGCCGCCGCCGCCGCCGCCGCCGCTACCGTAGTACTGCGCCCCGCCCCAGCAGCCCGACGGGTCCGGGTAGTACCCGAGGGTGGGCGGCGGCGGCGGCGGCGGAGGGGGGGGAGGGGGGGCTCCCCGGTTGGAGCAGCCGGCGCCCGTCGACAGGGGCAGCGCTTTGACGCCGGCCGCCGCGTAGGACAGCAGCGTGGCCGCGTTGCCCGCGAAGTCGGCCGCGTCGTACGCCGCCGACGTGGCGAAGTCCAGGCGGTTGTTGGCGGGAGTGACGAACCAGCGCTGCGGGGAGGAGCACACGGCGGGGGGCTCCTCGACGTGTTGCTGCAGCAGGCTGCTGCCGATGAGCGTCGGCACGCTGCGGTCGGTGCCAGGACCCCCGGCCCCGTGCGCGCCGTGGTGCGGGTGGAAGCGGGATTTGGCGTAAGTGGTGACGAACTGGTCCTGGAGGAAGGAGCTGGCCATGGCGTAGCGCGCCCCCGGGACGATCTGGGAGCGCGGGGAGGCGCCCGGGGAGGGCGTGAGGCGGTCGATGTCGCAACCCGAGTAGACCCTGTAACATACCCCAAATAAATACCCCAAATATCATGACTAATATCATCATATATAACAGGCTGCGCTGATATGGATCTAAGCCTGCATAATGAACAGTATGACCTATGAATAGGCCTGTGGCAGGGATGTCAAACTCATTTGAGGTTGAGGTTGATATGATTGAAGATGTGCTCTGTGCACAAGGTTTAAAATGTCTCATTACCCGAATTAAACTTGTGAAATGAGGAATATACACAAGGCTACAGTCTGAGAGATTTCAGCCAACTTCCTTTCTCATGTTTCTAATATTCCTCGGTGTGAGCGAAACATTCTTATTTCCATCTCTAGCTCCCTGAACTCAGAAAATGCACATTGCAACCCATGCAGTTCAGCAGTTATTTGTAGGAATAAGAATAAATGTTTTGTGTGATTATGGATAAAGTGAGGAAAGAAATCAATCCATTTTATAAAATTGCCCCAGGGGCCGGATTGGATCAGCTTGCGGGCCGTATCTGGCCCCCGGGCCGCATGTTTGACACCCCTGGCCTACAGACATTTCTTTGCACGTTGAATGAAATTTCATCTTTTGAGTTATAGGTCTATATTTTATTTATATCTCATTTGGGTTAACAAGACTAAAAGATATATAGAGGCAATAAATATAAACCTACGTGTCGTAGTTTGTCCCGAATCCCTTAGCGAATGGGTTGTTGGTCGATTTTCAAATTGCGTTATCTGTAAGAAAAAATTATACAAATAAATAAATTATAATAATAATAATAATAATAATAATAATAATAATAATAATAATAATATAATAAGTATAGCATCAGTGTTTTTAATAAGTCAAACAACGAGTTGCTATTTGGCCCATGAAGCCATATGACGACAAATGTGGAGGTGAGAGTATACAAATATCAATATGATCAATATGATCCGAACTACGCATGCTAAAATCGTACGTCTGTGTTCTTGGTAGGCGGTGACGGCGATGAACTGCGTCTCGGTGAAGGTGAACGTCTGGACGCGTCCGGGCTGGCTGGCGTCCTCCGTCCCGTCCTCCTTCACCTCCACCACATGCAGCCTGGGCTGGTACTTGTGGGAGAGACTGCAGCACCACCATCTGGAGACGCACATCCAGAGAGATAAACACATATAGCGGCCTAATAGCTCTACAAATGTAAGGACAATATAGCATCATTCATATTTTTTCACTTCTGGTTTAGAATTATGGCAACATTTCATTGGCTTTTTGTCTGTACTCTGCACAATGACAATACAATTTAATCGAATCTAATAATAATAATAATAATAATAATTATAATAATAATAATAATAAAAAGGCGTCGTTTCTTTTAAATAGCTCAATAGCTAGTGTAGTGTGGCAATTCTGTAAGCCGTTCTAAAAGCCAAAATCCAAAATTTGGCAACAGTAGACTGTTGCCTGTTATATATATATAAATATATAATCACAAAAACAACGAAAAATACCAATTACACAGCATAATAATATGAGTCGGGCTCATACATCACGTAAAATAAACGAATAGTTTGGATGGTGACTGACCTGTCCTGTGTTGTTCGAGCTCCTTTATTGTTGGTGAGTTTTAACTTCCCAAATGATATTTCCTGACGCATCCAGTGCGCGCCTGTGTTCGGGAGTCCGGGTGCATGTAGACCGGTTACCTTTGGATCATAAAGATAAGATAAATAATAAGAAATGTATAAATGATGAACGATGAGCAGCTGTAACACGGTCGGCCACGTGTTGACTGGGCTCACCGTCCGGCCAAATAACCCAAGTCAACAACACCGGCGGATTGATGAAGCATGTCAGACGGAGGAGCGTGTCACATATAAAACACACATTGACGTGTTCCTCACCTGTCACATTTGTGTCCGCTTTCCCACACGGGACCCATTTGCCTCCTTGGAAGCGCCAGTGGTTTGGATCCGCCAGAATTACGTCCACAAAAATGTTGTAATGCGCGGTGGGGTCGAGGCCAGAGATGTTGAAACTCAAAAAAGGAAACATTCGCCTGAGGGAAAAAGAAAAAGTATAATAAAAAATAATAATAAGCGTATTTAAATTAGTGAACGTGTCTGATCATCTCACCAAAGCCCTTTGAGACTGTAATGTGATTATAGGGCTATACAAAAATTAAATTGCGGCAAAATAAAACAAATGAATATTTGCTTTCTTGTAACGCAATGCAAAATTAGACTATAATAAATTGTATTTCAGGGGATTTGTAGGCCTATAGCAGACGACGAATGCTTTGCCATATAATAAGCTATGATAGTATAACTCTTATAAAAGTCGTCTAATTGCCATGCAAGGTGAAGCTGGTCCTCCTACCGGCCCTGCTTGGTGATGATCATCTCCGTCTGGTGGCGGTGGAACTTGAGCCACAATGCCCTGTTGCACAGGTACACCTGGGCTTTGCCCGGGACCAGTCCGGCTTGCGCTGGGGAGAACTGGTAAAACGCGGATCCCTGGTACGTGTGGTGTCCGTACTGCTGCGCGTACGGGTACCCCGCCGCCGCCGCTGCCGCCGCCGCCGCCGCCGCGTAGCCCTGCGGGGAGGTGGTGCCGAGGAGGCTGTTGTAGGTGACCGGGTGGTGCGCTATGTAGCGGCCGGGACCGCCGATGGAGAACGCCGGGTGCGCGGGTCCATGCTGACTCGGGTAGGGGAACATGGCGCTCGGAGGAGCTGCGGAGACTGACTGCGGTGGCTGCGCGGGTTGAGAAAATGTGTACCTTTCTCCCGCAGATCCATCGAATGTGTGACGATGAGTGTCAGAGACTTGAGTGTGAAGACCTACAGGAGAGAGTTTGCCCCTCTGGACGTCCCCCGACGCGATCCCCTTGGAGTCTGGGAAATGGTCTGCCTCTGACTGATTCGTCATCTCCCTGGAGTTTTTTTTTTCCAGAGGTGAGCTTGAGATCTCCCGGTTGTCACTCGGTGTGGATGTAATAGGACGGTCCTGCGACGTGTGCTCAGATCCGTCAGGGCGTCCAAAGCCACTGCGCACAATCGCGCGTCTCTTGGAGAGCTCAGTAGTTGGCGAGATGCAATTCTCGACCTGCATAACTCAACTCTCTCATCTCAAACGGTGAAGCCTATAGCCCTTACATACGCCTTGGTGGCCATGCAAGCCTGCACATATCCTTTGAGGCAGGCCTATTTTGTGGTAGGCAAATTAGCCAATTGACACCACCCCGCATACCCAGGAAGGCTTCTCCCCTGCATCACTGATGAAACAAGTCTCCCCATTGGTTCGCGCAAGACAGTAATTTAATTAGACAGCTCTTAATTAGGACAACCTAGCCCGAGGAACATATAAGCACAGGACGGATTGTTTGTGGGGATTATAGAACAGAATAGAATAGAATAGAATAGAATAGAACTTTATTAATCCCGAAGGAAATTCTTCTTGATGAAAATAAACTGACGGATTTACAAATGTACAGTTAAAATATACAAAGATGTAGGCAAGATAATATATATGCCCCGTTATAGGCCCCGTTTCAGGTCTAATGATTTTATTTTAAGTCAGCAATTTCTTTTATTTATTTCTTGTATCAAAACCGTAGTCTGTTTTATAACGGTATCAGATGCAACGACTCTGTGAAGGAGTCGTGTTATCGTGAATCCCGGCGACCCTCTGAAGGATGTGTTTATGAGTCCCAGCGCTGATCAATATTGTATGACTGTGTCCTAAAGTTATGAACCACTGATAGCGGTTATGGGCTATAGAAGAAAACAACAACTGGAAAATACAAATAGAAAGAGAAGAAAAAAAAATATCATGGACTATTATTTTAAAACAAACAAAGGTAAAGACTTTTTTTTATTAAAGACGTTTTATCAAAACTCTCATGTGCTTTGTTTTACATGGACTGGTTGGTCTACATTATTTATATTGGGTAAATAAAACTAAAAATCTATAGATTCTCTTGGGATTTCTAAACCTATGCCTCAAGGGATTATATTCATAACAACCTTGTGCTTATCATAGAGAGCTGCTTCAGATCATCTTACAGCACAACCAAAGAGGGACAACAAACACCATGGATCATCTTACAGCACAACACAACAAACACCATGGTCTGCTGTTGGTGCATCTTTAAAATGCAAATATACTTTATTTTATTCATTTAGACAACATAATAATATATTCTTGGAATTTTCCAGGATTCACCAAAAATGGAATAATCATTTGATCAATTGCAACACAAACCTTCAAAGATTCTAAGATGTTCTAAATTTTAGTGGGCCGATGAATTGGAATAATTTTAGAAATCATCTGAATGTTTAGAAGATAATACCACACTTTAAGAATACAAACATCATGCATGTATATACAGGCTTCACTTACAAATCTCCCATTGTCCCATTGAAATATTGCAGAATATTAGTTTCCTTTTAACATATTGTGCATTTTCCTTTTTTAAATGGCAAGATATTTTTACACCACCGCAAAAATGGCTAAATTGAGGGAGGGGAGCAGAAGCGAATGCTTCCACCATTGGGCGCACCAAAGTGAACAAGCTTTCACAGAAAGTGAAAGCACTGCTAATGACTAGCACACAACGGAGGCTTACAAGAGAGGTCATTACAGAGAGGCTATAGGGTGCAGCAATCTATTCCTGTGAAACATGCAAGCACAGGCTTGCCTGCGCACCCAAGCCAGACAGGCCACCCTGTACCCTCCACTCATTACAAGATTATGGTTCACTTCCATCACTGATCTTTAATAACCAAAGTGGGCTTGTTGTTTTGTTCTCCCCCCCCCCCCCCTGTTCTTCCGGGGTTCCTGAACCAACCAATTGTTGAGTCAACCATGCAGTGTGTCAGTCCCCCCTCCCCCTCTTCCTCCCCCCTCTCCTCTCTTGTTTACCAACCTCAAGTGTTGGCTGCTATTGGCCTGGTGCACAACAGCAGCCGTAGCCAGAGAGTGGAGTTGTGTGGTGTGTGTGTGTGGTGTGGTGTGTGTGGTGTGTGTGTGTGTGTGTGTGTGTGTGTGTGTGTGTGTGTGTGTGTGTGTGTGTGTGTGTGGCGTGTGTGTGTGTGTGTGTGTGTTGTGTGCGTGTGTAGTTCTCTGCAAGTTAGAAGTCAGACACTTCGGAGTTATCGGATCCGCTGGATGAGTCTAGCTGTTAAGATCGGCTAAGCCAGCGTCATGCATTAGATGTGCATTTGCATGTGATGAATGTCAACATTTATTGGATTCAAACAAACATGCAGTCTTTAACTGCAAAACCAAACGAAGAGGCCGATATCTGCAGTAGCTACATTTCAACATTGCCCATTGCATAAGTACAGTGGAGGCTGGAGTATTTTTACATTTAGTTAAATAAAACCTTGTCTTCACTATGCGCAACCATAAACCCTGCAATAATTAAACCTAAACTCATGCCGTGACACATTGAGGTCATTTAGAAGCAGGAGCAGAATAGAGGAAAGTTATAATTATCATGCTCCATATCATAGCATGTGCGATTGCCAGCCCTTATTGGCCGTGTGTAATGTCAGTAAAAAGCTGTATTTTTATTATTTCGTGAGGGGAGCCACACACGCATTGCATGTCCGTCCTCCATGTTCCCCGGGTCTCGACTAATCAGAGCGACAGGG
This sequence comes from Coryphaenoides rupestris, assembly GCA_002895965.2. NCBI lineage: Eukaryota > Metazoa > Chordata > Actinopteri > Gadiformes > Macrouridae > Coryphaenoides > Coryphaenoides rupestris. Next base: position 9,690 of record PIJE02000573.1, on the reverse strand, counting down.
AGAGGCCGAGGCTGAAAGTGAGCACCAGCTTAGGGACTTTACCTAATGCCCACCACTGTCACTTCAATGACGCGATCACAGTATACAATATGACAGCTAAATTATGAGGCCACCAGGATATGGGTGGTGGTGGGGGGGGGGGGGGGGGGGGGGGGGGGGGGGGGGACGCAGTGTGCTGCCCCCAGTCAGGTAAAATTGCTTTTCCCTGACGGAGGAGAGGAAATGGCTTCTCTCTTGTCGGATGGATAAACATTTGGCTGTCAAGGCTGGTAAAGGGACGAGGCTCTGGTAAAAGGGGGAAAAAAGGAGAGGTTATTTGGGATTCATGACAGGTAGTGGCTTAGATTACAGTGGCACTCACAATTTCATGTGAATGCATTTAAGATGGCTTTTAAGTTATTTATATGTTGTTTGCCAGACGTCACATTGCAATTTCCATCAATAAATCAAGGTGAACTATTTCTTCCCTATTTTTGAAGGGAAGAAAGCTGAGATGGGTGTTTACTATAAGTTAATTATCTAGGCAAGACGTTACCGTACCGTACGCTACGCTACCTACCATAAGACGATAATTATCCACCGCGCGCGGCTAATCTGTTTCAGTGTTGTGGTGGCGGTGGGGGTGGGGGGCTTTTAAAGCCCTTATTAGTGGGATGCAAACACAGCCGTACAGCCCCCCCCCCCCCACCCCCCCTGTGGTCTGCAGCAGCGCCCAGCAGTGGTCGGCCTGTCGTGGGGAATCAGGGTGCAGACAGCTGGAGACCCCTCCACCCCCCTCCCCCCCCTCCTCCTCCCTCCCTCTCCCTCCCTCCCTCCCTCCCCAACCCTTTCTCCCCCCCCCCGCCCCCACCAGACACGCACACAAACACACACACACACTACCCTCACGCTACCTACCATAAGACGCTAATTATCCACCGCGCGCGGCTAATCTGTTTCAGTGTTGTGGTGGCGGTGGGGGTGGGTGGCTTTTAAAGCCCTTATTACCCTGCACCTCCCTGGACATGCATCCACGCGGCACACACGTCCGCCCAGGAGTGGTCTCCTACTGCTCATTATTGATGTCGTTTTACTCACACACACACACACACACACACACACACACACACACGTGTGTGTGTGTGTGTGTGTGTGTGTGCATGAGCGTGTACTAGCTCCTGACCACCAAGCACACTGCAAATTAGCCCGACCCGGACATGTGATCATCACGTGGGGGTTCAATGCTCAAAGGTCTTGATAAAAAACTCCTTCTCTCCTGCCACCTCCAACGCATCCACCATGAATCAGCCATCCATCCTTCTTCTAGCACCTTCTTCCTCTTCTTACAATCTGCAGTCTATAGGCAGTGGGGTTTAAAACAGTGCCTGAGTTCCTTCCAGAGCACATGGGGAATATTCAGTGATACTTTTAGTGATACTCAGTGGCACAATGCATTGTACAACCTTGACTGATATAGATACAAACAAACGTGCCATTAATTTGTACAAATTAGAGTTGATGCAGTTTCACGTGTGTCGATAGTAATAATTCAACGTTTCCATTACATTGCACCAATAATTGCAATTACAGCTTGTTTATCGCATTGCTGACAAAGTTCAAGTTGTGAAATATTAATTTCAAAGATGTGGTTTTGAGTGGTGCAGAGCAAAGTGTTGTACATGTGAAACTGCAGCATGCCGCGGTGCACTTTAAAAGAACATTGATGTGCAATTATGTCATCACATCACTAATAATAATACCGACTAATACTGAGGATATTGTGCCACGCAACAGGAAAGACTTTAAAAGACTTGTTGTCCAGTTAGCACTTGCTGACCTCAACAAGGCCAAGCAGGCAGTATCATTATTTTATCTGTCTTCTGGGGATGTTTAACATTTTTACAGAAAAGTACCTTGTACATCAACAGTTGTAAATAAACTGATCTTGTGACTATCTTTGTGGCTATGTTGTGATCCAGTGTTCCCCAAGCCTGCCTAAATACGTCAACAACACCGGCAGGCTATAATATCAGAAATCACATCGCAAGCCACGCAGCTAATGTCCCAACTCCAAAGTCTTTTATCACCTGCTCCGGACCCATTATCACCAGTTTGGTTTGGCTCCCACTTCAAATATTAATGGGAGCCGTGTGACCCGGGAAGTGCAGTTGGGGCTTTGTGATCATTTTTTTGTTTCTGCCGCTGTATGCTTGGCGTGATGGCGGTGCCGAGCAACACCGACCCCCGTGGTCCTGGGGACGGGGGGGGGACCGGGGGGGGACGGGGGGGCAGGCGGGACCAGGGGTGGCCGGGGGACCCACAGCATAAAATATTCACACAAACTCTACTTTTCAGGCCATTTTCCGATGAAAAGCGTGCAGAAATGAAACTGACTTATGCCAAATGAATATCATTGGACTGCTGTGATTGTGCGGCTTGATGCTGTGCGACTTTGGAATTATTTATAAAAACATCCTCGGCGTTCCATCTCCGGAACTACAGCTCCTCCTCAGAGACTCCCCCTGACACTCACTCTTGTGCACTATCGGTCCAGATACGGATGCCACAACACACACAAGATTCCCCTGGAGTGACCCCCGAGTGTTGTCCTGTTCCATCAGCGAGGGCCCAGATTTATTAGACCCTACACTGTCAGGACACACTCACAGCCCACCAGTCCTCCTGAAGATATAGAGATACAGATAAGCTGCATGGTACATGGCATGGTTGTCATCACTACATGGATGTCTTAATTTCTTCTCTGGCTACGTCGAGAATTATTTCCACCAAGAGATTGGTGGTTGAATCCGAGGAGGGAAGAGGCCAACATGTGATTTACATGATGATTATATTTCTGGAGGGAAAAAAAAAGCAGCCGTCCCTGTGCCCGCGCAAAAACACACTTGGAGTGAAACGCAGGAGCAAGCAGGCGACAACCTGAGGCCGACACACGCGGCTCATTGGGAATGCAGTGTGAAGAGAGAGGCCCACAGATTATCACTCCCCTACGTAGCTCATGTTTAATTTATCCCGGGGCCGTACACTGTCAAGGGCCCCGGCGTTCTGCAGAAGGATTAGTAGCATGAAAACACTGAACATGAGAGACAGAGAGGCAGAGAGAGACAGAAAGAGACCCCCAAATGGGTTGGGTGAGCTATATAAAAATAACAGCGGCTTTGAGAAGCATGGCTCCAGCTACGAGACGGATGCTTGAACAATTTATCGTTAATATCTTTAGTACGGTATTAGCGGTGTATTAGACTATAACACTGCTTTATTTTAATCTTTATTCTTTTACGCTGTAGTATCAAGCAGCCCCTGTAATGAAACACGGTTTCGTTAACCTTTAGCTTGACAGATTGTTCTCAATTTTATCGTTAATATCTTTAATACAGTATTAGCGGCGTATTAGGCGATAACACTGCTTTATTTTACTTATATTCAGAAGAAGACAACGCCGTAGTTCGTGCAGTTCGACCCGCAATGAAACACGGCTTCCTTAACATTTTGCTTTACAGATTCTTAACTTAACGGAAAACATGTCTGCCTGTTTACCATGACAGACACGCGGACAACACAACAGTGACGGCGCACACACACACAAAACACACAAACACAGAGAAAAAACACAAGCGACCTTGCATTCAGCTACGAGTTAGCCCCTCAACCAATTTCTGTGTGCTCTATAGTGTGCCTGCGTCTGCTCCTCCCCATGGCAGGGCAAAATGGAATTGCCTCTCACATTCAAAGACAGCTCTCGGAAGGTGATAATAGAGGTACTCCCTGCTGTCTGCGGGCAGGAAATAGGAAAGTGGCATATGGGGCCAGGAACCAAATAGAGAGGAGATGTGACCAGGCAAGGGAAGAAACCAAAGGAAAGGTTAATGATCACTTCTGAATTCCACAGGGAACAGACAAACTCAAGTTCCGAGTTGAAAAGGAGTAGAAAGGGGGGGAAAGAATATCAAGAAATAAACGCAAAGTGATTGACATATCTGCTTTGAGGAGCCGGGAATGGAGATGTTGTAATGTGGCCATGATGTCGGATTTGTGACAAATAATGTTTGTATAAAATGGAGGATGGAGAAACAAGCATAATGTTCTGATTAAAGAGGACATCTTCTAAAAGTAGGATACTGACAGCATCAGGGTCGGACGGTGTATAGGCGAGATTTGGGCGACGCACTACCAACTGGGAGAAAGAGGATTTTTTTTTCTAACCAATTCTATCACAGAAAAAGTAGTTATCAGTGTTCTAGACATATTATCTGTCATTGTCCAATCAGAATCGTCAGATTCAAGTCGTGTTTCAAATGGTCCCGCCTCTCTGGGCGATTTCATTGACGTGGAAAATCGCCCAATCATTCTCCCATTGACTCTCATGTTAAAACTTTTCTTTTTCGGAAAATGAGCCTCCAATGCATTTTGAATGAGGATTTTGGGACTCGACCTAACGCGCTTGCGTCATACGTAACTGAGCAAAGAGAGGGAGGGGATATCTTCCATCAAGTCACTTGCTACTTTCAAGATGGCTACTAGTCTGTGCAATTCCGTTGTGTCTCTGAAAGAAGTTCCTTTTAGTCGACGATCCAATTCAGACAAATTTCCATTAAAACAATCAGGACCTCAGGTCCTGATTGTTTTAATGCCAATTTAATCATCTAACAACAAATTGATACTGTCTTGCTTAATGCACCTATTGAATGGGTCACCTTAATCATTATCAGAAAAATTGCCCCCCCTGAGATTTTCTTCAGGAGCCGCCACTGGACAGCATACTGTATAAGGGTACAGCGATGATCCTTGGCAAAATACTGAAGTAATCACTGAAGTAATCACCCACATCCAGTTCCAATTAGTCCACCGTGCTCCGGTGTCCAGAAGACCGCTGGGCCTGGAGCCTGGTGCCTGGTGCCTGGAGATTGGAGACTGGAGCCTGGAGACTGGAGCCTGGAGCCTGGAGCCTGTTGCCTGGAGATTGGAGACTGGAGCCTGGGGACTGGAGCCTGGAGATTGGAGCCTGGAGATTGGAGCCTGGAGACTGGAGACTGGAGACTGGAGACTGGAGACTGGAGCCTAGATCCTAGAGCCTGGAGCCTGGAGACTGGAGCACGGAGCCTCTCCTCCTCTACTCATGAAGCACTGATCCATTCTTTGCTTGTTCTCGTTCTCTTGTTCTTGTTTTAAAAGGAGACTTTCGCGCGCACACACACACACACACACACACACACACACACACACACACACACACACAGACACACACACACACACACACACACACACACACACACACACACACACACACACACACACAGGGCACCACAGTGAAAAAAACGAAAAAAACTGAAATGGTCCTTTAAATAAAAAGTTAAAACCTGAAAATTAGCACCTAAGCAATGTAGCAGGTGTGTTAGCGACAGGATGTACATTAGCAGAGAAACAGCTTGCTCTTACATGCTCCCCGTTACCACACCTTGGTGAAAGCTTGCGCCCTTTCAGCACATACGGTTGGGTACAGAATATTAAAGTCCCATTAATATCCGGTGAAAATGAGGCCCTTTTTTATGGTTTTGCCCGATTCTACTCCTGTTTACTGACGTTTCCTCCTTGTCCTGTGTGTTCTAGTGGGTCGCCCCTGCCACCAAGGACATTAAAAGCATTCACACCATCCTCACAACAGTACACAAATCCTTCACACATTCTATCTCACATACACACAACATGCGACCACAGCACACAAACAATACATTAGAGTGTATGTAAACACAGGCAGACATAAATACACACCACATGCACACATACACACACACACACACACACACACACACAGAAACACACAGGAGAAATGTGTGCAATGAAAGACACGTCTCTAAGAATATATCTGTGAAAGGTGATAAAAAAACTAAGAAAGAGACAAATAAGAAGAGAAGGAACATCAGACAAGCACGGCGGTCCCAGATCTGACAGCGCGATCATTTCCAACATGACGAGATAACACTTACAAGCAGAGGTGACACGGCAGTGTCTTCAGAGGCAGCTGGATCGATACTCTATTGGGCCTTAGATCCAACTCTATTGACCTCGCAGCCATCTTGGTGGCCATCTTGGTTCTAAATGCGAGCAGGGTGATGGAACTGATTGTGGAATTCCACAATTCCGCCGGGTGAATAAGGCCTATTGGGTTAACCGGGCCGATTAGGCTGTATCATGTGATCGCCCAATTAGTGGTTCTTCAATCGACCACGCCTTGAATGACTGGTGAATGTTATTTCTTGCGTTGTTTCAAATCAAACATTGATACTTTATTCTCTTGCAAGTTCGAGTTCAACACACAGCTCGACTTCCATCTCATTAGGGAATTCACAGAGTATCTGTGGATACCTAATGTTATTGCCCTGGTTATTATTTAATTTAAGGAAATTATATGTTCAGATAGAAGAAGAAAAATGTATCCAAATGATGAAAGCATGATTAGGGTGCAAGCTAGGATTGCAGCATGAATAGAAGTCTCCAGACACGAGGCACTGGTTTGGTGTCTGGAGAGATGAGGAAGCTGGCCCCTGGACAGCAGTAGATGGCTTCAGTGATGGACACCTTCCAGCCAATACTGATGCCCACATGGTGCCACTATCCCTGTCTCATCTCTCTATTCTATTTCCTCTCCTCTCTCTATCTCCTCTCCCTCTCCTCTTTCTATCCCCTCTCCTCTCTCTCTCTCTATTTCCTCTCTCCCCCTCTCCTCTCTCAATCTCATCTCCTCTCTCTATCTCCTCTTTCTCTCCATCTCCTCTCCCTCTCGATCTCCCCCGTCACTCATTCTCTCTCCCCACACACTAAATCTGAAGCACTAAATAAAAAATCTAATATCTCTTTCAAATATTCATCAGCGCCATTTCCCGCCTGCCTGGACGAGGTAAGGAAGATTGTTCAATAATGCAAACAAACAAGGATCTCCCCCAGCTCTGGTCTCTGCAGACCACACAGTGAGAGAGAGAGAGAGAGACAGAGAGAGAGAAAGAGAGAGAGAAACAGAGAGTGATAGAGATAGAGAGGGTGTGAGAGAGAGAGAGAGAGAGAGCTCTGATCCCACTTGAGGAGCCCATCAATCACATCATGAAAACATCGTTCACACAAGGAGATATGATAAAACTACACTACACACTACACTACACTACACTACACTATACTACACTATACTACACTACACTACACTACACTACACTACACTACACTACACTACACTACACTACACTATACTACACTACACTACACTACACTACACACTACACTACACTACACTACACTACACTATACTACACTACACTACACTACACTACACTACACTACACTACACTACACTACACTACACTACACTACACTATACTATAACACTACACTACACTACACTACACTACACTACACTACACTACACTACACACACACTACACTACACTACACTACACTACACTACACTACACTACACTACACTACACTACACTACACTACACTACACTACACTACACACTACACTACACTAACTACATACACTAACACACACACACTACACTAACACTACTAACTACACTACACTACACTACACTACACTACACTACACTAACACTACACTACACTACAACTACACTACACTAACACACTACACACTACACTAACTACACTAAACACACTACACTACACTAACACTACACTACACACTAAACTAACACTACACTACATACTACACTAACACTAACACTACACACTAACACTACACTACTAACAACACTAACACTACACTACACTACACTACACTACACTACACACACTAACACTACCACTACACTACACTACACACTACACTAACACTACACTACACTACACTACACTACACTACACTAACACTACAAACACACTACACTACACTACACTACTACTAACACTACAAACTAACACTACACCTAACACTACACTAACTAACTACACTAACTACATAACACTACACTAACACTACACTACACACACACCACACACTACACTAACACTACACTAACACTACACACACACTAACACTACACTACACTACACACTACACTACACACTAACACTAACTACACTACACTACACTACACTACACTAACTACTACTACACACAACACTACACTACAATACTACACTACACTACACACATACACTACACTACACTATACTACACTACACACACACTACACTACACTACACTACACCTAACACTACACCTACACTACACAACACTACACTACACTACACACTACACTACACACTACACTATACTACACTACACTACACTACACTACACTACACACACACTACACTACACTACACTACACTACACTACACTACACTACACTACACTACACTACACTACACACACTACACTACACACACTACACTACACTACACTACACTACACTACACTACACACACACTACACTACACTACACTACACTACACTACACTACACTACACTACACTACACAACACTACACTACACTACACTACACTACACTACACTACACTACACAACACTACACTACACTACACTACACTACACTACACTACACTACACTACACTACACTACACTACACTACACTACACTATACTATACTACACTACACTACACTACACTACACTACACTACACTACACTACACTACACTACACTATACTATACTACACTACACACACACTACACTACACTATACTATACTACACTACACACACACTACACTACACTACACTACACCATACTACACTATACTACACTACACTACACTACACTATACTACACTACACTACACTATACTACACTATACTACACTATACTACACTACACTACACTACACTACACTACACTACACTACACTACACTATACTACACTACACTATACTACACTACACTACACTATACTACACTACACTACACTACACTACACTATACTACACTATACTACACTATACTACACTACACTACACTACATACTACACTACACTACACTATACTACACTATACTACACTACACTACACTACACTACACTATACTACACTACACTACACTACACTACACTACACTACACTACACTACACTACACTATACTACACTATACTACACTACACTACTATACTACACTATACTACACTATACTACACTATATACTACACTACACTACACTACACTACACTACACTACACTACACTATACTACACTACACTACACTACACTACATTATACTACACTACACTACACTACACTACACTACACTATACTACACTACACTACACTATACTACACTACACTATACTACACTACACTACACTACACTACACTACACTATACACTACACTATACTACACTACACTATACTACACTATACTACACTACATTATACTACACTACACTACACTACACTATACTACACTATACTACACTACACTATACTACACTATACTACACGACATTATACTACACTACACTACACTACATTATACTACACTACACTACACTACACTACACTACACTACACTACATACACTATACTACATTATACTACACTACACTACACTACACTACACTATACTACACTACACTACACTACATTATAACTACACTACACTACACTACACTACACTACACTACACTATACTACACTACACTACACTACACTACTACACTACAC
>PIJE02000572.1:208408-275282 GCA_002895965.2 Coryphaenoides rupestris | reverse complement strand
AAGGTGGCGAGTGGGGGAGTGGCGATGGAGGAGATCTGTCAGGTATGAGGGGGGCGAGATTATTGAGAGCTTTGTAAGTGATGAGGAGGATCTTGAAATTGTTGGGTGTTGTATTGGAAGCCAGTGAAGGTGTTGGAGGATGGGTGTGTTGTGTTTCTCGGGAGCGGGGAGTGGGTGAGAACCGGGCAGCTGAGTTTTGAACATAATTGCAATTTTTGAAGGACCAGTGGGAGAGGGTGGGTCCGGAGTCGTGCAATATTAGGGGGTGAAGAAGGATATTTGGTGATGTTGTGAGTGTGCGACTTGAAGGAGAGGTGGGATCATATATGACGAGTTACGGACAGGAGGGTGTGACTGTGGTCCGTCGATGGAGAGAGTTGGAGAAGTGGATTTTGATTGCAGTTGAGTTTGAGGAAGTTTTTCATCCAGGTTTTTATTTTAAACGTATTTTCTCTCGACAGGCGAATTGAGCTCCGGTCTTCCGTTGCGGGCGAGCTGCCGTGGCCATGTCCGCTGGAGGCGGCCATCGATGGGGTGCGCTGGACGGGCCGACGGGCGCAAACCGGGTGGGCGCGGGGCGGCGATGCGCCGCGAGTGTGCGTCTCCACGGAGAGAGGGCGCTGTCGCCGGCCTGCCCAAGGCTTCCGCACCGTCTGCGTCGAGACGGACCGCGAGTGCTTCCTCAAGTCCCGAGGACGCCGGGGCCTCCCAGAGCCCCGGCAGCAGCACGTACGGAGGCTGACCTGGACTCGCTCTCGCGGCATGGCAGGGGGGGTCCGTCACCCCTCACTGCGAGGATTGCGTAGCTCCCACTCCCTCCTCTCCTTCCACGCCATTTCAGGGCATAGGAGGCCACTCACCACGCCACCGCCACACCCTACAGGCATGGGCCCTCACACCTCCACCCCCGTTCTCCGGCATGGGCCATCGCCTCCACCCCGCCCACCTCCTCAGGCATGGGCCGTCCCGCCCTGCCACCCAGCCCCCATCTCCAGGCATGGGCCTCGCACCACCACCGCCCTCGCTGGGAATGGGCGCCGGGTCCGCCTCCCGCTCGATGGCTGGCTTCGCTCATACGTGTGGAGAAGGGCCGGCGGAAGCCAGCGTGGAGCCGGCTGCCATGAAGCTCTGTCTGGAACAGCATCCAGATCAGGACAATAAGTGAGGTCCCACTAATGCCTAGCTCTATCTCACGATAGGCGCTTCTTGAAGGCTCGTCTGCGGAGCTTGCGTTGTGTGATTGTAAGATTCTCTCAAAACGATCTGCCGACGCCAACCTTCTGACCCCTGACCCCCATCACCAAGACCAAGTACCGCACCTTGGGGGACAGAGCCTTTGCCGTCGCTGCCCCAACCCTCTGGAATTCCCTGCCTCCTAACATCCGAAACTCTGACACATTCACTTCTTTTAAAAACCAACTCAAAACCCACCTTTTCAAGAAAGCCTTCAATATCTGACTTCCACCTCCACCATTCTCTTTCAAGTTCAAGTATTTTATTGTCACTTCACAATTTACACGTGAGTATAAGCAGTGAGTGAAAAACCTTTTGTGCAAAACGCCCGACAGCCGACAGTAATTATAAAAGTATACAAAATAGAAATAGAACTACAAAATAGAAATAGAAACATGCAAAATAGAAATAGAACTATAAATATAAATTCTGTGTAAAATAAGAATAAAATAAAATAAAATGAAATAATCCACTCTGTAACCTCTATATTTGTATTTGTTTCTGTATCTGTGTAGGTTTGTTATATGTTCATTTGTTTATTGTGAAGCGTCTTTGAGTATCTTTAAAAGCGTTATATAAGTCCTATGTGTTATCATTATTATTATTATTGTTAAATGACTGGGGGAGGGACCCTGTTAACTGGAGGCTTTCAGCCAAATGTGTCGGTGGTTGTTGTATTTAAAACAGTGATTGAAAACAGAAAGAGAATATTAATCATTTCTTGAGAATTCCTCTTTGTTTAGTTTTCCATTCCAATGTCAAAATCCCAAAATACCTGCCTGATTCGTCTTGTGTTGCGTAGAACAACTATCTTTGTTGCCAGCCCTTTTAAAGTTATTTTTTTTTTATAATCATACCATTATGGGGAAATAAATGAAAGCCCGGAGACGATTCTAGTGCGTCATTATCACCACATTGTGTAAAACAACTCATACAACAGCATACAGCCAGCCATCCCTCTTAAAAACTGGCTTGGGACAATTTGCCAAAAACTGCAAGTTTGTGCAGAAGTTCCAACAGTGTTGGAAGTGGGGAGAAAGTTGCTAAGAGAAAAAACACAGAAAAAATAAACAAAAATGGAAGCAAATTCATTAATACCTCATTAAAGAGCCATTTGAACTGGTAAGGGAGGCCCACTGTAAGGGAGGGTGGTAATCAATACATTGATTGATTACTTCACAAAGTGGGAAAGGGGAAGAAGAACAAGTCTGCAGCAGAGGTGACCCGATTGTAGTTCTAATGTTGGATACCGATTGTTGCTTACAGACCAGGGGACAGAGGTTTAAGAACCAGTTAGGATGCTCATGAGAAACATGACTCCTTTCTTAGTAAGCCACACTGTAAATGATGATTTTCTGGGAAATGTAATTTAAAGTTGAATGTCAGACTCGGGAAGACCTTGGCATTCAACAAAGCTTCTCCAAACAACCACCCGCAAACCAATGGCTTGGTTGAGAAGCTCCACCATCCCGAGGTACAGCAAGTGGCATATTGTTAAATTGGCAGATATCATACACCTACACAACATGAATGCAATGCCTACGCAGAAATACCCGAGGTTATGTTATCTCATGCGGAAATGTTCAGGTCTCTCCACAAACTCGCCCGGAAAACACCCAAACAAATGGGATGAATACGTACAGCCCACAATGTTTGGACTGAGTATAAAAAAAACAGCTCCTCAAACCAGCATAGTGCTTAATATTTAATGTTTGACAGGAAGCCAAGATACCCATCTGAGGTACCAAAGGAGTACGGGGTAAGTGGCTCCATTTATTTTGGAGTCAAGGGGTTATGGTTTATAATAATGACTTGGATAAATAGCTCAGGACATAACACCACTCGGCACTTTAGGTGAGCCGGTGAGTTTGAGGGTGAGGGAGGAGGCGTTTGAGGGGCTGACAAACTGTCCACTTGTGTCGAAGACCGACCCAGTAAATATCCAGAAGACACAAGGAAACTTCTGAAAAACAATGGGAGGACACTCTTATAGGATCTCTAATAGTTGGAGATGTCATCCGAAAAGGGAGGAAAATGGAGAACGACACGTAGCGTCCGTTCAGAATTGGAGATATTAAAGGGGGGGAAATTGTTAGTCTGTCTCACAATAGAACAGAAACAGCGGCCGATCTTGACCTAATTACGCCCTTCACTGAGCCAGAAGAGAGGATTCCAGCCAAGCTAAGAAACGTTAGCAACTCTCCATTTGGCTTAGCCCCCCCCATTACCCACCCCTTAAACTCATATACACCCGACTCCTCTAACCCTCCACCAGCCACATCACCAGGGGAGAGTCAACCCATCCATACATACATACATACATACATACAACGGTATATCCCAGTCATCAAGTATAATCACGGTATACACACTCTCCTAAATGACTGACATGTTCTGAATTTCCAGTTCCTCAAGAAAAAGGGAAGATTCTGGCGGTCTTATAAAGTGTTCACAGCAAGATCTCCAGGGCCCGGCACCTGGCAGAGAATTGGAAATTGAGTCTTGTTTTGTAAGCTGCTTCGGATTTCTTCCTCCTCTTTGATATGCAAGCTTACTTCGAAATAGTTTTTGTGTCGATTGTAAATGCTAACCTCATGTGGGTGGCAAGAAAAATGGCCCAAAGCAGAACGAACGTTGTTGTCACCTGTCCTGAATAAAAATTAACTCGACTCGTTTGATGTCTCCGTGTTCTGTTGGTCGGAATGTAAGCAAGTCGAGGGACCTCACTTCTATGCATATTTGGTCTGAAAAACATTTTGTGTATTTTTTTTTGTATTATGCAGCTGACGCTTCAAACTTTCCGTGTGATTACGGTACATTGACATCAGCAGTCGCTTCATTCAGAGCTGCAGCACTACAATTACACTTTGAATTAACTGGTCTTTAAACGGCCACTTATTTGTGTTGGTCTCCGGCGCATGGACTGGTGCGGTCAGCTCGTTGATCTGGCCGCCTCCCGTTTCCAGGAGGCGACGGCTGGCCGGACGCCGCGCGAGTCGTTGTTATGCTACGGCCGCGGCATAACAATGTGGTGATAATGGCGCACTGCAATAGTCTCTGGGCTTTATTTTTATTTTTGCCGTTTCAAAAGCGGCTGATTGGTTGTTCTTCGTGACACAAGACTGATCAGGGAGGCGGCAGTAGCAGCTCAGGAAGTAAGAGCGGTCGTCTGGCAACAGGAAGGTTGCTGGTTCGATCCCCGGGCTCCGCCTAGCGACGCGTTGAGGTGTCCCTGAGCAAGGCGCCTAACCCTAACTGCTCCCGACGTGTTCGGCGCTTTGGATAAAAGCGTTATATAAATGCAGTCCATAAATCAGACAGGTAGGTAGGTAGGTTTTGGAAGGAACCAACTGCAACAGAGGGGAGTCATGTGTACAGCCATCGTAACTATGACAACAACCCCCCAGACGTGTTTGGCTGAACGCGGCCGGTGAATGAACGGGGGTCCCTCGTTAAAAGTGAAACACCGGCCCCACATTAACGGCCACAGCCACCGCCGGCAAACACAGGGTGGAAACATTTGGGTCACACGGATGGAAACATTTTACGCATGAGTAACTAAGCCCATTTCAGCGGTGAAGAATACCACTACGACAAATAAATAAATAAATGAAGGAGTACAGAAAAAAAAAAAACCCCAAAACATAATTCATGACATGTCGCCCGCCCTTTATGTGTTGCCAATGCTACAATAACATAATGAAAATTCAATAAGTCCACTGTTTATGGGACATTTTCAAAACAACAAAAACAGTCCAATCAAAGCAAAGTATTGATTTGAGAGAAAAGGAGGGGAAGAGGGGAAGAGAACAAAAAAAAAAAAAGAAAAGTCCTTTTGAAATTAATCTTACACATGATCATTGTTAGCGTGCGGTTGGGTCCAGAAAGTGAATTAGGCACGTTCCCCCGTCCCTTTACTTGTGGCCTGAATACACGCATGAGAAGCCCGGGCCCTTTGAGTCGAGCGGGCCGTCTGAAAAATACATCTATCACTGTCAGCTTTGCTCTCTGGCTTCAGTTGAGCCCAATTTGGCAGGGAGCGAAAATACAACAAACCAATCGCGGGGGGGGGGGAAATAAAATAAAATAAGTACTACTACTACTACTACTACTACTACTACTACCTCCATTGAGACCTGGAAGCTAAAGTCCCTAACTCCAGCTTTCAGTACCTTCCCCCGACCCCTGCGGGACGCTAGCGTGATCTACAGACAGAGGCGCTGGGGAAGGTTGGTTGGTGATGCGGGACGTGACCTCGATCACAGATATCTGTGTCTGTCTGGGTGAGGACGTCAACCCATCATGGTTGGACGATCAGGGCGGGAACATCTGTAAGTCATAATGTCACGCAGAGACAAGTACTCCCTTCATGTAAACCAATCGTTTGTATTAAGGGACCTTAGACACGCGTGTAACTGCAGACTTTCGTGTGTGTGTGTGTGTGTGTGTGTGTGTGTGTGTGTGTGTGTGTGTGTGTGTGTGTGTGTGTGTGTGTTGCAGTTTCAACATGCGGCTTGTTGTTGTATGTTTTTATAACCAATGTTCTATTTCCGTGTCAGAAAAGACGGAAAAGAACAATACAACGAATCCAATCACTGACTTGGTGGTTATGACTGTGACATCACGAGGAAGATTGGTACATGATGATTGATGGGAATATTTCCAAATATGCTCCACTGACAAGGTTTACATTTTTACCTGACGTATTCATAACCATTACTCATCCTTTGTATCAAAATATTGGACCATCACGAATAGTACATTGTCAACCGGTGACTGATGAACAACAACAACAACAACAACAAGACCACCTAATGGGACACCAGGTGATGGTATAAACTATACAGTGGGTCTCTACCCCGGAGGGCCGGCTCCCCTGCTGCGGTCTGTTGCTCATCTGCTCTGCATTCCCACATTTCATGCTTACTCAGTGCCATCTGGTGTTGGGTGAAGAGCACTACCATGTGAGGCTTGGACTCACACAGGCAGTCCTTTTAAAAAGGTACTATATGTAAGAATCAGTGCATTCTGATCTCCGTGGGGTTGAGACAATAACAATCAGAAACTAATGTTAGTTCTAATCATCATTAAACTTTGTACACATGTAAAAAAAAAAAAAAGAAAGCTATGAAATATATATATATTTTATTTATCCACACTTACATGTCACTTTGTTCCTTTTTCCCGCGAAATCCGACCCGACTCAAATATAAGAGAAATCAGCCCACAAGCTGTTCTACACAACAGAGAGAGTCGGGGAAGCTCTCATGTTTTAACTTCAACCACAACCTGCTCACAAACTGACAATTGAAAGCGATTTGTGCTGTAAAGTCATACGTGTACTCCCTGAACGGATTCATGATTCTCACGTACAGGACCTTTAGTAAAAAAAATATGTATATGTCTAACCTCATATTGGAATTGAAAATTCAATTGTTAATGAAGTAACCTACAATTCTTTGCTTACGTTCCCTTTTGTGTTTGATATGTCTAATTGTGCCCTGATTGTGCTGAACACCCCATGATGAACCATCTTGAATGTGTCAAAAATACAACATGTCATAAGTCAGCATTTCATTCTAAATGGATTACATCATTGACATATGTACGGCGCATAAATGCATCCGTGTTGTGTAGACACTGTGACGTGAACTCACATGCATCTTCTCAACCTCTTCCTTGCATTCTCTCTTCAGCTGCAAGAGGGCAGCCTGGTGCTCTGAGAGAGAAGTCAGGAGAAGAACATGTATACATACTAGAAAGCAAACACAAAGCCAATAGTCTGTGTGTGCAGACCTTCAATTTTAGCAAAGTATTCAACATAGTGGAGAGAACAGCTCTCTTGAGAAATGGAAATGTTGTCGTCGTGAAATGTTGTGCGTGCATTTGTGATGAAAGTTCAGGAGGGGCCAAATAACTTCATTCAAATATCATTCATGCGGAGTACATTTTGTTTACTTAACAAAACTAACTTGTGGAACTTGCATCTTGTGTTAAGCATACAATATTCTCTCTGGGGCAACTGTACATTACGCTCAGCGGTATCTACAACAATCTACACTTTTATCCATCGAGAAATATGAATTCAAGTTCAAATTTGGTATCAATGTAAGAGAATGTGTTGCGATGTTCAGCAATATAAATGCATGACTCAAACTGCATTCCACTAGCTTGGCCCAAACTAGGACTTTAAATGCTGCGCTGCACAATGCTAGTCGACTGTATACAAACACACAGCCATCAGTAACCTTTGGGCCGGCCTTTTATCTCTGGCTGCTGGATGAACTCCAGCCACTGCAGCAACCAGTGGTCAGTTCTGAATGCCGTTTAACATACAACATAACACTGTCTTATCTTTCCACACACAGCCATTACTCCCGTGAAGCCAGCACAGGATGATATTCACATGAAGAGCACCATCATCGTGGGAAGTCTTGACTGCGTTCCTCGCGATCCTCCCTGCATGTTTTCACGCGGGCGTATCCGATGTCTACAACTAGTTCAGCCCTTGTTTGTTTATATCCATTTAATTACTCCGCAGGGTGTTTGGGTGTGATGAGTCTGCGGGTAGATGTGCGGGCGGAGGCTAGTCTATTTAGCTAAGGTGCAACACGAAACCATGATCGTCATGGAATACCTGAGCACACAACTATATAACATGATGACAAGGAGAATCATAAAAGGCGTGTCAGTCTCAGCAAATACAAAGTACATATAAATACAGGCCACCACGTCTGAGAGGAGGAGCTACCGGGGTGAGGGATGTTCTTACCCGCCTCGGTGTACTTGAGTCCCACCTTGTCCTCCTCGTCCTTGGGTTGGGCGGGGGCCAGACGGCCTGCAGACGGCCAGGTGTCCGGTCTTCACTGTCTGTCGGGGACGTGACCTCGGCCTGAGGGGAGCAAGCACATAGTCCATCAATTATTTGCATATGATTTCTTATTTGACATTGTCCGAATGGATGAGACGCCTTAATGAGGCCTCTGTGGTGCTGTGAACTTAAGGCCAATCACATTTGGAACCTCCTACAGAATCAAGAAACAATGTGTGGTGATTTTGTGTTGTAAGTACATACATTAGCCTCTGTGAGACTCTTTGAGTCGGTGGGACTTCCAGGAGATTTTGCACCTCGGTCAAAGATGGATTTAAGAAGATCCTTCTCATTTTTAAGTTTCTTCTTAACAGCATCTAGGTCCATAGGCTCAGTTATTTCTTTTTTAGCGGGTTTTGGGCCAAGAAGTCTTCTAAAAGTTTCGTAGGCTATATCTGAAGTTGACTTTTTTTCAGTCGGCGATGTGTGGACAATTGCTGCCACATTCTGCTCTGTCATCTCCCCTTCCTCCTCTGCTTTGGGTGCATCCTTTGTGGCTTTAAGCGGGGAGGACTCCTCCTCACGGTCAGACCTGCTGCTCATCGCATGGTCGTCCAAGTTCAGGAGCAGGTTGAGCTGTCCGATCAGGTTGCATTTGGTGTCGGCCACCAGTTTGGGTTCGGCGCGTTTCTTCACTGGCGTCACCGTGATCTGCTCGGGGAAATTCTTGGCTTTGTTCACCGTCTTCTTCAGGCTGAGCATGGCCAGCTCCGTATCCTTCTGCCTCTGCTTGATCTCCGACAGCGTCTCCCTGTCCTCCCCCGTCGCGCCCTTCTTCAGCACCCGCAGCCCGCTGAAGAGAGCCGGCATCTGGAAGGGCCCGGCGGAGGGAGAGGCGGCTGCACCCTTGGAGGGGGATGAGTTGGCGGAGGCTGGGAGGAATGAAGATGGCGTCTTTGGTGACGACGAGTTAGGTGACCTGACGCTAGTCGTTGTGGGGTCCCGTGTGACCCGGGACGTGGCAGATGAGGTACTTGAAGCTTCGATGCTACCAAAGGACCCAGAAAGCTCCTCCGTCGTGTTATTAGTGTCCGACTGTTCTTCTAGGGATGGGGCAACTTCAGTTATCCTGGGACTGTATAAGGGGAGGGGGGAGGAGACGGGGCTGGAATGAGACTCCTCTCCCCCCTTCCCATCTATGTCCCGAGTACTTTTCTCCTTCACTTGATCCATGTTTTGGTCTTTCTCTGGCTGTCCTACCGTGGTGATCGGAGACGCTTGTGCAGATTCACCTACGCTGCTACTGCTGTTGATGGTGTCTGCTGTTACACACGTGGCCACTGGTTCACACAATGCTGTTTCCATAGTCACAGGTGCGTCGGTGGTGGCGTTCCACTGTGGACCGCTGTGTGCTTCATCCTGGCCCGTCTTGGAGTTGCTCCTGGCAAACCTGGTTTGGGAAAGTGCAGAGGGGTTCTTAAAGGATCTCTCCATCAGATTGTGAGTTCTAAACACCGGATAGTCCACGTGTTGTTCAATATATCTACAGTCCAGACTGGAATAAGGTGGCGGTTCGCTGGGCCTCTCTTTCTTTTTGCCGCCCTTCGTCTCAGACAGCAGCGTTTCTGGAATCCGAGGAAGCTGTCCCGACTGCGCAATGGCGGTGTGTATGTCCTCCTCCTCACCATCGTCAATGTACGTCTCCACCATGGTGACCAGCAACAGATCCGAATCAACCGACTTGTCGCGGTTATTCGGCTCCTTGGTGGACGTCACCGTCCCTGCATCCTCACAGTCTTTCAGCTCAGCTTCCGTGTTCCCATCCATAGAGCTTTGCCTACATTCTACCGCAGCAGTGTCCTCTTTGGACAGGGTTCTGAAAGACGTAAGGACGGCGGTCTTGGCTCGTGTCGCGGAAGCGGACCAGTCGCGGCCGAAGACGCCGGACAGCTTATTGATTAAGGAAGCTGGAGGCAGGCTTTCCGGTTTATCTGGCCTTCTATCTGCACCATCCATTTTTTGTCCTTGTCCTGTGGTATTTATAAAGGAACGGATTCAAAGTGAAAGTGGGGGCCAGGTGTCAGCTACGCTCCAGTGTCCCTTTTAGAGTGTCACAAAAAAGGTCATCCTCTCTTCCCCTTCCTGTCATCCAACCTGCTCCTGTTCTACTCCCATGGTTGCCTGGGAACAAATGCCCTTTGTGTGGATAGCCAACCCCCTGCCTCCTCTCCTAAGCCTTTCTAGGAGGTTTACGATTTTGTCAGTTACACCCAATAATAAATCTTATCTATAGTTGCAATAAAGTTGCGAAATCACAGTTCACCTTTCCCTGCCGTGGGAGAAAGTGAAATTCCTCCGCTGTTCTGATCGTGAGTCAAGCAGCGCAGTCACTGCTGGAAACCTTTTCCCCCCCAAGTCTAATCCTCCTGGGAACGATCATCCACCGGCCACAAACATGTGAAGAGAAGAAAGATTCCAAGCGGTTAAGGTTCCAAAAAGTCCTTCCCCGTGTGGTGGCGGCGTGCAGTCTTGGTGAGGCACTGACTCAAGTTCCGCTGTGCAGTCGTGGTTCTCGGCGCTACTTCGCATGTCTCGTCTCCCTCTACCAACCTACGCTCCCAGGCTGTGAGAGAAACCCCTGAGGTTGGAAAGAAACGTGGCTCACTGGTTCAGCCAGTCTAGCGCCCGCCTCCGTCCCACCCTGGCTGGGAGGGACATGGGAGGGCAGGCTCCACAGGTGTCTGATTACCACCCTCTCTCTCTCTCTCTCTCTCTCTCTCTCTCTCTCTTCCTTTACTTCCGCAACACGGCTGCCCCAGGTAGTGTGCACACGCTCACACACACTCTGTGTTGACACGCCCCCTCATTCTCCTGTGTTGCCGTGGTTCGGTGTAAACACACTGTGGGCGTGAGTTAGCGTCTGTGGTCTGGTGGAGCGGAGGGGAGGTGCAAATACTACAGCCCCTGGTTAAACCTTTGAGCACAGCAGTGGGCCATGACATCATGAGGGGTTTAGTGAACGATAAAGCGGAGGGAAAACTTGTGAAAAAGCAGCTGTAAAAACCCAGAATATATTTCAAGAACATGTATTCCTTTCCCAACAAAGTATCATCACATAGAAGAGTATTATTATTGGTGACTGAAAGTTATTCTAAATGTCAAACCATTTTTTCAAGATTATTCCGAACCGCACATGTCAGGTATTCAAGGTCAAATGCTTAAAGAGACGTTATATAAAGTGCACTAGCAGAGTCATTTCAAAGTTAAACCCTCTCAATGTGAAGGTTGCTCATGGCAACCAAAGGTCAGTCCACCTCAATGCATTCCTTCAGACTGGCTGGTTGGGCTGTAATCCATGCCCAACCAACCAGCAGTAAAACAGCCAACATCGAGAAGGAGTTCAAGTCAATCCAACCATGTTTAAACAGCTTTCTCTCATTGCTTACTGTAAAAAAAAATACAAAAATAAAAAATTAAAAAAGGAAAAAATGTAAATGCACATTTTTAATTGAATAAATACTTCTTTCCCGAACTGCATACGGTACATGCTGTCATTATTTGAGTGTGTGACCTGATCTTAGGGCTATGAATTGCAAATCCTCTGTATGGGATCAGGGCTGTGAGGGCAACCTGGAGGGTTTTAGTTATGCAATTGTGTTATATCATACAAAACGCACCCATAGTACAGTAAATCCCAGACGGGAGCTGGATTCTTGTCGGAATATTCCTAGAAAGAGTCAGTGGGATACGACTGCCAAATACATTACAAGTTGCATCTCTTACAACAGGATAACAATAATTGATCATTCAATAAGTGAAATTATCTGTGGGTCAAAGTAAGCTATTTGAGATGAGATGTTGAGTGAATGAATGACCATTATAAATTGCTGCCACATTCTGCTCTGTCATCTCCCCTTCCTCCTCTGCTTTGGGTGCATCCTTTGTGGCTTTAAGCGGGGAGGACTCCTCCTCACGGTCAGACCTGCTGCTCATCTCATGGCCGTCCAAGTTCAGGAGCAGGTTGAGCTGTCCGATCAGGTTGCATTTGGTGTCGGCCACCAGTTTGGGTTCGGCACGTTTCTTCACTGGCGTCACCGTGATCTGCTCGGGGAAATTCTTGGCTTTGTTCACCGTCTTCTTCAGGCTGAGCATGGCCAGCTCCGTATCCTTCTGCCTCTGCTTGATCTCCGACAGCGTCTCCCTGTCCTCCCCCGTCGCGCCCTTCTTCAGCACCCGCAGCCCGCTGAAGAGAGCCGGCATCTGGAAGGGCCCGGCGGAGGGAGAGGCGGCTGCACCCTTGGAGGGGGACGAGTTGGCGGAGGCTGGGAGGAATGAAGATGGTGTCTTTGGTGACGACGAGTTAGGTGACCTGACGCTAGTCGTTGTGGGGTCCCGTGTGACCCGGGACGTGGCGGATGAGGTACTTGAAGCTTCGATGCTACCAAAGGACCCAGAAAGCTCCTCCGTCGTGTTATTAGTGTCCGACTGTTCTTCTAGGGATGGGGCAACTTCAGTTATCCTGGGACTGTATAAGGGGAGGGGGGGGGAGACGGGGCTGGAATGAGACTCCTCTCCCCCCTTCCCATCTATGTCCCGAGTGCTTTTCTCCTTCACTTGATCCATGTTTTGGTCTTTCTCTGGCTGTCCTACCGTGGTGATCGGAGACGCTTGTGCAGATTCACCTACGCTGCTACTGCTGTTGATGGTGTCTGCTGTTACACACGTGGCCACTGGTTCACACAATGCTGTTTCCATAGTCACAGGTGCGTCGGTGGTGGCGTTCATCATGAATAGTACATTGTCAACCGGTGACTGATGAACAACAACAACAACAACAACAAGACCACCTAATGGGACACCAGGTGATGGTATAAACTATACAGTGGGTCTCCACCCCGGAGGGCCGGCTCCCCTGCTGCGGTCTGTTGCTCATCTGCTCTGCATTCCCACATTTCATGCTTACTCAGTGCCATCTGGTGTTGGGTGAAGAGCACTACCATGTGAGGCTTGGACTCACACAGGCAGTCCTTTTAAAAAGGTACTATATGTAAGAATCAGTGCATTCTGATCTCCGTGGGGTTGAGACAATAACAATCAGAAACTAATGTTAGTTCTAATCATCATTAAACTTTGTACACATGTAAAAAAGCTATGAAATATATATATATTTTATTTATCCACGCTTACATGTCACTTTGTTCCTTTTTCCCGCAAAATCCAACCCGACTCAAATACAGTATAAGAGAAATCAGCCCACAAGCTGTTACTACACAACAGAGAGAGTCGGGGAAGCTCTCATGTTTTAACTTCAACCACAACCTGCTCACAAACTGACAATTGAAAGCGATTTGTGCTGTAAAGTCCTACATGTAGTCCCTGAACGGAGTCATTATTCTCACATACAGGACCTTTAGTAAAAAAATATGTATATTTATAACCTCATATTTAAATAGAAAATTAAATTGTTAATGAAGTAACCTACAATTCTTTGCTTACGTTCCCTTTTGTGTTTGATATGTCTAATTCTGCCCTGATTGTGCTGAACACCCCGTGATGAACCATCTTGAATGTGTCAAAAATACAACATGTCATAAGTCAGCATTTCATTCTAAATGGATTACATCATTGACATATGTACGGCGCATAAATGCATCCGTGTTGTGTAGACACTGTGACGTGAACTCACATGCATCTTCTCAACCTCTTCCTTGCATTCTCTCTTCAGCTGCAAGAGGGCAGCCTGGTGCTCTGAGAGAGAAGTCAGGAGAAGAACATTTATACATACTAGAAAGCAAACACAAACCCAATAGTCTGTGTGTGCAGACCTTTCAATTTTAGCAAAGTATTCAACATAGTGGAGAGAACAGCTCTCTTGAGAAATGGAAATGTTGTCGTCGTGAAATGTTGTGCGTGCATTTGTGATGAAAGTTCAGGAGGCGCCAAATAACTTATCATTCATGCGGAGTACATTGTGTTTACTTAACAAAACTAACTTGTGTAACTTGCATCTTGTGTTAAGCATACAATATTCTCTCTGGGGCAACTGTACATTACGGTCAGCGGAATCTACAACAATCTATCCATTGAGAAATATGAATTCAAGTTCAAATTTGGTATCAATGTAAGAGAATGTGTTGCTATGTTCAGCGATATAAATGCATGACTCAAACTGCATTCTACTAGCTTGGCCCAAAAAATGTGGACGACTTTAAATGCTGCACTGCACAATGCTAGTCAACTGTATACAAACACACAGCCATCGGTAACCTTTGGGCCGGCCTTTTATCTCTGGCTGCTGGATGAACTCCAGCAACTCCAGCAACCAGTGGTCAGTCCTGAATGCCGTTTAACATACAACATAACACTGTCTTATCTTTCCACACACAGCCATTACTCCCGTGAAGCCAGCACAGGATGATATTCACATGAAGAGCACCATCATCGTGGGAAGTCTTGACTGCGTTCCTCGCGATCCTCCCTGCATGTTTTCACGCGGGCGTATCCGATGTCTACAACTAGTTCAGCCCTTGTTTGTTTATATCCATTTAATTACTCCGCAGGGTGTCTGGGTGTGATGAGTCTGCGGGTAGATGTGCGGGCGGAGGCTAGTCTATTTAGCTAAGGTGCAACACGAAACCATGACCGTCATGGAATACCTGAGCACACGACTATATAACATGATGACAAGGAAGAATCATAAAAGGCGTGTCAGTCTCAGCAAATACAAAGTACATATAAATACAGGCCACCACATCTGAGGAGGAGGAGCTACCGGGGTGAGGGATGTTCTTACCCGCCTCGGTGTACTTGAGTCCCACCTTGTCCTCCTCGTCCTTGGGTTTGGGCGGGGGCCAGACGGCCTGCAGACGGCCAGGTGTCCGGTCTTCACTGTCTGTCGGGGACGTGACCTCGGCCTGAGGGGAGCAAGCACATAGTCCATCAATTATTTGCATATGATTTCTTATTGTGACATTTTCCCGAATGGATGAGACGCCTTAATGAGGCCTCTGTGGTGCTGTGAATTTAAGGCCAATCACATTTGGAACCTCCTACAGAATCAAGAAACAATGTGTGGTGATTTTGTGTTGTAAGTACATACATTAGCCTCTGTGGGACTCTTTGAGTCGGTGGGACTTCCAGGAGATTTTGCACCTCGGTCAAAGATGGATTTAAGAAGATCCTTCTCATTTTTAAGTTTCTTCTTAACAGCATCTAGGTCCATAGGCTCAGTTATTTCTTTTTTAGCGGGTTTGGGGCCAAGAAGTCTTCTAAAAGTTTCGTAGGCTATATCTGAAGTTGTCTTTTTTTCAGTCGGCGACGTGTGGACAATTGCTGCCACATTCTGCTCTGTCATCTCCCCTTCCTCCTCTGCTTTGGGTGCATCCTTTGTGGCTTTAAGCGGGGAGGACTCCTCCTCACGGTCAGACCTGCTGCTCATCTCATGGCCGTCCAAGTTCAGGAGCAGGTTGAGCTGTCCGATCAGGTTGCATTTGGTGTCGGCCACCAGTTTGGGTTCGGCACGTTTCTTCACTGGCGTCACCGTGATCTGCTCGGGGAAATTCTTGGCTTTGTTCACCGTCTTCTTCAGGCTGAGCATGGCCAGCTCCGTATCCTTCTGCCTCTGCTTGATCTCCGACAGCGTCTCCCTGTCCTCCCCCGTCGCGCCCTTCTTCAGCACCCGCAGCCCGCTGAAGAGAGCCGGCATCTGGAAGGGCCCGGCGGAGGGAGAGGCGGCTGCACCCTTGGAGGGGGACGAGTTGGCGGAGGCTGGGAGGAATGAAGATGGTGTCTTTGGTGACGACGAGTTAGGTGACCTGACGCTAGTCGTTGTGGGGTCCCGTGTGACCCGGGACGTGGCGGATGAGGTACTTGAAGCTTCGATGCTACCAAAGGACCCAGAAAGCTCCTCCGTCGTGTTATTAGTGTCCGACTGTTCTTCTAGGGATGGGGCAACTTCAGTTATCCTGGGACTGTATAAGGGGAGGGGGGGGGAGACGGGGCTGGAATGAGACTCCTCTCCCCCCTTCCCATCTATGTCCCGAGTGCTTTTCTCCTTCACTTGATCCATGTTTTGGTCTTTCTCTGGCTGTCCTACCGTGGTGATCGGAGACGCTTGTGCAGATTCACCTACGCTGCTACTGCTGTTGATGGTGTCTGCTGTTACACACGTGGCCACTGGTTCACACAATGCTGTTTCCATAGTCACAGGTGCGTCGGTGGTGGCGTTCCACTGTGGACCGCTGTGTGCTTCATCCTGGCCCGTCTTGGAGTTGCTCCTGGCAAACCTGGTTTGGGAAAGTGCAGAGGGGTTCTTAAAGGATCTCTCCATCAGATTGTGAGTTCTAAACACCGGATAGTCCACGTGTTGTTCAATATATCTACAGTCCAGACTGGAATAAGGTGGCGGTTCGCTGGGCCTCTCTTTCTTTTTGCCGCCCTTCGTCTCAGACAGCAGCGTTTCTGGAATCCGAGGAAGCTGTCCCGACTGCGCAATGGCGGTGTGTATGTCCTCCTCCTCACCATCGTCAATGTACGTCTCCACCATGGTGACCAGCAACAGATCCGAATCAACCGACTTGTCACGGTTATTCGGCTCCTTGGTGGACGTCACCGTCCCTGCATCCTCACAGTCTTTCAGCTCAGCTTCCGTGTTCCCATCCATAGAGCTTTGCCTACATTCTACCGCAGCAGTGTCCTCTTTGGACAGGGTTCTGAAAGACGTAAGGACGGCGGTCTTGGCTCGTGTCGCGGAAGCGGACCAGTCGCGGCCGAAGACGCCGGACAGCTTATTGATTAAGGAAGCTGGAGGCAGGCTTTCCGGTTTATCTGTATAAGATCGACCCATTTGTCTCATTCACAGAAGGACCCGGAATGTTACGCTTAACATTTCTCATGGTGTTCTTTAATGGCCGACCCGTAGCTGTACTGTAGCTGACCCAAACCCATGTGTGGTTTAACAAATGAGAAACAGATCAGTGAAAGCAGCAGCAGTCTGTAGCAAAAAGCTACAGAACATAGGGATTTAACTATTAGCCTACTACTTACTAATACTGTTCTTTATCATCTTCCTATTCCGTTTTAAAGGCGCTCACCTATTCCGTAAAAAAACCCAATCTCTCACAAAAATAGAAAACGAATTCCAAACGATACTCTCTGGTCGAAGGCAACAGGAAGAAGCCTTGGCTGGGGCTTTTATGGATTTTGTCGACAACAATTGGAGTCTATGTCACCAAAACTATCACGTAGCATCTTTGTCAATGGGTACATTACAATTATAATTAAAATAACTGTACACAATAAATGTACACATACATAAACAATGAGCAGCCGGTGGCAATGCATGCATCCTTTGTTCGTCAGCAGGATCAGGGGAAATTAAGCAAAACCAACGTTACTTTTTGCAGTAGACGTTTTATCATGGCCACCAGTGTCCTACTATCCACTACTGTCTGATCAACCAAAATCACTAATCATCATTCATTCTTCACCAGCATTAGAAAATACATTCATTTGTGTGGCCGATGCCTAACCCCAGGTAGGAATGTCAGAATGTACCCGGGTTGGCAGTGGATGTACACAAGATTATTCCGCATTGTGACGGCAGACAGATAGTAGAGGCGGAGCTGTCCTTGTGTCTTGGAAACACAAAGACCTGGCTAAGCTGATCCAGCAGCTATTGTGCTCCTCAACCAGGTCATCAGCCACAGGAATGTAAAAACACAAGACTCATATCTACAGCTTCACACTGTGCGCATCAGAGGCCTGGTTGGTTCTGTTGAAGAACCAAATTCATACTGGTCACTTAACACACAGTGACCAGTAGGCACAACATTACACTGAAACATAAGTGGACACTCTGCTGCTGTGCAGAGAAGTGCATCCTCAGTGTTTGGCCCAGCTGTGGGGTTGCTTGTCAAGCTCCAGAGCACCGCTATACTTTCGCCTCGAGGAAGGAGTCAAAAGGACACAGACAAACGGACATGATGAAGGCCATTAGACCAATTCATAGGAACCTTACGGTTAGAGAAATACTTCCAACTGGCCACACCAGAGAGAGAGAGAGAGAGAGAGAGAGAGGAGAGAGAAAGAGAGAGAGAGAGAGAGAGAGAGAAGAGAGACTGAGCTGGTTGGTGTTCGGTGAACTTGGATTTGGCTTGTTCCAAAAATTCCACATCACAGAATTCATGACCTCTTAATACATTTCCAAGTAGTTGAGATCAGGTGGTTGGATCGCTTGATTGGACAGAGATCCTAATCCTAGAAACCAGAATGGCTCGCTATACGCTAGTCCTCAGGGGAACGGGTGGTGGTTGCTGGGTGGTGGAGTGAATAGGAGCAGAAGAAATCCCCTACCAGTAATGGCCAAGGAAACGTGCGTGTGTGTGTGTGTGCGTACCGTGCAGTCCAGGTCGGGGTAGTAGGGCGTGTCGCCGATGATGTCGTCCTCGGGAGGCGTGATTCGCAGGAAGTCCAGATGGTCCGGTCTGGGAACCCGGGACGGAGGCTGGGCGTCATCCCTGTCCAACATCCAGATATCATCCTGGCGGAGGAGGGCATCTTCTGCACACACACACACACACACACACACACACACACACACACACACACACACACACACACACACACACACACACACACACACACACACACACACACACACACACACACACACACACACACACACACACACACACACACACACACACTTTTTGTAAACGTTTAAAGAGCCCAGATGTACCAGTAATAAGCACAGAGGCAGCGCGGCGGTGTGCCACACAGGTGGAGGTGCTCAGAGCCGGTGGAGCCGGAGACTTCACAGTGGTTTAGCATCAGTGCGCTCGGAGCGAGACAAGAGGCCTCGTTCAGCTGCAGCAGAACAGTTACAGGCTATTTATATCAGCACTCAACCCCCCCCCCAATCCCATCACACCCACCCCCCCCCCCGCCCTGCATGCTAAGCATCAGCGGCTGCATCATCCACACAGATCCAATGAAGACATGGGTTTGTGCAGCACTGACCTCAAACACGTGGGATTTAGTTCCCCAACCTAAAGTGTGAAGATGTGTTACGGCGCTACAACAACAGCAATGCTCCGCTTCATTGTAAATGGTAAATGCATTGGTCACGCTTTTATCCAAAGCGCTTTACAGTGTTGTCTCACATTCACCCATTCATACACCGACGGCGGTGTCAACCATGCAAGGTAACAACCAACAGATCAGGAGCAGTTAGGGTTAGGTGGTGTCTTGCTCAGGGACACCTCGACCTAGCTAGGAGGCGGAGCCCGGGGATCGAACCAGCAACCTTCCTGTTGTCAGACAACCTCTCTTACCTCCTGAGTTACTGATGATATGTTACAGAACTACAACAATAGCACTGCTCTGCTTAATTGTCATACTTTATAGGTACCATCTAAATAATGTTTTTATAATCTGTCTTTCAAAAGTTGGTAATGAGAGAAGCTAATGTTTGAATTTGTGAGGATTTTAACGAGACACACACGAGGCTGCAAGCGTGACTGCAGCCTCTGTATGCACATGTACACATTTATGGAGAACATATGCAAATGTTCCTCCATAGTATACCTACACTACACCAAGTCCTACAGCTGTGTGTAATGTAATGGGAAGGATTGTTCTCTGACAGCATCCCATTAAATATCAAACTCCAGGATGAGCCCATTGAAAATGACTACCAACTCATCATAGTATTAATCTCCATCCCATTACGACAGCTTTGATTGGCCGGGTGTGTGAGTGTCACAAAACAATGCGAGCGTCACGTGACTCGTCTCGGGTGGATTTGTGTTGCTATAAATAAACCGGCGTTGTGTGAAAACTCATTAGGACACATCATCAGGTCCTCCTGCTTCATACTGCACGTTGTATCCATACATTAGTCACCCCAACGCTGGCGGGTTGAGGAAATGGTGTCTTAAGACGGTTGTGGCCGATATATTGTGTCAATAATAGGCCTACATAAGACATTTGCGTTACTCTGCCTTCGTGAAGACATGCCTTCTGCAGTCTTCACGAGACAACATGCATGCATGTGAATGACATGGGGAGAAATATCCTTGCATGAACGAGGCTCAGATCAGAATGTGCTTGGTGTTGTAACTGAGCCCGTTTTGTCGTCAGCCTACTGTATGAGTCTTTTCGAATAGCCTACAATGTCCCCCTTGAATGTATTCTGGCAAAACAAGTGTCTAAGCGGAAGGATTCTTCGATGAAAACAGTCCTGTCACTGAGAGAAATTTCAGAACCTCCAGCGTCCCAACTTTGGATTGGACAAGCAGAACTGTAGTGTAGTTTAACCATCTCTCAACCACTGGGTTAAATGAGCTTTAGGAGGCCAACGCTGCCCCCAACTGGACGGGGAGGGAAAATAGATTTGCGGTTCAAGTTAATCCACTGTGGGAGAAATGCATCGTGGCTGATCACAGCTGCAGTAGACACAAGGACTCCAGGGAGCAGTATCAATCCAGAGATTAGTCATTAGCAATTGGCCATTAGAGAAAATGAAGTGATCATTATAAATACATTTCTAATACCATTTCAAGTGACCACTGCTGTATATAGCATCCGCTATAAACACTACGATAATTGCATTGCATAGGTCTAGCTGTTCTCAGTTTATTCATGCACATTGCATCTGTCCCCATCAAATAAATAATAAAGAAATAAATAATGCATCCTCTTGAGGCTTCTAAGGCAAATCTGAATTTGAATATTTGTGAGAAGATGAATGGTCGAGGCACTTAGCTGCATTGGGTAATGAGTACTGAATTTATGCGAGCCAGAAAACTGATTCATTGATGTTCTCTCTCTCCTCTCTCCCTCCCTCCCTCTCCCTCTCCCACACACACACACACACAGCCTAAATTTACAGGCGCAGGGGAAATCTGCACTCTCATTCCACTTGTAATGCGGCCACTCTCTTCCACAGCAGCTGAAGGCAATTAGACCCCCCAATCCCATAATACGTGTGAACCCAGAAAGAGTCCACAATTCACACTTGCAGTGTTTATGTATGTAACATACATGTTGATCTTCCTCAACAAGAAGAACACACACACTCACACCACACCACCAACACCACACAGACACACGACACACCAACAACACACCACACACAGACAGTAGTGTGGGCCCCTGTGTGAATAGGACTGATGGCTCAATGCTTCTCAATGGGACAGGTTAATCCCCCGTCTGTCAGCCTGAACATCAAGTCATCCCCGCTGCGGGATTAAGGTTCAATGGAGAGCCTGCATGGTCAGTTGTTAGTGCATGGAAATCTCTTTAAAGCCCCCAGTCGCGCTCCACGGAGAGAAAACACAGCCGATCGGTTTATGAAACACCACAGAACTCCTTTCTTCCAGATCCAACACACATGATTGAAATAATCATTTATGATTTGAATGGGGACTATGGCGTTTAAAAAAGGGGCACCCTAGTCGCATCGTATTGTCTTATATGCTTTTCACACTACACTTAACCCAACCCCGCATTTAACCCGGGTTAAGCAGCGTTTCACACTTGCATTTTTGAAAGTGGGTTAGCACCGCTTTTAACCCTGGGTTAACTAACCCTGCTACGAAGCAGGGTTAGCACCGCAATTGCGGGGCCAAGAACAATAGTGTGAAATGAATGTGGGGTTAGAAGGTAACAGCGATATCAACGACTATCCATCCAATCACAGACCGCAACCTCACCCATTTGCATATTAATCGCAAAATAAAATAAAATAATTAA
Source organism: Coryphaenoides rupestris (assembly GCA_002895965.2). Lineage (NCBI taxonomy): Eukaryota > Metazoa > Chordata > Actinopteri > Gadiformes > Macrouridae > Coryphaenoides > Coryphaenoides rupestris. The sequence continues at coordinate 253,483 of PIJE02000572.1, read as the reverse complement.
TTTTCTCTATACTTAAAATAAAATCGAAAACCTCCTCATATACTCTTCTCTTCTCCAGTAAAATTTGTATTCTCTCTCGTCGCTCTTTTGTGTGTGTGTTTAATTACTATCGCCATCACAGCGGCGTGATGACGTCATTTTGACAGCTAATCCGGCTAAAATGTAAACAAAGGTCACGTGCTGGGCCGGGCCAATCATTTTCGATAACCCAGTAAATATGCAAATGAGAACGTTAACCCGGGGTCTACAAGCTCACAGTGTGAAACGTTAACCCGGGGTCAATTGTTAACCCAGGGTTAAAGAAAACTAGTGTGAAACGTCAGAAAATTAACCCAGGGTTATTATAACCCAGGGTTAACTTATTCAAGTGTGAAAAGCCTATTAGTGTTGTTACACTGAAGCAGCCCAACATGAAACAAAAATCAATCAATCCACTGTCAGAAATGTGCTCAAGACCAAAATACAGAGAACTGGCATGGAGAGACGCATGCGACAGTACACCACACACACACACACACACACACACACACACACACACACACACATCTACTGCCTCATCCTTCACTAAAACGGACTCAGTTCCATCATCATGACCCCCTGCGTCGAGAGAAGGAATCACAAACACGGTGCCTGTCGGGGGTGTGTGTGTGTGTGTGTGTGTGTGTGTGTGTGTGTGTGTACTGTAGCATGCGTCTCTCCATGCCAGTTCTCTGTATTTTGGTCTTGAGCACATTTCTGAAAGTGGATTTATTTATTTTAGTTTCATGTTGGACTCCCCCACCGGCCGGCTGGCTGTGCTGTTGCTGCAGAACGGAAATGGGCCAGTAGAGGCCGGGTGGCCGGTGTGTGTGACTGGTGGGGTGTTGAGGGGCTGTGGGAGTCGGGTGCCATGTTACACTGCACCGAGAGCTGAGAGATGTAATGTAGCATGATGGCGTCATGCGTGGAGGCTCAAGCATTACTCATAACAATATACACCGCGCTGGAGGGCTGCTGGGACACACAACGCAGCCAGAATTAAATCACAGCCGCCCTACACACACACACACCGGTGCTGTATACTGCCCTGCCCGGAGGACAGGGGGAGATTAGCCTGACTTTACTCTTGCGTCTGGTTTGGAGATACGCCATCGTCAGTGTTTGTCGGCTAAGTCTACTACTGTATCTGCGGTGGACGTCGCAGGGAGGAAGCACATCGCGTTGTCCATTTCCAGTTTCCAACCCAGAGTGGAGCGCAGGGAAGCAATCCATTAAGAAACAACCATGTTGTGATTTAGAAGAGAGAGAGAGAGACAGACAGACAGACAGACAGAGAGACAGAGAGAGAGACCATATATATATATATATATATATATATATATATATATATATACTAAGGGCCGCATGAGTGGAATTCTCCTTAGCTTATCCTCTGCTCAGTCTGCCTGGGCAGAAGCCACTTCATTATCTGAAACAGAGCTGGCTGTTGTCCGGGGGCTGACCGGCTGCGATTGTTGCAGGACAGTGCACATTGGGTTGAATGGCAGGTGGCTGGAGGGGAGGGGGAGGGGGGTGGCGGCCTATCGGAGGCAGACTAGCACTGATCAGATGCATATGACCTTGCGCTAGCTTATTGGTTAATGTGATTACTAGGTATTGCGCAGCACCGGCGGCGGCGTCCCGGCATATTTAGCAAGGCGGGATGTATGTGTTTACCGTGTGTGTATTTTAAAACGTTTCTTTATATATCCATGGATAAAACTGATCACTTCAACTTCAGCAGAAGACGATCGGTGTAATAGTTTACAGTCAGAACACGGATGTCGAAATTGTTCTGGGAAGAGTTCCACACGCCAAGGCGATAAAAAGGATAATAAATAATGTCCACTGAATGCCAAGATTTTATCGGTCGTCTTGTCCCTTAACCTGATGTTAATATAAAGGGCATCATTCGATCGTAAATATGCATCTGATTAGATTTTTGCAAGGATTAGCGCATTTGGCACACACGCAGCTTGGTGTCACTGTGTGTGTGTTGAGAGATAGAGATAGAGATAGAGAGATAGAGACAGAGAGACCACCTTATGAAGCCTGCAGCCAGGCCACACCTGCACAGGTGCACCACATCAGCTGACCCTCCCCTCTCAGCTCCACCCACTGGCTCCCTGGCCTGCACACGATGCACACAAGGAGAACCAGCAGACAGAGAGAGGGAGGCTTGTCACAAGATGAAACATTACATTAAAACCCCAGTGGGCCATTTTTTCCTAATGGATATTCTAAAATAGAAATAATATCTTTATCCAAAACCGTAGATCAGACACATAATCTAATAGGATGATACATATTTATATGGCAAAAAAGAGGAGAGAAACGCGTGTATGTGTGTGCGTGCGTGTCCGAGGGCAAAGGCCCATCACTACAGATAAGAGGAGATTTGAATCATCTCTACATGAGCGAAGCCAGGCTACGTACAGCCCAGTGAGGAAGACCGTCTCTAGCCTTATTTTCTCACTGCTATTGTGCATAGCTTTGAACGGATCATAACAATGTACTTTATCCCTGTATTGCTACGCAACCTGGCACAAGAATTTCCTTCGGGATTAATAAAGTTCTATCTTATCTTACATTGTGCACTTTACATTCTGACATACAGCTAGAAACTACTGTTAGCTGGAAATATATATGATATATGGGACTTGGCCCATATAATTATTGTCTGTGTTCTGGTCTACATGAAGCTAAGCTTGTTCTTTTACAGTAAGAAGGAAAATGTGTGCATGTGCTGTATGGGTAAATTAAGCCTAAAGTCAACAACAACAGTGATGCTCACTGACAGCATGACACATAAAAGATAGAAGATACTACTAATCTCGAAGAAGGTTGAGAATTATGCACTTGATGTAGACAATACAAATAAAGCCTATCAGCTAGAAAGCTCCTCTACTAATGAAATTGTAAAACAAATAATAATTTGCTCAAATGTTTACAGAAATGCCAAAACTATACCAGTACAGGAGGTGTACCTTGTCCTAATTTGAAGGTAAACAAAAATAAATCAATAAAATAAAAAAAATAAAATCAACCTGCAGTGTTTAAAATGCACCACCACTGGCATCTCATTGACCGCCCAACACGGGTGACTTTCTATTATTATGGGACTTCACAGACGATGCGTCAGTACAGGAGACGCATTCATTCAAAAGGCACGTGTGTTCCTTCTTTGTGAACATGAGCCAGGGGCCATCAGCAGGCCAGATTAAAAACAGGTAACCCCTGAAAGTCGGAAGTTCGGCACGCCAGTGAACTCGCTAATCCCTCTCCCTCCATGTCAGCTTTTGTTTCACCCCCGCTTGTGATGGGGGGGGGGGTAGAAGGCAGGGGTTTTCTGAGGAGAACCATTGCCAGCAGATTGGCAATGGTTCAGTTAGCAGCGCTGTGGTCCTCTGAGAACCCTCAGGAGCCCACAGGAGCTGAACTTTGTGTCAACTGTGCACTCCTTTGATCGTGAAATCCACCCACGCTCAACCCCTGGCACCTCTGCACCGCAGTACTGAAACGGTTAAACTGGTTCACCATCATCAGGGAAACCATTCTCAGGGGAGCCTACCCGCCTCTTCTACAACTCTATGGGTGGGTAGATTTGAATCATCAGCCCTCACACGAAACCAAAACAAGAGGACAACGGAACAGACCCGAGTTTGAGCAGCAACAAAACACTTCATTTGAAGCATTTTCTGGATTGGATATTGCACATGAATAGATTAGGCCTATTGTAAATACCAGTTCCGCTGGTCTCAGCAATATGACAAGATAGGTTAAGTGTTGTTGTTGGACAGTTTTTTGCTGCAGCGAAAGTGAGAGTACCGTCTCTGCATAGGAAAACAGGCTGGGAACTCAGTAGAGGGCTGGCTGCAAACTGCAGTGGTCAGGTGCTGAATGACTCGACGAGATGGACAGACAGACAGACAGACAGACAGACAGACAGACCGATGTGCGCACACACAGACACACTCAACAGCAAAACACACTTCAATAGCTCAACACACCATTATTCTCTCCCCTTTTTTAAAATTGTAATATATACAGCCCCTTCCTCACAAGAGGAAGGGCATACACCGACGCTGCTGGGAACATTAAAGCTTTGCAGTGTGAAGATTGACATCCTCAAGGCAGAGGTTGCAGTATAACATTTCAAGTAAACAATGAATCACCTGTTGTTGTTGTTGTTGTTGTCGTCGTCGTTGCCGTTGACGTCAGGCAGTGATTCCACTTGGAGCTGCTACTACTGCTGCTGCTGCTGGCACCCCTGCCGAGGTTCAGATCCAGACGTGTGTGGGTTTGCTTGTTTCCGTTCTTATCCACCATCTCCCCGCCGACTTTAGGCACGTCTCCTCCGCAGAAGGGGCCCTCCCCATCTGGGCTCAGGTCCTTGTCCGACAGCAGCAGGATGCGGTGGTTGAGCGGCGGGCTGGCCTGCGTGGTGGTGGTGGTTGTGGCTGACAGAGGGGACAGCAGAGGAGACATGCTCTGCAGGTTGGTGGAGGCCGGGAAGGAGGTGTTGAAAACCCCAGCCAGGGATGGAGACAAGGGGCTCTTCTTGGCGTGGGAGGTCACCGGAGAGTAGTGGTCCGGGGTGAGGGAGAGGGGCAATCGGAGACCGTCGGCGGGCTTCGTCGTCGCCGAGTGGCGGCCGATGCTTCCTCCGTGGCCTTTAGTGGCCTCCCTCCACTCTCCGTATGTCTGCTGTTGGACGCCGAGCCCGAGGCCGAGGCTGGAGCGCCTGCGGTTGACCCGCTGCGCCGTCCCTTCCATGTCCTGCACCTTGCCCACCGCCAGCACCCCCGGGTCCCTCTGGTGGATCTCCCCGTACAGCTGATGGGCCGTCTTCGCCACCGAGCCCCCCACCGGTGACAGGTCTTCTTCGCCGTTAGAGTCGAGTCGCTTCATGGGACGAAGGTTGCTCCCGCTTTCCCTCCGGCTCAGTCCTTGCATCAGGCCGCCAGGGGGAGACTGCAAGCCCAGGCAGAAATCACTGTCAAACTCAGAGAGGTTGTTGCAAAAGTCCAGCTGGGGGTCAAAGGTGTGGTTGTCATCCATCCAGCCGTGGACCTCCCCATGGAGGTCCTCCTCCAACAGGACCTCTTCCAGTGCCTGGATGGGGTTGCTGGCTTGACCGATACCGGAGCCTGTGGTCAAGCCATCACTGGAGACAAGCGATTTGGTCCTGTCCTCCCTTTCCGGGACAGCAGGGAGAGGCTCGGCAGTGGAAGACCTGCGTCTACTTTTTCTCTTCACTTTGCCCGGTGGTGCAACCTCCGGGCCGCCGTCCAATTTCTTGCCCCCGAGCTTATTAAACTTCTTCCCCTTAGACGCAGCCTTCCTGTTGTCCGTAGCCACAGCCAGCAGATGCTTGTGGTTGCTGTTGGCCAGAGCTGGATCCGCCAGGTCCACTTCGTAGCCATCCAAGTAATCCTGAAGCTTCCCCTCCTGGTTCCCCATCCTGACTCGGCTGGCGCAGTCTCCGCAGAGCGATAGGAAGCCGGCCAGCAGCTGCCGGTGCTGCACTGCCAGCCAGCACAGCTCAGCAACAGCCTCCTTTGTTGCCCGCAGCGTAGAGTCGAGGAGGAGTTCGTCCGAGCAGCCGGAAGAAGAGTGGCCGCTTTGTTTGGACTCTGCAAGATCCTCCTCTGCTTGGTCACGGTCATTACGGGGCCTTCCCCGGGGAGGGGCGCGGCTCTGGTACGTAAATCCAGGGGCCCTCCTCTTGGGCACGTAGAGCACAATGTGGCTGAGCTCGTGTATGGGTGGGTAGAGAAGCAGGACGGTGCGTCTGCCCTCCATCCTTGGAAACTTGGAGACTTGGAGACATCTAATCACTGAAGCACCCCAGTTGCATGCTTGGTCCTCACATGGTGGTGATGGGTTAGGAGGACTGCAGCAGAAGTCCTCAAAAGTGTTCTGTCCATCAGTCTGTCTGTCAAATAGAGAGGGACGTTAGCCTCTATTAAACCGACCCTATATCAAAAGACACAGACAGACAGACAGACAGATAGACCAATAGACAAATAGACAGATAGATAGACCTACCAACAGTCATGCACATCATGATTAAAGTGTTGCAGAAAACAACATTCATGCAAAATAGTCCATGCATCCAACAACAGTCTATCATACGTTGAATCCACACTTTTTGTATGCAACCTGCATAAAAATAGCTTATGCAATGTCCGCATGCGTGTGTCAAGTTTCAGTTAAATATTTTACAACATCTCTGAAGTGTTTACATCATAACACGACCCTGCAGCTGGTCGCCTTGATTCACTGCAGGCTCAGTGACACATGCACCCATTTTGGAGGATTTCGGTCTTCCAGGCTACTGTCATTTGTACATCCACAAATGATTATATATATATATATATATATATATATATATATATATAGATATTATCAAAGTATACAGTATACAATTATTATAATCAAAATAAATACTAAGCTACACTATTTGAAGTGAGACATGACCACGACACTCTAACTGAACCTCCAGTGTGGGTCAGAGGGTTTGTTTCAGAGAGATGAGACTTACCTGTTTTCGTAGCGCGTCACATTCTGCTCCTCCATGTCTCTGCTGCAGGGCGGCCGGTGCTGCTGCTGCTGCTGCTGCTGCTAGAGGACAGCGCTCATCCCGCGTGAGTGACAGGCGCGGTGGCCAATCGGCGTGCGCACCGTTTATTTCACGCACTGCGATTGGTCCAAACCCCCTTCCCCTTCTGAATCAGTGCTCCGTGTCCAGGTGGGTAGGCCCCGTGATGCCACACACACACACACGCACACACACACACACACGCACGCACGATGGAGAAGATGCGTCGGTTTTGACGCCGTGACGTCGTCAGTTCTCATTACCTTGTGAATGTCCCAAATATCCCCAAAATAAATAACAGAGGGTGCTTCGTTACATGTATGTATCCCAATAAAAGGAATCTATAATGTATAAATACAGGACAACACGCATTGGAGACAGTCGTGAAGATGCATTGTGAAATAGTGCCATCTAGGGGCTAAGTGGTATATGACGGACAAAAACTACTTTGATAATGACCTTATTCTTTTTATTTTTTTACCTCAGCCCTAAGTGCGTTATTCATGAAAACATTGTCAAGTTAAAGGGGGCGTATTATGTGTCTGAGTGTGAATTCCCATGTGACTACCCCGTCTAGTGACATCACAAGTGGGAATGTCTCTGTCAATCTACCAGCCTACCCAACTGATCTAGTCAGCAAGCCTCTACCAGCTTCTAGCCTCTATTTTGGCCCAAGGGCCACATTTGGTCTAAGTTAACAGACGGGCCGGGCCATTGGCAGACGCGCGACCGGCACCGAGCCAGCGACTCCCGGAGGGGGGGGGGGGGGGGTTGCTAGACGCTGTGATCCTCATCTACCAATGGCCCGGCCCGCGCGTCCGCGTCCACCCCCCCCCCCCCCCCCGCGTCCACCTCCCCCGGGAGTCGCTGGCTCGGTGCCGGTCGCGCATTTCACGGTAGCGGTATTGCTCCGAATTAACGGTCTGCATATTAGTGTCCTCTGATCTAGTGGACCCAATCAAGATATCAATTGCAGGATGAAAAAAAACAGCGAAATGAATACTACAAATGTAAATGTATTATAGAGCGAGCGCAGATTCCGAGCGCTGATGGCGGGAAAAAAATTATACAGTGGATAAGGCGCGGGCCAAATATAATCGGTCAAGTTTGGCCCGCGGGCCCCAAATTGGGCAGCCATGCTCTAGGTGGACATGCCCACATTTCACAGGAATTGTGAAACGCAATGACTTGCAATGACTAATCACACACAAATTATGGCACAAGCCATATCATATGGTTGGAGAACAGAAAAAGAAACTACATGCTATGAATATAAGTGAGTCAGTGATAGCTTAGCCAGCTGCCACCGCGACCCGGCCCCGGATAAGCGGACGAGAATGGATGGATGGATGGATGGATGAATGATTGCTGAACATTATTCTGTGAACCAAGCGAAGTTAGTTGTTGCACTGTTATTTCTATACCGTCTAGTTACTGTCTAACTAGACGGTATACTATACTATCTAGTTTTTCTAGTTCTGTTTGCCATATGTCCTGTTTGCTCCCAGCTTGTCTAATCTGTAATCACCCCTCATGTCTCTATATTAGTCTTGTTCCCCAGTCAGTCCTGGTCGGTTCATTGTTTCTGTTATGTGTTCTGTTCAGTGTCACTTTTAGTCCGAAGAGCTTTTGTCTTAGTATGTCCACGTTACCTGTACCCATTTATTTATGAAATAGGTTTGGGTTTAATCATCATCATCATCACCTCAGGGAGGTGTGGAGTGGCATGAGAACCATCACTGGCCATGGAGCTAAGACCATCCAGGGGAGGGAGGGAAACCTGGATGAGGCCAACGAGTTAAACCTGTTCTTCAACAGGTTTGACGATGTGGCTCCACTCCACCCTCCCCCCAGCTCCTCCTGTAGCGAGGGAGCTCCCTATCTCTCCCCCCTCTCCTCTCCTCCCTCTCCTCTCTCCAGGGCCAATCACCATCACGCCGGAGGATGTGAGAAGTGAACTCAGCAGACTACGCCCAGGCAAGGCCGCGGGGCCTGACGGCCTCAGCCCCAGAGTGCTCAAGGTGTGTGTGACTCAGCTGTGTGGCGTCTTCCGGGACATCTTCAACCTGAGCCTGAGCACGACGATCGTCCCTGTCCTGTGGAAAACATCATGCCAGGTTCCTGTCCCCAAGAAAAAACACCCTTAATGACTACAGACTGGTGGCCTTGACCTCACATGTCATGAAGTCGCTGGAGAGGCTAGTCCTGAAGCACATCCATGCACTAGTCGAATCATCACTGGACCCTCTGCAGTTTGCCTACCAGCGCCGCATCGGAGTGGAAGATGCCATCATCTATCTGCTGCACAGGACTTATTCTCACCTGGAGGAGGCAGGCAGCGTTGTGAGAGTCACATTCTTCGACTTCTCAAGCGCTTTCAACATCATAAAGCCTGCCCTGCTTGGGACTAAGCTACTGGACATGCAGGTGGACTGTCCACTAGTGGCCTGGATTACCAACTACCTCACTGGTCGGCCACAGCATGTGAGGCTGCAGAGCAACATGTCAGACACTAGAGTGAGCAACACAGGAGCACCTCAAGGGACAGTCCTGTCTCCCTTCCTGTTCACACTCTACACCTCAGACTTCAGATACAGCTCACAGTCCTGTGTGATGGAAATATAGCATATTGACCCTTTACAAGCAACATACCTTCATCTGCATATCATTGAGAGGACCCCTACTGTGAACAGCCACTGGCAGAAGACATTGAGATGATTGGAGCATTCGTTTCAAGTGTTGCTGTGATTGGAGCATCTGTTTTAAGTAACCCTTGTTGTGTTTGTCCTGTTGTCACTGTAATGAAACCTTGAATATGTATGTTATTCAGGAGACTAATACAATCAATGCGTCTGGAAGACAACCTGAAAGGGAGCCAATTGTTTATCCTTTGTCAAGCCAGGAACCTCATGCTGTGAAAATTGTGCTTAAAACTGTCATGAGAAGGTTAGTCTGGACTCACTCTGCTAGAGAGGAGTCTAGTGTATGCATACATTAAAACACTCTTAGTTTTACAAGTATTTTTGTCTGCTTTAGACTCATTCGCCTTGGATGCAATTATTATTGTATAATTGCCACGACACCTGCCACCTGCAGAAGTTTTCGGATGACTCTGCCATTGTGGGCTGTATCAGGAAGGGGCAGGAGTCCGAGTACAGGAGTGTGGTGGACAGTTTCGTAGAGTGGTGTGGACTAAATCACCTGCAACTCAACATCTCTAAGACAAAGGAGTTGGTGGTGGATTTCAGGAAGCAACCGACTCTCCCGAAACCGGTCAGCATCAGGGGGACCGAGGTGGACATTGTCGAGGAATATAAGTACCTGTGTGTTCTCATAGACAAATACAGAGTCGTCTGTATTTCCTACGGAGACTCAGATCTTTCAACGTCTGCAGGACCATGCTGTAGATGTTCTATCACTCTGTGGTGGCCAGCGTCATCTTCTACGCTGTTGTGTGCTGGGCAGCAGGGTGAAGGCAGCCGATGCCAACAGACTCAATAAGCTCATCAGGAAAGCGGGTTCTGTCCTGGGAGTGGAATTGGAGTCTTTGGTGGAGGTCTCGGAGAGGAGGATGCTGAGTAAACTACTCAGTATTATGGACAACGCCTCCCACCCCCTGCACGCCACACTGGTGTCACACCAGAGCACCTTCAGCCGTAGACTGAGATTACCGAGGTGCACCACAGAACACCACAGGAGGTCCTTTCTGCCTGTGGCCATCAAACTCTATAACTCCCCCCTACAAGACAATGAACACAGCAATGTATTAAGACACAGTTCGTAAACTACACTTCGTTATACAAGACACTTCCGCTTATGATGAAATTATATGTCATTGACATATAATTTGTACCCCAAAAACAAAACAAATTCTCCCAAAAGGGTTTTTTATGGGGTGGATACGGCGTGATCTTTACTCTTTTCTTGTAATTGGGCCATTAGAACAAGAAAGGAGAAGTTCATCAAGTCGTACCCAGTAACGAAGGACTCAGTCTCTGATAAGAACCACTATGTGGTCAGAGTAACCGACTCCTAAGTTACACTATATAAGGTATAACGATTGATTGTGTGATTATTGAATAATCAAATGAGGGAGTGTGGTGGGAAAATAGTAGTTTGTGTTGCACTACCCCACAGCACCAGCGGTTCCCAGCATTACATGCACTTACGGTATGTTACGTATTCCCCCTCCCACCTACGCCTAGACGTGCCATCTGGGGGGAATTCGTAACACCCCCCCCCCCCATCAGAACCGCGAATTAACGGAGCCCCCCCCCCCCCCCCCCCCCCGTGTATCGGTGCATCCCTAATTTATATATTTAACTGTAATTTGCATATACGTTAGTTATTTCATCAATCTGTGGTTTTCCTTGTTTATTGCACTGTATCGCTATGCAACCTGGCACAAGAATTTCCTTCTGGATTAATAAAGTTCTATTCTATTCTAGTTCTGTAGAACTATAGGCTAAGGCTCACAGTCTGTTTTACTGGAAACACGCAGAATTCTTGGAAGCGTCTTGATTCCCTGACTCAACTAATGGTGTTGTTTAAAAGAGGAAGAGTAGTGAACAAATACATTAGTGGACAAGGAGACTTCATTACGTCAGGACAGTACGTCCTGATTCGACTGCTTGTATTACATTTTGATGAAATGCTCACTATATTCCTTATCCGATGAGGAAGCTTCAACTATAGATAGCCTACTGCATAGCCACCATAGTAAGGTATTTTAACAGCTAATATTTGAGTGTAATCCATTCGAAATAGCATAGCCATCTATCAGCTATTAGTGAGTGAAATGCACTGTGAATATGAGTGAGAATAGCTTCAAGGTCGAGACCTGAGCCTGGCTCTGTATGAGAATTTGGATTTTAGATTGCTTTCTTAGATTGCTTAATCTTAACTAGGCAGTAGCTACTAAGCTACTTACTGGTCCCTGCAGCAGGACCAACAAATGTCAATCAGCAACTTTATACATGGAACTTTTATAACAGTGATGCTATCACAATGATCTAAAAAGCATGTATTTCAATCGACGACTTAATGTCTCTTGTAAAGGCAAAATTCCTGTTCTCCTTTTTATCCTTTTCCATGTGATCTGACTCCCATGTGATGCTGGCGAGGGGGCTGTCTGAAAAGAAAAGGGGCCAGGCAGAAGAATGTAGTGAGGGGGGGGGTGGATGTGTGTGTGTGTGTGTGTGTGAGTGAGTGTGAGACAACAGAGAGCGAGAGAGTCAAGCAACAGTGCCAAGCAACAGAGTGCATCAGCAAATGAAGGTACGTTTACAAAATTGTTATTTGTGATATTTCAATGGAAACAAAAAAAGGGTTGAAACGGTGATTAGCAGTCGTGCGGAATGTAGTGTGATTTAGTTAGTGTGGAACGGTTTGTAACTTGACGATCACAACGTAGAAGAGTTTCTCTACATAAAACACGTTCACCCCCGTGGGCCTCTTAATTACACATACGATTGATTGCCCAACTGGGTGTGTGTTGTGTGCCAGTGGTTGTCAGTGTGTTGGAGCCTGGATGCCGCTCAGGGGACACAGGAATTCTTGCCACCAGAGAAACGAAAGAAAAAGAGTGTTAGGGGGTGAGGGGGGGGAGACCCAGGCGCACAGCAATGGAGGAGACGTCAGTTCAAGCACAAGCCCAGAGGGTCGGTTTAATAAAGAAAACACAAAGTGGTTGCCACAAAAATAAGCCACAAAGAAATGTCAGGGTGCTCGCAGGAGCTGTAGAGGGTTGCGGGTGGAGCAGGGTGAGGGCTCTGCAGGTCGGCACGGCTCAGCTGCGGAGGTCCGGGATGCTGGGGCGCCGAGGATGAGGAGGAGGAGGAGGGGAAGTGATCACAGGGAAGCCAACTGCACAAATACAGGGTTAGCGCAGTAACTGCGAGAAGTTAAATTGGCGAGAGAAAAAGGCACCGCCGAGGGGTTGGCACAACAACTGCGAGAAGTTAGTTGGCGAGAGAAAGGGGCTCTGCAGAGGGGGTCCGGGATGCTGGAGAGACGAGGAGGAGGAGGAGGGGAAGGGGTGCGAGCAAAAGGGAAAAACCCAGGGTTGGCACAAAAGGGTCGGCTAACGGCGACACGTTACTCCTCCTGGGTTATGGGAAGAACTGGCGACGAGCGGAGTGCCGACCACGACGAGCAGGTGCGCAGAGCCGTGCTTCTGGCCGCGTCGTCGACGCTCCTGCCGTTGCGCATGCGCCGAGGAGCGCAAAGGGCCCGTAGCGGGAGGGGAGAGGCGCGGATGTGGAGGACGGACGAGTCGTAACAGAGCAGCCCTGAAGCACGAAGCAAAAAGTTTTAGTCCAATACTCTATACTCAATACTCACTCTAACTTGTTTCCACATTAAATAGTTCATGATTATTTCATTTTGCATTAAAGATCATCCACACAATCTCAAAATCTCAACATTTTAGCAGGAGCAGCTACTGAAATCATTATTGTTATGTACATTTAGTTAAATGTTTTGTTGTCGAATGGAAATACTCAAAGCTGGACTCAAAACAATAAGCCAACAGATGGCAAGTATGTGAATAAGCTGCTGTGGCTTTCTCTCAAATTCTCAGTGTTGCTTGGTAGGAACAACACACACTGTGTTGCAATTTAGGTCCTATTGGTCTTCTCAATCAATCCAACTCTCAGCTCCGATTGGCTGAACCTTTATGCCTGAATGGAGTTAATGTTATCAGACTCGGTGACATCATCTTCTTTTGTATTTATTTCATCCAGGGTGAAGCCCCGCTGCTATAGACATCCAGGATGAGTTTGAGCGCCGCCAGGAACCTGACAGAGGATGCAGCCCTGGACAGCTCCAGCCTCTACAATGGATGGAACACGTCTTACAACGGGAGTGGTTTCCAGAACCCCTTCTCACCCACGATGGACAAAGCCATCAACGGCTTCACCGTCATCATCCTCTTCATCACAATGGTGTCCCTCGGCTGCACCATGGAGGTGGCCAAGATCAAGACCCACGTCTTCAAGCCAAAGGGGGTTGCTATCGCGGTAGTGGCCCAGTTCGGCATCATGCCCCTGACGGCGTTCTGCCTGGCCAACCTCTTCAGCCTGGGGAAAATCGAGGCCCTGACCGTGTTGATCTGTGGCTGTTGTCCGGGGGGAAACCTGTCCAACATTTTCTCTCTGGCACTGAAGGGGGACATGAACCTGAGGTAAAACATTCTTTAATTGTATTCGTTGACCCCTGGTTTCTTATCATTTACAATGACAGGATTACAACTAAAAACGTGAAAGTGAAACTATCTCTCGTTCCATGCATGATTTTTGTCTTTTTTTTGTCTCCGGTGTGTTTTGTTTCAGCATCGTGATGACCACGTTCTCGACGGTGGCGGCGCTGGGAATGATGCCTCTCCTGCTGCTCCTCTACAGCCAGGGCTTTGACAGTCTGCAGAACGCTGTGCCGTACACGGGCATCACCGTCGCCCTTGTGATGACCCTGGTGCCCTGCGGCTTCGGTATCGCCATCAATCACTTCAAACCCCAATACTCACCGACGGTGATCAAGGTGAGACATTCCCATCTCTCTGGAATCTGGACAGTTATTGTTGAGCAGCGCTTTGGTGGTGTTCACCACTGAACATTTGTCTGTGTCTGTGGTGGTGATGGCATTTTTGTTGTTGTTGTTGTTGTTGTGATATGCATGTCATCTGAAGCTCCCTCTGGACAGGTGGGTCTCAGCATCTGCCTCATCTCCTCGGTGGCCATCGGCATCATGTCGGGCATCACCATCGGTGGCTCGGTGTGGGTGGTGCTGTCACCGCAGCTCATGTCCGTGGCTGCGCTGATGCCGCTGATCGGCTACGTGCTCGGTTACGCCATGTCCACCATTTTTAAACTCAATCATCAGTATGTGAACTATTTCACTCGCACCATTGTATTTCAACCTTTTAGACAATTGTGGGCGAATAGGGGACACACAAAGCTAATCAAATGTTTTGTTTTTGTTTTTTTCAGATGCAGAAGGACGATCTCCATGGAGACGGGCTGCCAGAACATCCAGCTGTGTGCGACCATCTTGAAGGTGGCCTTCTCCCCTCAGGTCATCGGGCCCCTGTATCTCTTCCCCCTCATCTACATTGTGTTCCAGGGAGGCGAGGCCCTGATATTCATCCTGCTCTTCAGATGTTATGAAGCGCTGAAGCCCAGAGCTGAGGGTAAATGTCACAGCTGAACATATGCTCGCGTGACTAGTGTTTGGAGACGGCGGGAACGGAAAAACAAACCAGAGTTTGAGGCACGTTTTAACCCCTAATCTTTCAGGGGTTGTGTGCCTAAACCTTTGACTATTGTATTTTTTCTTTTCTTTTTCAGAAAAGACGGTGTATCAGAATGCAAATGGTTACATGGAGGAAATGAAGGTTCCTTGAAAGAGTCTGTGGAGGGATGTCCTGCTGATGGGAAAACACTTCATGTGCATCAGCATCATTAATGGAGGATTTTGATAAGGCACAAACAACCACCATCATTGTCTGGAACGTTTGTCCGCCTCAGGCGGTAACATGACACAGATACGTGCATCACAAGTCCAGATACACTACGCTTTCGAAAATACTATTTTGGATTATTACAGGAGAGGAAAACGATGTCTTTAATAGAACAATTAACTTGACTAAATTCTCAAAAAGTGTACAAGTTTTGCATTAAGCAATTAGATGCCGGTTAAAGACACCTAAAATAACACTGGTGTTTAAAGTGGAAGAGTAGAATATAAATGACTTATTTAATGGTTTGTTTTTTTATTTGTAAATTAACCTTGTAATGTGCAAAGATTGTAAAGTTTATTAATAAATCACCTCTAAAAACAAAGGCTGCCTACTGAAAGACTTGTCTGCTGCGGTTAGTAGTATAAAACAATATAACAGTAGAAACAATGAAAACAATGGTAAAACTGACACCTCAAATCATATTTAATTAAATGAACATAGTATATACAGTGAAAACATAAGTTATTATTTTTACAAATATTAAAATACAATCTTCAAAACAAAAAAAGCCCATTGGTGTATCCAAAAGAAAAGAATAAATCCAAAGGGAAAGCTAATTTTGACATCATACCAAAATGTACAACAAAGTAAAATTGTGTGGGATTTTCCCACCAACTTTAAAAGTCGTGATATTACATGCCTGCAGTAGAATTCAACCCAAGCATTGTGGAATATCCTCTTCAGAAAAAAAGGTTTTTCCAGAATTGTGGAAGCACAAAAAACAAATAAAAATAAAGAACCACGGCTGATCAACAGCAATTTGGACATAAAACGCTCCTGATAACAAAGACTTAAACTATTTGCAAGCAACCAGAATAAATTAGGTTTGACGTTGTCAGGGGTGAGAGGTGTCTCGACAAAGCTACATAAAACTATCACAAAAGGCGTGGACAGTTAATTCACATTCATTTTTGAAAACATCATTACTTTTCCAGTGAATCATTTCTTTTACAGATGCTTGTGCATAGAAGTGAGAAGCTAAGGCCATTGGGGGGGGGGGGGGGGGGGTGTATGAATGTAAACGGTAGGCGGGTCCTCGTGACCCAGGTCTACTGGGCTCTCTGCGACTAGACCAGTCACTAGATGGTTAAGCGCAGTCCCGTCATATGAGCCGATGGATTCTCACAATTTCCAGAATCCTTTGTTTCGGGACAATGATAACGGAAGGGGGTGGAGGGGGGGGGAATAAAAAAAACCATAGTATAAAGTCAGGGTGTGACATGGCTGACAGTCCGTGGGGTTGGCTGGCCTTCATGCATCATTCCTGGTGTGTGGCGTGGCGTGGTACGTGATGCGTTAACAATGGTGGGTGGACAACGTACAGTGGACACGACATGGTGACGAGAGGACTCCCTCTCTTAAACACTCGCCTCGCTGCTCCGTCATGGGGCTCTCCCTCTTGCCTTTTTCCACCCTCTTTTACATTTTTTTTTCCCCCCATTTTCAAACCGCTGCTGAATCCCCACCTCTGCCAAAATGATCAAGAGATCAAACTATGCTTGTGAGTCAGACTTTATACACACACACACACACACACACACACAAGGATTCCTATAAAATGTTGAAGCGTATACGTATGTACAATGTGGACACCCTTCCCTGGCCTCCGTTAAGCAGGGAGGGGTAGAGGAGATATTCTGTGATAGTTAAGCAGCCTGTTTGAGCCGGCGCAGCGGGCAGTCCGATGGGGGGGGGGGGTTTCTGTGTTGACAGCTGCCGCTGAGCGGAACTTTACACAAGCGGGTTGCTCAAGGGCACAGTTCGGGCAGCAGCAGAAACTCCACCAAGCGGTCTCTGGTGTGTTCAGGGGGGAGGGGGTGTGTCCGGTCTCAGGCCTCCTTCCACAAAGGCATATCTGCGGAGGACAGACAAAGAAGCGTGCGTTCAACAACAACAACAACGGCAGCAGGAGAAGCAGCAGCGAAGCAGCTGCCCAGCAGAGTGAGTGAGTGGAAGAGGCGGGGACCTCACCATCGGAGAAGTCCATATCCGAGTCCACCAGGGACAGGCTGTGTTGCTCCTCGCTGGTAGCGGGCTTGTTATGGCAGGAGGAGGGAGCGCCGGCGGCCCCCCCGCGGTGCTCCAGGGCCCAGCAGGATGACGAGGGTGACGGCGGGAAGGAGGAGGACGAGGAGGAAGAGAAGGAAGGCGGCAGAGAGTGGACCACTGCCATCTCCGAGTGCTGGTGGGACGAGGGTCTGGAGGGGCCCGCCTCTGGACTCTGCTCGCCCTCCGACAGCACGATCTGGACCCGGGAGTCGGAACCGCCGAGAGCCGGGGCGGCGGGCCCCCCGCCGTTCACCGCTTCCTCGTAGGAGGGCAGGGTCACCTGGACGCCCTCCACCATGATGGACACGGGCTGCCCAGACACGCCCTGCTCCCGGCTGGGCAGAAAATACAATCCACATTCACCATACATTGCATAGAACTGCATATGGTCAACCGGACGTTGATGATAGCCCAGGGATGCCCGGCAACCCCACTCACCGGTGGAAGGACTTGAGCTTGGGCTGCAGCAGAACAAACAGCACCAACAGCAGCAGGACCAGGGCCACGGAGCTCGCCGTAGACGCCACGATGGACAAGGTGGGCATCCCCAGGGGCAGGGCTGGATCTCGCTCTGTGGTGATGGCAGACAGAACACGGACAACAATGTAACAATCATAACAATACGCTTTATTTAAATTGCACCTTTCATTGTTGAGGACAATCTCAATGTGCTTTGACAGTGCATTACAGTTTTTCTCAATTGTTTACACACAAAAACTGGAACTTATGACACAATGACCACAACCTGTAACTCATGTGCCAACTCCCTAAACCAATTCTGCTGAACTATAAACACATTTCCTGCTTTAGACCCAGATTTCAATTCTAAACCACACTTTCTTCAAAACACTACACACAATCCTCTCTATTTTGCACACTTCATCAATGCCAAATCTCCTTGTGTTTAGACAGAACACACTGCCATTTGAAAACTTTCATTTCCAAGGCTGTTGTGCAATTTGCAATCAAAGCTTTAGCAATATAAGGGCCACAGGTGAGCTCCTGGTTTGGAGAACAATGGATGGCAACATTGAAGTGAGAGGTGATCAGAGAGGCAGAGGAGTGAGAGGAAGAGGAGGACGAGGAAGAGCAAGAAGGAGAGCCATTGTCTCTGATGAGATTCGGGCCACTGTGGTCGACCATGTGGTCAACCATGGTTTGACCATGCAGGAGGCTGGCCAGAGGGTTCAACCAAACATAAGCCGCTTCTCAGTTGCATCCATTCTCCGGACATTCAGAAGAGAGAATAGGTAAGAAACACTATGACAGGAAAACACTAGTTTGAATGCCTTATCAGGAGCATAGTATTCTTGTATTTAGAGTATTTTACATTGTACTGTATTTGTATATTTTGCACAACTGAAAGATTACCCCGGCGTGGTAGGAGGGAGCGTGTTTTGACGGCTGAACAGGAGACTGCAATAGTCAATATGGTTCTGGAAAATAATGCTATAACAATCAAACAAATACAAAGTGCAACCATTGATGACCAAGACATATTCCTAAACATCAATACAGTGAGCCTAGCCACAGTGGACCGTGTTCTAAGGCGGAACACCTTGAGAATGAAGCAGGTGTACAGGGTGCCTTTTGACAGAAACTCCAACAGAGTCAAACAATTACGCTATGACTATGTGCAAGTACGTCCTATACATTCCCACAACTGATTGCGTCCTATCAGCACTGACACATTACTGTACTGTATTGTAATCCAATCCAATGTTATTTTCAAGTGTTTCACAACACTGTGTAGGTCTATTTCTGATACAATATTGTCATGTTTGTTTCAGAGAGTTCTTGAGCTACAAGCAGCTGAAGAGGTGCATGAATTCATTTTCATTGATGAGGTGGGTTTCAACCGCTCCAAAAGAAGGCGCCGGGGCAGAAATATCATCGGCCAGCGTGGAGGGAATATTACTTTGTGTGCTGCCATCAACCACCACGGCATCCTCCATCACCATTCCATCCTTGGCCCCTACAACAACACTGCCCGTCTCCTCACATTCCTGGACACACTCCACAACATCCTCGTTCCACCAGACCAGATAGAAGACGCAGAGCAGCCCAGGTACGTTGTTATCTGGGACAACGCAAGTTTCCACCGGGCCGCTCTGGTCCGCACCTGGTTCATCGACCACCCACAGTTTTTGGTTCTTCCCCTCCCACCATACTCTCCGTTTCTCAATGCGATTGAGGAGTTTTTTTTCAGCCTGGAGATGGAAAGTGTATGAGCGCAATCCTCAAGCACAGCTGCCACTGATACAGGCCATGGAGGAGACATGTGGCGATATACTGTAGATCCTGAGGCATTTCAGGGCTGGATTCGCCCATACTAGGCGATACTTCCCCCGCTGCTTGGCCAGAGAGAACATTGCCTGTGATGTCGATGAGGTCCTGTGGCCAGACAGGAACCGAAGACAGGATGTAGCCTAGTTTATTTGTCCTTTTTTATTTTACATTTTTCTTTCTTTGTTTGTTGACTACTGGCCTATTTTCTATTGTTTGTTCTGTGCAAATCATTTACACATCCAGTTGTGTTTGCTGTGATGTATAGGCTACAGCACTTTTGGAAAAAATAAATATTTTTGTTGTTACTGTATATTTGAGTGTTGTTTTATATTAGAGTAAAAACATTATACAGTTATATTTTACAACAGGAGTAAGCGTACAGTAACACTGAACATGAAAAGGCATAATGCTCCTGATAAGGCCTTCATACTGGTGTTTTCCCATTCATAGTGGTGTTTTCCATTCAGCACATCAGTGTTCAATTGGTTCTTAGAAATGTCTCCTCATATGATGGTCTGTGTGTCATTTGACCACAAAATACCATTTTGAGGAGACATAACTTTGTTTTGAAGGCAAAGTAGCATTTTGCAGGAGATATGTAGGGTTTTGCATTTTGTGTGTGTGGTTTTTGGATTTGTGTTTAGAGTTTTGAGACGAATCTGCTATTCATTTTACAGTTTTTCTCAATTGCTTACACACATTTTCTGAAAGCATACCTCAAATTAGATGGCCGAATAGAAATGCCCTATGGCAGGTTTTAAAAGAGGCCAGAGTGTGTTCCATTAACAATGTCATGTCAAAACCAACAGACATAAAGCCGTTACCTCCGTCCATCAGGCAGCTGATCGGCATGGGGTTGTCCCATTCCCCGTTCAGGCAGGTCAGGTACTTGTAGTCGCCCTTGAGGATGAAGCCCTCGTGGCAGAAGTACTCGATGACGGTGGCATGGGAGAAGCTCTGGCAGGGCGAGGGGTGGCAGGTGTGGCCGCCGTTCTCCGGGTCGTACGGTGGAAGGCACACTGTTCGCCGGGCGATAAGTGTCCTCATTAGGTCAACTCATTTGAATCTGCGACCCGGTGTGTTGCAAGGGCTTTGGGTACGCCATCCCCAAGCATGAGCAGTGACATAACGAACAAAGCCCACCGCTATAAAGTAAGACCAGTGTCATTGTATTTGCATTGTTGGTTAAAAGGGCAAAACCGGTCTGGGTGATTAAACCATCGTTACCGCCTCTCCTGGCTTCACCAATACTTCTGTTAATAATATAATGTGTGAATATATCATTTGAAGGGCATGCAAACAATATCAATATCAGAATTTCTGCGTTTTGGAATCAATGCGCAATGGACAAGAAAACATTGATTCTGCATAAAAGTACTACTTAAAAAAAAAGTCTTGGCATGAAGACCAAATGTTACTGCTATGGTTACTTTCATGGCAGACCTGCTCATACTAAATGCTAGGGCTGGACGATATGGCAGTCTTTCATGCCAGCTATGGGTCATTAATATCTCCATAACATATATATATATATATATATAATATAATAAATGAATTATAATATATGGTCAATATAAAAATACTATATGTATACAACTGTATGAAATATTTGACAAATAGTCGTCAGTAATGTGGATATAATGACTAAGTGGGTAAAGCCAAGCCAGAGCTCAGCAAATTACACCACTTTACTGCAGCCTATAAAACGCAGCCTATAAAACCAGGAAAACACAAAAGTTAAGCCACATCACAATATTATGATACCCAAAGTCTAAGGGGATATCTGGTCACATATCACGATATCGATACAATATCCATATACTGCCCAGCCCCACTGAGTGCTCTTTGGCAGAATCGGCACAGAGCAAAGTCAATGATAAGCTATGGTACTGGTAAGGGATAGAGACGGCTACGATGGCGTGATCCTTGGAGGGCGAGGTTCTTACCATCACTGTGGATGCAGCGCGGCGGCTCCGAGGACCAGTGGCCCAGCGGCGTGCAGGTGATCAGGCTGGCCCCCTCCACCAGGAAGCCGGAGTCACAGCTGTAGCGCAGCACCGTGCCCACGGGGAAGGAGCCCCGGTTGCTCTCGCTCAGGTTGGTGGAGGCGTGCTGCACCATGAAGGGCCTCATGCACACTGAGAGGGGAGAGAGAGGGAGAGACATAGAGAGAGATCATATTATGGTTCATATTTTATATATGGAATAATATAACAGCTTTGCGTGGGTTCCCATACGACTCCATAAAATACAGGAAGACACAGACAGGCCGATTAGTTAGACACAGAAAGACCAATAGAAAAATTATCATGCCACGCCTATTTTTATTCAAGATTCAAGATGTTTAATTGTCACCCACACATACAGGATATGCAGTGAAATGGACATTTGGTTTGAAAGGAGGAGGAGCCAACCACCCACCTTGACTGACACAGCTGACCTCCATGGAGGCGTCCCATTGGCCGTCCTGGCAGGTGACGTATTTGTAGTCCCCCTTGAGGACGAAGCCCTGGTCGCAGAAGAACTCGATGACGGTTGCCGTGGGAGAAGCGTCGGCACGGCGATGGGTGGCAGGCGTAGCCGCCGTTCTCCGGCTCGAAGGGCGTCTCACACACTGATGTGGGGGGGTCAGGGGGAGGTGAGGAGGTGAGCTCAAAATGGATCCAGGAGCACACAGGAGGGCCTCTCTTGGGCAGGCTTGAATCATTGTTTGTTTTTGGTTTTTTTACAGTTAAGTAATTCCCACAGCTATTTTTAAGTGAATACATTGTGTATGATCTGTAGTTTGTGACCCAACAACAACAATGGATGGTTGTTGTTATTGTGGTGTGACATTTCACTTGAAATGCAACCTTTGTACCCATATTACCTGAGGTGTTGTTAAAGATTGACAATGATGTCAATCATTACCAATGCAAAAAGTGAAACACCTTTTGAGGAAGTATAAATCACTAAAGTTTGAAAGCCTTTTGAGAAAGTACATATTACAACATCCGTGATCGTGATTCACACTTCTTCAAAAGCTGAACAGCTGACAATAACTGGGCAGCAGAGCAAATAGTGGGAAGCAAACAAACAAGCGAACACAGCCCAACATAAGATGGTGTGCCTCATTGTCTTACAGCCACTTTGGATGCATCGCGGTGGCTCGGCGGACCAGTGTCCCAGCGGGGTGCAGGTGAGGGTGCTGGGCCCGTCCGCCATGTAGCCGGGGTCACAGCTGTACTGCAGCACCGTGCCCGCGGGGAGAGAGCCACTGTTGCTCTCCGTCAGGTTGACCCAGCTGTTCTGCACCATGTAGGGTCTCACGCATCCTGGGGCAGAGAGGGCTGAGAGAGAGTGAGAGAGTGAGTGAGTGAGTGAGTGAGTGAGTGAGTGAGTGAGTGAGTGAGTGAGTGAGTGAGTGAGAGAGAGAGAGAGAGAGAGAGGCACGTTCTGAGAAAAGGTCAATGTGCTTTTTACGCCAGCAATCAAGTGCCTAAGGTCTGGGCTTCTGGGGTGCCCTGCATAAGCCTCAATATGGCTGCCATGTTGTCGTGCTGCAAGGAAATTTTGAAACATGAGAGAAGCAATCTAGTTCAAAAAGGAGACAGAGGAAGTGTCAGTCTGCGGTCTATGTGGTCTTTGCAGACATAGAGAGGTTGTCAATGGGCTGCTAGAACAGAGAGACTAAAACAGAGTTTCTTTCCACAGGCCATCAGGACTGTGAACTCTGGACTCACCAGGGCACACATGCTTATGACAGATGACACATGCTTATGACTAATGACATACATACATGGTCTGTTCTCACCTTATCCTATATTTCTTTCATCGTGTATTTTGTACATTATGTTATACTGCCTTTTATATCTTTTTTTTTACTGTAAATATTCTAGATGTTCTGGTTCTGATCCCTCCATTTCAAGCTGTCTTTAGCATTCTTTTGCACATGCTGCTGAGCATCGCCATTTTTCATTTCACTGCATATCCTGTATGTGACAAATATGAATCATGTTCGGCCCCCTCACAGGGCTGCAGTCTGAAAACTGTTGACCTTATTCTATAACGTTATGTTTGTTTTCTGGGTCAGGTGCGTGGGACTATTTATTGTGCGACCACGGCCAAGATTTATTTGTGTTTGAAGAGAGCCTTGTTATGGTGAGAAGCTAATCGCCTCCATTGTCTACAGCCCCTTTACACTGCCGTTTCGTCGCGGGAATGTTGTGTAGGCTACAAATTACAAACACAGGAAGGGGCCTTTATTTCGTCATCGGAGGTGATTACAGGGCCATAAAAAAGCCGGATCGATGTCTGTGGGGGGACAGAGGGCATTTGGAAGGCACGTTGTCTGCAAATGTATTCAATCTTCTCAATTTCTCCTCCAACACATGATCGCACAGACATGTGGCCCTCACTAATCCGTTACGCATCAACGTGTTGCATATGATATATATGTAATATACTGTACTGTGCATAGTGAGCTAAAACACTGCTATTATTGTTTAGAAAGCAACGTAAGCTATACACCACATTAGACAGCGATGCTGTCATGCCTCTGATTCCGGAATGCCGGCATGTCATGTAGAAGCCGGCGTTTTTGTTTCTGTGTACGGGCAAAAGTCAGCACATTGCCGGAAGGTCTTTAAGGGATTATTCCTGGATCTCTGTGTAAAAGAGATTCAGGAATAGTTTGTCAAAAGCGCTTTGGATAAAAGTGATATATAAATGCAATCCATCAACCATTACATAACAGATGTTTTATTTGATCGCCAATATATGTGAGTGTTCTTTTTGTTTCTACATTTTTGGGGATACTTCAGTGGTTAATCTAACTGGTCCAATGGCATAGTGGAATCCATAAATGTACCAACACTACTCACCTGAGCCACGTCCAGTCGACAACAGGGCGAGAACAACCAGCAGGGAGAGGGGCCGTATGCTGGTGGTGGTGGTGGTGGTGGGGGGAGTGCAGGGCCAATGGGCGTTTGGTATCGATTCAACCATCCCATTGCACATCTTCCCCGGCAGACACAAGTCAACCTGGTGACGACGACAACGACGACAACAACACCAACACAAGAGCACTTGACGTTAATAGATGACTGCGATGTTGATGTCGATGTTGATGACGACCAATCTTGGAAACGTTGACCCAATGCGGACACCTGCGTGACGCATGGAGTCTGCAGAGATTGGACGGCTGCCAGTGAAATGGGCGTAATTGTCTGTCTGATTGAATGAATGGCCCCTACTGATCCCCCCCCCAGTGATTGGTGTCGAGTCGATATTGGCGTATTGGACACACTACACATGAACATAATGATGCTGTGCAGTAGAAGACCATGCAGCTACACGCCCCATCGCTTCCTTCTTCTTGTTGTTGTTGTTGTTGCTGCTGCTGCTTGTCCGCCACAGAGAACAATGCTTCGCTCGGGAGACAACAATGCTGTACAAAACATCCGACGACCATCGCCTCGCCACGCCAATTAAATGACACCAGAATAAAAAAAGGGCCGGCTGTCATTTTGTGAGCGTTTGCCTGTTCCGTTGAATCCACCGTAGCCTAGCTAGCTAGCTAGCGTGAGTGCTAACAGGGCTACAGAAGCACGCGCACGCACACACACACACACAAAGCGCCTCGACGTTACTCACCACACAACACAACACCCGCCTCGTCCACTCCCGCTAAATCACACCGCCGGCATTCAACGCGAACACGTCGTAGAGGACTTACTGGGAAATGGTGGCGGTAGTGACACCGTGACGGCAGCAGGGTAGAGAGAGAGAGAGAGAGAAAGAAAAGACGGGTAACCTCTAGCCTGTCAGCCCGCTCCGCTACCGACTGAATCCCCCGACCTCCATCAGCTGCTGGCCAGCCCCCGCTGCTGGTGTCGTCACGTTTCCAATAGCAACCAGAACGTCACGTAAAATAGCGTGGGGACGTAAACATCCGGTCGGGGTTTTTTTTGTTGCGCGTCCGTAGTAACCGGACAACGGGTCGACAACCACCCGACCACCGACCCACCGACCGACCAACCGACCGACAGACAGACAGACCGGCAGACAGACAGACAGACAAGGTTAAAAGCCGCGAACGTAGCGAGCCGCAATGAAAGTGAACGGCGGTCGTGTGGGTGACGAGGTGGTGTCGCGGCCCGCGTCGTCCCCGGAGCGACCGGGGAGCCGCGTGGCGAGCGGGGCCGCACCACGGGGCGTCTGCACGGCTCCGAGCAGACCGACAAGTCACCTCGATGCTCGGACAAATGACAACACCAACCCACCGGTAAAACAAACAAAACAAAAATAATAATAATAATAATAATAATTATATAATAATTAAAATACATGAATTATTATGACTAAATAATAATACAACAATTAGCCTATTACAGATGCTTGTATGCTATGTATGGCTTATATGTAAATGTTGCCATAGGTAAATGGCTTGTCTGTAAATTTGTTATTTTATTTGTATTATTCTACTGTTTATTTCTCTATTGTTTTATTCTATTGCTATGCAACCTGGCACACAGTTCTATCTTATCTTATATGTACGGTATATATAAATATTGTATATAAGTGTATATCAACTTAAACTGTATATAAACTGTATATATACACATATCATATATATATATATATATAATATATATATATATATATATTATAACCAATATAAAAGTTAGTTTTTTATTGTTTGTTGCGCCTTATTTTAATAGGTTTCCACGTCCGACTTAAATGATGATCACTTCAAAGAGGATGAGCACAGAACCAGAGAGAGCACTGCTCTATGTGAAAGCGCGGACGGAGGTTAGTGTACAGTGATATATAAAGGCCTATATAAGGAAAGCAGGGTAGACTATTTTCTTTTGACCTGGTTGTATTTTATTTATTTTTTTATTGTATTGTTAAAGTTTTGAAAGTTTCTAATTGGAATTGCTCATTTTAAAGGTAGGCTTAGCGAACGTATAGGGATTGTCGGCCTCCAATAACCAACCCAACCCGAATGTAATTTACAAATCTTCCATGCAAATCATAACATCCCTTCAGATGACAAGGCTGTGGACATAGAAGATATGGACCGTGAACTTCAAGAAGCAATGGATGAAACAAGCAGACTTGACGCAGTCCTGGCTGTACTCCAACTGAAAGTAAAACTATTAAAGTTTCAAGGGAAAGAACTGAGAAAACAACTTTGGGAGGAACTAATGGTATGCACAGAAATTGAACAGATTTTAAAACAGATGTGCATTCGATATATGAATACAGATGATCAAATGTGCACACAAATCTGTACCACCTCAATTGTTTGTGCTGCAGAGTGTCCCCAAAAGCTTTGAATATCCCGGGGAAGCTGAAAACACAAGATTGTTTTTGGCTCTGGAAGCGCCTCTTGGTATGGATACAAAATTGTCCTACAAAATAATTTCCATGTCATATTTTGTGATAATGAGATATTTGTGTTTTAACTGCAGAATTAGAAGTGGAGGCCGACTTTGAACCCTTGTTTGAAACTCAACCTCCTGATGAGAATGAGCTAAATATTGGACACAAGGAGGAGCAAAGTAAGTTTGTGTAAATAGAAGTCAACAGTATAAGTCTTAACCCGTTTGACATGCTCTCTTAAAATTCAAATGCCCAGTTTGGTTTGTTAATCAGTGTTCAAAAATCTGTTTTCATTTTCAAACACTTGATGGCGCCATCATCTTAGGAAACCTCTGCCTCTTGGGTGGGAAAAGGCCTTTTACCTTTAAATCAGATCTGTTTCTACCAAATCACCCAAATGCGTATAAATGAGACGGATGCTGCATTTTCGTTAAAATGTTTATTTCAAATGTTAGGAACACATTTATTAAGGGATAGAAAATAAGGCACTAAGGAACACATTGCAACTGATAAATATTAAAGATAAAAATATCACTTTCCCCCCCAAAAAAGGCTTTGGGGGCCCTGTGCCACAGCATAGTCTGCATATAGCAATGCATCACTACCTGAAGTAACATTTCTGAGGAGGAAGCTCAATCAAAGACCTTTGTTTGTATGCGTCAGTGCTAGCTACTGGCGATCATTTCAAGTTGTATTTTAACCATGTCTTTTGCAACACAGGTCAAAATAATGTGAGGCGTTTAACAAAGTCTTGTGAAGAGGACCAGGAGGAGAAGGGACAGGAGCCACCCCACCTCAGCCACAGTGATGCTGCCCAGGGCAAGAAGCAGCAAGACTTTGTGAAGAAAAACATTGAGGTAAGTCAATGTTCCAGAGAGAGGGCCGAGAGAGTAGTGCCTGAGTCCCATGACCATGTACACATTGTTTTACTCCAGTTTGTTTTCCCTCCAGGGTTGTATGGAAATGTATATGTATGTGTCTTGTCACGTGTTCCAGAGACATCTAGATAGTGTATGTCTAACGGGGGGAGGTGGGGGGGATCTGAAATGACAGGAATAGCAGAATGTGTGCGATGTGATGGATGACCTTCAACTGTCTGTCATTCACAATGGGGGTGTGAAACGCTATAGCTCGCCGGTGCCACCGGAGATCTCCTTGTGATGACACCGGCGGAGAAGGATCGCCTGGCTGAGCTCCTCAGGGACATAGACGAGGAGTTCGGGCAGGAGGATGGGCACACCGCCGGAGAACGTGGCGACTCGGAGGTGGGCTGACATACAAGGCTGAGCACATCTGAAGTTTTTCCCCTATAGACCAACGTCTAGTGTGCCATTCAGGAGGTAATATTTAGTGTGCCATTCAGGAGCTTGAATATACAGTCTATAATTTAAAGCCACTCTGCAGTGATTTATCGTCAGTATAGTATAGTGTGCTATAGTTTAGATTGCAGGTGTAGGGGATCGAGAACAATAAAGGAAAGTATCATATTTCAACACCTGCTCTCCTTACCTCGTACTCAAATCTCTTTGTTTTTCCAACTCAAAATGTATGCGGCTCTCTCCCCTGGTGGCTGTTATGTCCGCTTTAAAAGCAAGTGGGTGGAAATTTTATTGGGAAGACTGAGAAGGGTCCTTGACTAGTACTGCATATGGTAGCGTTTAGTTGCACCCCAGTCAGCTGTGCTTACCTTCTCCAACCAGTTTTTAAAAAATTGCGGTCTCTCTCTTTTTGGCGATGTTTTCCTTGTCTTCTAAAGCCAGGCTGCAGCCGTTGTGGTGTCCAACACCAAACCACGGAGAGCGCAGATGTTGGGGGGGGGGGGGGGTGCTTTCATTGGCTAGAGGGAGTCTTCCTTCCTGCTGTTATCTCTCATATGAATGGCATTAACACAACACACCTGTATTTATGTCACAGACCTACGACTTGGCCGTTACTACTCCTCAATCTTGCCGATCCATCTTAGACCTTTGGCAGGAGTCAACACCAGACTGACCATCTGTAAAGTCCAAAGAAGGGAACGTCCACAAATTGCTTTGGCGTGAGGTGCTTGCACTTATAGTGCTTTTCCATAGCACAATGTTATTTTTACAATTAAGTTAATTCCTCTTGAAGTCCAACCAGTCCACATAACAGTCCTCACGAGAAGGTAATATAGGCGTTTTAGTATGCTGGGTGTGTGTTTCCGTCCTCTAAAACTCTCCTAAACTCTCTCCTCTTACTTACTCACATGTCGACTTAATATCACTCCCCAGGCAACATCCCTATCTATGAGGTACCATATGGGACCATGGTAATTTCCCTGTGAGTAAAATTCAAAGAAAAACAGAGAGCACATGACAACTGGAACCTAGCCCCCTCTGCTGTGTTTTGATTTTTGCTTTTTGATCTCCAGAATCACATGGTGATTTTGGAGAATCTTCTGTGGCCAGGGGAATCTTTTTGTGGCCAAACCATTTTTGTTCCTCTGTGGTTTATATTACGCCATCTTTCAGCTTTTCATCCAAAATTCCTCTCACTCATTTCCTCTTTTGATCTGCAGCAGCCAATCAAATTATTCAATGACAGAGGAATGGATGGATGGACAGATTCGCCTTTTTTTAATCACTAAAGTTTGAACATTGATGTGTTGTACCTGAGATCCACAGAAACTGACCACGAGGGCCTAATCACCAACAAAAAAAACCTATCACGTGCAATACAAGAACACTAGAACACTAGAACACTAGAACTAGAACTTTTTAACAGATCCTTCCGTTTTTTAATCCAATTTTTTCTTGCCCACCCGTAGCATTGCACCGATGTAACGCCTTGACTCGCCTGCACAGTTGTGTCAGCTTCCTAGGCCTTCCCTATGAGCATGGTACACGACTCTTACCTCACTTACCCCCCCTCCCCTCGATGAGGCCATCGTCCACCTTCTGATTCCTCATGATATATTATCCACAGGGCTCATTGTGAGGAGGCCATTTTTTGAGTGCCATTTGGCAGCATACTTGGCACGCTCCGCTGGCGTCATTATCGCTCACCGTTTCCACCGTCCAGAGGAAGGGAATACCCAGCAGGGGAGTCGGACGCCAACGCTCCCTGCTTGGAGACAGCGGCGTGTGTCGTGTGTTCAACAATCAATGCTTGGTTGAGCAGATGCTTCGTCTATCCTGGATTTCTGGGCTGCCAGGAAAACAATCGGATCACCGTTTATGTTCCTGCCTTTGGTTTGATTCATTGTCTGGAGTTGTCATTACTATGTCAACGGATTGTTCAGTAGGTAGGCAGGCAAGCAGGTAGTGAGGTAAAGAACTCGGTAGATCGGTAGGGCGGCAGGAAAGTAGCTTGTAGGCAGGCTGGATATATAGCGACATAGATAAACACTCCTTTCTCTGCTAATGTGTCCACCACACGTTCCCTTCCCTTCCCTTGCTCTGCTAGGGAGATGCGTGGGCTGTGTCCCTCCGCCCGGGCGAAGGCTTCACACCGGACGCAGCACAACTGGAGCTGCTCCGGTACATCGACTTCAGGCTGAACCTCCTCAGCTCAGCGGAGGACTCCTCCTCCGTGCAAAGCTCCTTGGACGGCAGCATGTCTCGGGTATGTGCACAGCGGCCCGCCCCCCCCACCAGCAGTTTCCACAGCATACTAGCTCTGCGTTCTCTCTTATAGGGTCTCCCGTTAACTCAGTTTCCTATACATCACCTAGCGCCGCCGCCTGCTCGGGGTCATTAGGGCTCGTTACGAGGTCAGAGCTGCGGGGGATCTGCAGGGAAATCGTCCTATAAAATCGTCGGTTGTAAATGCCCTGGTAGCCCCGCTGTCCGTAAAAAAAAAAGAGTTAATCTTCGCCATAATTTGTAGCGTGTCACCGCGTGTTTCCATAGGTGGAATATGGAAGGCTTCATGTACCCTGTGCTGTGCTTTGGAAAATACTCGTCAGTACATTATTATGCAATGCAGCTGTTATCAAGAAGGATTCAGGCAGAGGCATTTTCAGACCCTATTCATAGCAACATTACCACAATATAGCTTTTTTATGTGTACATAACTTGCTGGGGAGAGGTTGCTGCCAAGATGATCTGTGAGCCTCTATTTATCTAAGAATGTGACAAAGCCACGACGGTCACCATTTAGGTAGTTTGATTAATTTTCAGCTCCAATTTCCCACACCTTAGCGGTGCCTTGCGGCGTCGTCGATATCAACTTTCATAGCGGTGGCCGGTAACGCTGCCGTATAAGAGGAGTCCTGAGGATTTACACCAGTAGCACCTCAGTAATTTGGCCGTATGGTCGCAGAAAATGCACCCAACATTCAATGGATTATTCATTTACTTCTATCTTGTTCCGAGACGTGCGCTCATCTCAGTCCCAAACCTTATCTCACTAGTACGCATTCCAGATGGTAGACTTATCACTTCCATGGACTGCCAGCGAGAAATAAAAAGATGTTGGGGGTTTTTTTGGAGGTTGTAAAAGTTTTTTTTCTTCTGGACAAGGACATTTTGTGAACCCAGGGTCCCGTTTGAATTCTCCTGGATAGGCTCAAGGAAAGTATGATGCGCAGCGGGATTCTCAAAGGGCCCGGCCGTGTCTGATTATGAGAACCCTGAAGTCAGTTGGCGTCTTTGCTTCTTAACATATCGTTCATTTATTTAATTCAATGTATTGCCAATCTATAATACTGTGTGTCTATCCTGTGTGTCTGCAACCGATTCTATCGTTTGTATATCATAATATGGTCTAGGTGAGATACAGGGTGGTACAGGGCTCTTCAATATGTTGGACAAGGCATAGGCTCCACATAATCCACCCTGCATCTGTTCTGGATCAACCTGGTCACTTCTGTTGATCTCCCGAACAACCCTTCTGCTTCTCCCGACTTTGTACTTCTACAACTTCTGTGGAAGCCGCACCTGCCAGCCTTTCAAAGAAGTCGTTATTCCTCCTGACTCAAATCATCTTCCCCTCATTTAGGCTACATTTATGGCGAACTACTCGCACAATAAATCACGTTTTTAGGGCCATTTGGTCACTCTGGTGCCTCTGCGGTGGGAAATCCAAAAGGTGATCGTAAAAAAGTAAATATGCTTTTGTTTTGCGGCTGCCTCTTTCCCTGGCAGCGGCCCCGCACCCGTCTAGGCTCCTGATGGAAACCGTTTGGTTTCGTTACTCGCGCTTCAACCACCTGCCCCTAAAATACACATCCACATCAAAAACGCCGTTCTCAAGTAAACAAGAGGGAGAGTCAAAGCGCTGGTCGTCTTGTGTCTGTGTGATTACACCGTGGCACGGATCCCTCCGGCGGGAGGGAGGCTGGCCTCTCTGCAGGCGTCCCCGCCGGGGGTGCGCTCTCACTGGGAGATGGCTGTCCTATCTCCTGGAACATGGCGAAGGGAGTTATTAAGCACGCTCCAGCGAGCACGGAGGGGAGGACGAGCCGAGGCGTAAACCTGTGACTTCAGAAATTTGGCTTCATATTATCTAACCCCACGAGAAGGCCACAGTTGATGTGTGCGGGAGAAGCAAGCCATCCGGCCGTGCATATTGCTGTGCATTGACCTGACCTGGAAGGGTGGAGTGAGTCTGTGAGGCTTGGAGTACAGTCTGGTGGGCACCACAGAGGAGAGGCAGCCATCCTCATCAGGACGTAATTACAGGGGTGGTAAAGGTGGAGGAGAGCCAGCGCTAGAACAGGCACCAGCCCTTTCATTTGGTGATATTAACACATGCACTCACTGCATTTACTGTCAGCTAAAATGACCGATTGGGTGTATTTCTTCTCTTATTATTTCATCATATTTCGTCATATTGCACATAAGGATCCCGTTATTTTGGACTTGTGTCGGAACACGTGTTGTTTACATGTTGTTTACATCTTGTTGAGGTTGCAGCAGGTGGAGATATTCACCTGTTGCTGTTGTTCAGACTTCAAATGGAAGATCGCTTATGAGGATATGATGAGCAATGGAAGTAGTTGTTCACTGGCTGTTTTACTTTCACGTTTTGTCTTATCTTTTTAATATTACGTTTTTATAAAACAGGTTCAGCAGCAATCCGAGGTCAATTAACTTCTTGTCTACCAATTTGTCTAAGCATGAATACGTCCGTTCATAGGACGTTTTATTATTATATCTATTATAGAATAGAGTTGTAAGCCTTTAACTTATTAAAACCAGCTGTTGGCACATATAAGTTCTATATGGATATATTACTCCATCCCTACACCAGGATGTAGTCATGTGCTGCACCACCCATGTTCAAGTCCAAAGAGACAAGTCAATGCCATGGTTTTTGGGCAACGCCTGCACATGTGCACAGGGTTTCCAGTAGTCTCCTTGCACGTGTTTCCTTCCCAATCACCTCAGCCTTTAGAGTTTACTTGCGGGAAGTCCGAATCAAATTGGCTGTCGTTGTATACACTCTCCTCTGCTGGATTATTAGAATGAGGTAAGTGGTTATTGATGCTATGATGTCAGTACAAGTCCTGGTTGTGCAGCGTCGATACGGTGAGTCAGAGCCTGTCAACCATGGGAGTAAACTGAACACAATGTAGCTGACATATTAAATATCGCCTGCATACTAGAGGGGGCGTCACTGTCGCTCATCCTACACATAGAGTACATCAGATAGGTCATGTGTCATGTGTGCCAGGGATGATTAATGACATGCTTCTTATACACCTTACATTTATATATATATATATATATATATATATATATATATATATATATATGATGTGGATCGTTTTAGTTGGAGTTGGAGGAGTTGACAATTTGAACTTTAGTCCCTCTTTGGGACATTTTGTGAACCTTGGCTGAGGAGGACAAGGACATGGTGTGTTCTTTCAGGACAAGACATGTTGTACTCATTCAGGACACGACATATTGTCATGTTTCAGGACAAGACTTAGCTCGCCGAGCTATCGGCAGTTTTAAAAAGGATTTGTCTCATTTAACGACAGCCTGATACCTTTGATCCCCTCCGCCAGGGGAAGTATGAGTGACTAGAAACATTTTGTCCCCGATGTCGAGGGCGAAACCATTCTTTTTTTGGGGTGGAAGTCGGCCTCATAAAGAAGAAACCGTCCTTGTCGGCATATTGGAAACACACTCGCAAAGAATCCACCAAACAAAAGGCGAGTGAGCCCGAGGAAGTCCTGTCTCCTCGTATTCCGTCACTGACACTTCTTAGCATAGCGTGGACATGCAACTTCTATTAGCAGGAAAGAAACGTGATCTCAACCACAAAACAAACAGGGGAGAAAAAAAATGGTGTGCGTGATGGCCTGCCATATTAGCCTGGCCCTCAATCTGCAGGAGGAGGAGGAGGAGGAGCGGGAGGAGGAGGAGAGGAAGGAGGAGGAGGAGGAGGTCGGTCGGCTGGTGACAATTGAGAGCTCATGTAGTCATCCTGCGGCGTCCCCATGGGGTTATTTTTGCAGGGATCGTGCGGCCCAGCGGAATACACCACCACACCCATGCCAGCCCAACCCTGTAATCCGCCCAGTATCCTTGTTATTGTGCGCTCATAAGTGGTGTTATCCCCAGATGCTATAGTGTTAAACGTGCTTCAAGAGGGCCGGGGGGCGGGGGGGTTGTCCCTTTTGTTGCACAGGCTTTGAATAGGGCTCACAACTCTATACCGTCATTTTAAGCACAAGCAAGTCACTTACTTATTTACTAAAGAGTATCTGAGTGAATGCCCTGGAAGCCACCACTAATTTGTATTATTAGTTTTCAATATGAATATGTTCAGTCTCTAGTCAAACTGAGTCTCTTGTCCCTGTGGTGCAGGTGCACTATATATATATAATTATATACACGGCCTTTCCCCACAAAGGAATGGTGGCGTAATTGTACGCTTTGCTCTTATTGTTGACATCCCCAATGAAAGCATCCACCAGATAACTGTGGGGAAGCAGATGGACGGATCTACCTCTGATGCCGTGGATGTCGCACGGTTGTCCAAATTGTTGCCCGCTGGCGATGTCCACAATAATGAGAGTGAAATAAAAACGCCCCCCCTAGTATTATGCTGGCCTTGTCCTTGTCAAGGCAAAGTTGCTTTGACACTAATGTCCCTTTCACAGCTGACTTGCGTCACGGTGCCCGTCAGAGTGGCCGTCACAGATGCTGCTGCATCACAAGCGTTTTGGTCCCACATGCACACTGGTGCTCCTGCATGCATGCATACAGGCACATGTGCAACCACAGCATTGGGTCAGGTCAGGTCAGGTCAATCGAGATTGAAGATTGTTGTTCTCCTCTTGTTTACCACTCATATCATGCTGCATGTCATGTATACATGCGGTGCTGTATGTTTGTAGGCTGTATGGTTTGACATACATTATATTATGCGACTTTTTTTTTGCCCATCTGTGATCGTTTGTGACGGTCACATTATATGACGCCGGACAACAACGCACCGTGCTGTCGCTGGTGAGGTTCTTCACGGGGCGAGCAAAGTGCAAAAAGATGCTTGGAGGTCTTTCATGTCCAGATGCTTTGAATAAACAGTGGAGATGAAGTAGTGTTATTCCCGAGCTGTCTGTGGCCTGATTTTTTGTCTTGTGCGTCATGGTTTGGCAAAGACAATAGCCACTCAATAATATTAGCAGGGTGCAAAGGAGCAATCCTGGATAGGATTAGCTCTACAGACTCCTTGTGACCTTAGGAAAAAGTGGACCGCTGCTATGCTGAAGGTTAGGTTTAGCTAGCAGGTGTCCAAAACATCAATATGAAGTAATCCTCACCATGGGATCTTAATAGCTTGAATATGCATCAAATCTGTACACTTAATTTCATTTCACTTCTAAATTCTTGAATTCCAGTCCAGATGACACACCAGTCAATCATCTGACATGTCAAGAATCTCCAGCAGACACCAAGTCCTCCAGCAG
The DNA here is from genome assembly GCA_002895965.2 of Coryphaenoides rupestris. NCBI lineage: Eukaryota > Metazoa > Chordata > Actinopteri > Gadiformes > Macrouridae > Coryphaenoides > Coryphaenoides rupestris. The sequence continues at coordinate 217,753 of PIJE02000572.1, read as the reverse complement.
CAAACCATGTGTTTGTTTGGAGGACAAAGCAACACAAGCAGAAAGAGATAATTTGGGCACAAACGCTTCTCATAGTTAACATGGACATTGACATTTTAGGAATCATTTTCATATAATATGTCATATCTGTTTGTTTTTTATACTCTGGTTCCAGATAGGTATGCTCTCATTTGTGTTGGAAGATGGCAGACTGCTCTCGATGTGCCCCCATGTGGAAACGTGAATTCACATATCCTGAGAGGCTGTGGTAGCACCTCTGTTTCTGCTCTTGTGTGAATCACAATGGACCACGGTGGCTGTGAAGGGAGAACGTTGGAGGAAGAGAAGAACCCCTAACCACAACCCCCCCCACCCCCCCCCCAACCCCCTAGAGACCACCAGGCCTGCAGCTCCTGAGTGGCCTACCGTGGGCCGCTACACACACACACACACATACACACACACACATACACACAAACGCACACGGCAGTGCACGTGTCTGTGCGTATGCACACACGCAGACATTGGCAGGAGGCCCGAGTCCACGTGGCAGATCCTACTGCACTATACTTCACATTTAGAGAGAGAGAGAGAGAGAGAGAGAGAGAGAGAGAGAGAGAGAGAGAGAGAGAGAGAGAGAGAGAGAGAGAGAGAGAGAGAGAGAGAGAGAGAGAGAGAGAGAGAGAGAGAGAGAGAGAGAGAGAGAGAGAGAGAGAGAGAGAGAGAGAGAGAGAGAGAGAGAGAGAGAGAGAGAGAGAGAGAGAGAGAGAGGAATCTGAGCGTGTCAGCGAGGTTGTCCCCCTCCTGTGTGTGTGTGTTGAAGCAATAGCAGCACCAGCCTCCTCTTGTCCGCTGAGTTGGACAGAGCTGCCGTCCAAACGCCATCAACAAGACTTAGTGTCTGCAGACACGCTGGATTGTTTAGTTGATTGGATTCACCAGAGGAATAAGAAACATTTTCCAGTCAAATGAATAGGAAAGAGGTGAAAAAAAACAAAACAGAGCAGCAGTTAACTGTCAACAAATTATAGCCAAACCTGGCAGCAGTAAAGACACTTTCCTTTTCCATTTATCTTCACTTCTTTCGTTCGTTCGTTAATTTGCTCTTTCGTTCGTTCATCTGTTAGTTCTGCCGTTCGTTCATTCGTTCTTTGTCTGTCAGTCGTATGTTGCACCTCATAGATTCAGTATTGGTCGATGTGATGGTCCACGTGGCGTGCAAGGACAACTTCCTTCTAGCAAGATGTCGGCGATCTCCCGACAAGCCCCGGTGTGACTGTGTGTCGAGAGCGCCTTGTTGACAGGGGCATGGAAAAAGCGTGTCTGGTAGCTCTTGTCGTTGTTGTCTTGACCGCCGTCTGCCAATGCTACACTCATCCCAGAAGGAGGCGACTCCCAGAAGCCCGGAAGGAAGCAGCCGGCGGTGGCTCTCGGCAGCCGTTGCGGTCACAGTCACACATAAATAACAAACGCTCCGCAGGCCAGAATACATACATGCGAGCCGCTGTCTCTCTATCTCTCTCTCTCGCTCTCGTTCTCTCTCTGTTGCGAGTTTGCTGTCGGGATGTAACCGGAGAAGGCATCTGCATGGGGGGGAATCCAGCTGTCGCATTTGGCTAGAAAGCGTAGTTTGCAACAAAATGCGATCCACTTTAAAGTGCAGAGGAATCTCGGACCCCTGGGCTGCCACCAGTCACAAGTCCACTCAGAAGCTCTCTCCGCTGTCTCGCGGGGCTCATGGAACCCAAACCCTCTGACCGAGAATAAGCTCCATGAAAAAGAGTCAATATTTATTCCACATTTGTTATTGAATACGGCCAAGGAAGGTTTTGTACTGTGGCATGCTAATATCCCATCTGGGATGAGTAAAGACTTGTGTTATGTTATCCAACACTAAATTGGAGTTATGTGTCGCAGGATTTTAATTGCTTTAGTGGATCACCAACGGAATCGAATTGTTCCTCGTCTTCCAAACCTAATACGATGATGTACCACTCATCCAACGCAGAAGTCCAGCAGCCAGGGCACTCTCCTGGGGGGAGGCCGGGCGCCAAATCTGAAAGGCTAAAATTGATCTTGGAAGATGAATGATGACATGTTGGAATGATGAACAGGAATATGATAGCAGTAGCTATTATTGCAAGGACATGTTTCCGCAGTTGAGTTTCTTTCCCAATTGTTTCACTTTCAGGAAATGTGAAAAAAAAAATGGATTTATAGCAAACTTCATGAACAGACTCCCAAGCGTTGGGCTGAAAACACTCATTGTGTTTGACATGTTTTGCATACTTAACGGAAACAAAGACTGAAATCGTTTGAGGCTCAATGAGCCGATCGCGATGATTGGAGATCCGCAGCAACGTGCCAAGCGTCTGCACAGCGGAGAGCCAATTACACAGGATTTTAGCCCCTGTCTGGATAACATGAACTCCTGTCCCACCTTGCTTTGGAAGTCACTTGCTTCCCCCCACTGACGAGTTATCACTGTCACACTTTCCACACTTTCAGAGAGCGCTACTAAACAGGTGTGATATTAATGTAATACAGACTGCGTGCAGAGCTGCAGCATCATAAGGTCAAGGAACAGTAGACTTCCTCCACTCCCAGAAATGAATCATCACTATGATTTGACCGGCGCCAAGGTCTCTCTGTGTGTGTGTGTGTGTGTGTGTGTGTGTGTGTGTGCTAATGCCACATTTGTTGTATTCTGAATTCATAGAATGTCTTCTTCATCTTCACCTCCGTTGGTGGGTTTTTGGCTAGCTCCCACCAATCTTTAATGAAGGCACCCACAAGGAAATGTACAAAATCCTTGATTTGTTTGTACTAAGCTCTTACTATATAAACAGGGGGAAAACAGCATGTTCCTTATGTGTCAAAACCAACGCCAATCCATCCTGTTTAATTTGAAGCTGCCGTTCTACATAGGCTCGACCCTGTCATGTCATGTACTGGTCATTAAACAATTTGCTCTCTTCCACTCTGTATATTTTAAACTACTGTCCTCATCCTAATTGCGTTTGATGGGGAGAACAGGATGTCTATTTCGCATCTGTGGCCAAACCGTACAGTTTTAATACGAAACACAGCAGTGGGCAAATCCAAATGTATAAATGAAGGAAGGGCTTTGACATGTCACATGATATTCCCATGTCCTGCCTATATAGTTGATGACGGCAAAAGAAAAAAGCTAGGACAGCGGACACCGTTCCTCCAAATAAAATAAATATCCTTTTCTTTTTGGAAACGTGCACTTAGTGGTGCAAGGGGCAAGTAAAGCCAGACTTTAATTCCTATTTTGCCTGGTAGGTACGCTGCTCTTCTCACTCCACGTGGCCGGGATCATCAACCCTGGGTCCTGGTATGGTCTGCGGGGCGGGGGGGGGGGGGGTCTCTCGTAGCCTGGATGAGTGAGTCTGTAGCAAACGATCTCTAATGACAACCACTTTAAAGAGACGTCGGATGGAAGCTGTCATCTGCTGCTAGGTGAGGCCACACATACACCAATAGGTTTTGGGTTTTTTTTTTGTTTCGAGGGGGTTACAAATAGGTTTGGAAGAAATCCCAGAAGCGTGGAGGTCAGCAGTTCTTACTCTACGACTCCCCGGGACTCGTATGGAAGCTACTAATCTGCGAGGTTTCCAGTTCAACTGCGCCGCCGCGTCTTTTCATTTGCGTCGAAAACATTCTGTTTGCAGCACCATGTTATTTAATGGTACACGTGCAACGGTGTTTTTGCGTTTTCCTGTCATAGGGACGCACCATCCATGCATTTTACTCAACCACTGGCCAATTTGCTGAACCCTCTCCTCCTACCCAGAGATCGACCAAGATTACATCCTACCATGAATGTGTCGAAACAGATTTAATACATTTAGTACAAAAAAAAACAACCCATGAGATTCAGAGATCCAGTCTCAAGTAACCGCCATTTTCTTGTAAGACTTTATAGATATGTCTAGATTTAATGAAACATTCAACATTATTAGATCATGCATGGGCCTGACTGGCACTTATGCTAACCAAAATAGTTGGAGAGACTAACCACATGGCACTGGATGGATGTTGAGAAAACAACCCTGTGGTTGGCGACATCCTCCCCAGAACTGATTTGTACCCCCCCCCCCCCCCCCCCCCCCCCCGCTGGAACTTTTACAGCTAACAGTTGTGTATTTATAGAGGTCAGAATATATAGCATGAGCCCTGGTCATACCCTGGTCAGTGGACAGCACTTGTCCCTTCGGCATGTGTTTCGCATCAGGATGTGTCAAGAGATGAATGGAGGGGTGGGTGGTGGTGGTGGTGGTGGTGGTGGTGGGGGGGACGGGACCGACATCACCGGTTGAACCTCGTGCCCGGATGGTCTGAACGTCCACAGAGAGTCCCGGCAGGCATGACTCACCAGGCCGCTGCTGCTGCTGCTGCTGCTGCTGCTGCTGCTGCTGCTGCTGCTGCTGCTGCCTCGTGACCCGGTTCAAAATGTTTGCTTTGGCTGGAGACGGCTGCGCTGTACTTCGTCTTGCTCACGTGGGGAACCATGAAGCGTGCTTCGTGTTGGAACCCCGCGGGTGCAGCTACAGCTAAGTTCAGGGACTTCTACACGCTCTCTGTTGACTTTAACGCTCTTATTTTTTTCTCTCATGTCTAATCAGTACAAAGCAGTACATATATGTTTGGTCATCGATTGCTTGACATGAAGTCCCTGCATGAGCCTTGGGTATTAGATTTGTAGCCAGGCAGGCAGTTACTACAGTCAGACATAGTGGTTCTGTTCATAAGGGGCTTTTTTGATCGGACTGATTAGGAGTGACGGCTTTGATCGTCGCGTCAGCCGGCACCTCTGAGGTCAAAAGAACCGGAATCATCCACATGTGAAATCAGTTGCTTGCACCGTGTGAGACATCCACTCTGTCTCCTTGTGTCAGGGCCCGGGGTCGGACGCTGGCTGGGAGCTCGGCGAGGACGCCTGGACCGGCGGCGGAGGCGACGCGGGATACGAGACGGAGGAGGGGCCGGCAGACCTCGCATGTCCCAGGGATGCGGCGGCAGCCCAAGACGCCGGGCCGGTCAGCCAAGAGATGGCTGTAAGTTCAAAGCTTGAGGCTTCACACATGCACGCACACACGCACGCACGCACACACGCACACATGCACTCACACATGCACTCACAAATGCAACGCACACATGCACGCGCGTATACACACTTTTTCTATTTTCTGACATGAGTCCCTCTGTTCCCCTTCCTCTCTTTCTTGTTCCCTTGCTTCCTTGCTCGTTCACTCACTCACTCGCTCTCATTCACTCACTCACTTTTTATGGCTTTCTACTATAATTCTCTAGGATTCAAGCTCCACACTTTGCCTTCGAAACCGTTGGGGCAGAGTGTGTTTAAGAACCTATTTCCACTGTTTTAAACACAAAACTGTCAACTCCTGAGCAACCCCCCGAAACCGAGTTACCAAGGACACGGGACAAGAATGCTTTAAAACTAAAGCCAATGGGCCTGATTTCTGCACCTAGTGCCACTCGCGGCTTTCAATTGTGTTGTCAGGAGAAAGGGAACTACTGAAGAGATGAGTTTTATGGTTTGCCCGGGCCATTGTTGGAAAGGGCAGCCCTGGCTGACCTTGCCCACCATACCAGAGGATACCCGCTTCATCCGGAGTTGCTGAGCTTGGAGCTTACTCACTTCTCAGCACAGATATAACATTGACGTTCAACTTTCCCCCCAAGAGCAATTCCCACCGTGGTCGACCACAAGGTGATGTCATCGCACGAATGTCACATTTAAACTTCCCCACAAACTGTGGAGGTGATAAAACTAATTCAAAGTGCTTCTCACACCCATCAAATAAAGGGCTATGCCCGGCAACGGGTGAGCCATATTTAGAAGAAAACAAAACAAGTGGACTACCCCTTTTTTGGCTAATTAACTTGAATCATGCACGTTTAAAGAAAACTCTCATAATGATGATCACAAACATCAAAACCACCAGGCTGTTAACCACTGGTGCCGCTAGACACAAATTATATCCATCTGTGCCTGTGGCCTTTCTGTGTGTGCATGTGTCCCCGGGGTTTCTATACGTCACTATCAGTGCATGATGAGCTGCCAGCAACGGTCTGTACTGTAAACACACACTCTGTGTATTCTCAATGTGTTTGAGGCGTCCTTTGCGGGCCAGGAGCACATTAAAGGCTATGGAATATTTCTGGGAGCGCATTCTTAGACGGTTTCACACAGCCCTAACATCTATCGTTAAAAAAAAAAACAGTCAACTTTGCCGAATACACTCTCTCGGCTCGGCGTGTTCACACAGTTGTACCCTCCATGCGTATTATTGAATGACAAAATAGTCCAATTAGGATGAGAAATGTAGTTGCAACATTATCATTAAATCACGTTTGGAAAGACACTGTCTTCATTTCATTTGGTGCATATAATTGGGGTTGATTAGATTTTAATGCTATTGTTAGTGTTTGCTGTCATTGCGACTTTTTTTGCAACTGAGTCATTTAATTTGAAGGCAACCACTATCATAAAGCTGATGAGGTTTTCTTCTCTTTAACAATTCCGGTAAGGATTAGTATTGTGCCTTTCGTTGCCATGTTTGGAGACATTGTTTTCAAGAAGGGGTTTGTCAGGTTAGGTTACAATTTATTACAGAGGACACCCGTAAAGGAAATACCAAATATTAACGTCGGAGATATACCAGGCGTGACTGCAGGAGGAATTAAAAATATGTCGACAGATCATGGACTTCATTCAAGACTCTTGTGTGTATAAAGTAAGAACATTTTTACTTAAATAAATAAATATCACTCCCAGCTACTGGGATGCGGATGGAGCAGTTTTAGGAGGGGAATATATTATGTTTAGTCTGGCATTCTGCTGAAGTGTAAAAGTGTAAAGGAAAGATGGAAAATGTGAGTTCATTTGGCCCCCTGAAATTGTTAATGTAGTTCATGTGGTTGTGTGTACGGATGTCCCCTTCACCTCGTCACTTGCTCAGTATTCCAGCCAGGGTGGCTTTTAAACGTGATCCAATGAGATCCACGCAAGAGCCCTACCTGATTTACTTCTTGCTGCGATTTATGTGTTGAAACTCTGTTGTCCTGGATTCAGATGTGAGGCCTGCAGTGTACACACGTCATTCCTGCGTTGGCCCGGGGTCCTGAAATATTCCCGCTCCTCACTCAAGTGCAGTCCTCTGCCAAGGAATCTCTCCTCTCACCCCTGCTTTTCCATTGTTGGCTGGTCACTACTTCAGTGCGTGAGCAAGACCCTGGCTTTTTATTGTTACAGAGCTGGTTATTGTCTTGAAGCTGTCAAAGTACAGGTAGATACCACACAGTTTCTAATTGGCTGTTTTTTTTAAAACAAAACTAATGGCTTCCAGAAAGAGTAATACAACTGTTTTGTAGTGTTATTGATGGCATCCAGCTCATCTGGTGTAGTGGATCCTCACCAGTTAATCTGGTACTGTTTTCCTCGCCATCTACTTTGGCTACAACCTGAGGTACTGATGGACAACAAAGGGATACACACAATGCTTTTTAAACTCTGTGGCAAGGCACTCCCAATGTAAATTAGACCAGTATGAACCATGATCTCAGGATTGTTATTTGAAGGACGATCAAAAGAACCAGACAAAGCATTTTCAGCATCTACATTTTGGTACACCGCCAAATCCGATGGCATTCTCTTCAAAGTCAACAATGCACATGATTTGCCTCCCTGTTATCTCTGTGCTTGTGTGCAATTACAACTTTTTTTACACAAACAAATCAATAAACAACATAAAACCCTTGCTTATTATTGTTTACCTTATCTTAATGGAATTGGAAACTAAAAAGAAACACGTGTCCTTTAGTAATCAAGTTTGATTGTTGTTGCCAATACGATTTGAGAAGATCAATTGTTGCGTTTCGGGAATGCCTCGTAGCATAGCAGAGAATCACAATGCACTTCATGTGGGAAGCCGTGCATGGTCGATTAAAGCTGGCACCAAAGTGTTAACTTCACTATCCAGACTTAATTGTGCTGCCAACTTTCCAGTTGTGCAACACCTTCCACTGCAGACAATGTGGTCTATGTGGCCACAGCAGGGAAGGACACATGGGGAGGAAACAAGGGTTCTCCTTTCTGCCTTTCTTAGCCTCTTGTCCGACTAGAGTTTTCATTATCGGCTTATATACAGTATATATGGGTGCGTGATCTACTGATGAACTTTTGGTCACTGCATGATCCCTCAAATGGAGAATACAGTGCAGCATTCTTTAGTCTGATCATGGAAATGTGATGCGATATGTCTTACCACGGTGCAATATTTCTCAACTTTCCTCCCCCAGGTAACATGTACAGTATACTCCCGGCTTTTATTGGATTTAAGTCCTCCAGCATGAGGGAATGATCTTAGTCGGCCTCGGAAACAGCCCACCCAGGCTTTTGAGGGACAGGATCAAGTCCTTTGACAGGATCCACTGATACAAACCCGTTCCGTCCTTTGGGTCTCATAATAGGCAATTGTCTCCAACCCCCTCCCACGGCACACAATGCCATTATGGATGTAACCGTATGAATCCTAAAGAACACACCACTGACTCACCCTGCATGTTGGCGACTGCGTTGGACTCTTTATCTGTGCCGGACCGCAATGCATAGTGCACGTGACCAACAACAATCCCTGCCATTATGACCAGAGATCTGGCTTCCTGGCGCTCGGCAGCTGAGTCAGGCAGCTATGCGACTGATGTCGGTGACCCTGTAACTTGAGCGTCCCACGCTGGCGGTGAACTGGCCCTGAACCCCCGGGCCCACCCCTGGATGACTGGCATGGTGCGGGCGGTCCACAGTGGTGAGACGTTTGGCTGGAGGCTGGATGGATGGACGGATGGTGCTCTGGTGCTGCCGTGTTTGCCTTTCCAGAGTTATGACAGTGATGAGCCTTCATTCCCTTATAAGTCTTGGGACAACCCACCCTGCTGTTATTTTGGAGCCCCTGGGAGTCCCACTGACTTCAGGGCGGTGTTGCTATGATTTGTACTGCTTGCTATGGCAACACCATGAATAAAGTCTGAATGGGTGGATTGCTTCTGGTTTATAAAAGTTTATAAAAGTTTTACAAAAGGTTTATAAAACATGAAGTAGGAAGTTGGACATGAGTTTAGTTTGAACCATATTTTCCTCCCGCACGCGTGGAAATGTATGAATCCTAAATAAAACGGACAGATGTATACGATAAATGCTTGCTGAACAGGTTATGTCTGGGTCAAGCCGCCTGAAGACGCTCGGCAGGTGGTTTGAGGTATGATGACTTTATTGGAGCAAACCCAAGAACCCCTGAATACAATAGCGATTTTGTT
>PIJE02000572.1:123408-203408 GCA_002895965.2 Coryphaenoides rupestris | reverse complement strand
AGCCAGCCCATAATGTAATATCCACCGTTTCATTACATAGCCCGTTGATCATCAGGGACATATCTAATGGATGTATATTCTGTTTGTCTATATTCTGGAGCATACGGGCGGACTCAGCCGGAGTATACATTTGAGGTGATGGAAACGCATTGAGGCTAATGCATGGCCCACTAACCTCGATTCCACGTCGATGAGGTCATTCCTAAACGTAAGGGAGACCTGCAGTCAAGTGAGTCTGTCTGGGTTTCCTCCGAGGAGGCACAGTGAGCGCTGCCTCTGGCTCCCAAGCGCCTTGGCTCGTAAAAATACCCAAATCAGCCATCTTTATTTAATTCTGGAAAATTATGAGCTGTTTAATAAGATACGAATGGCTTTGAGGGGATGACTAACCCCCCCCCCCCCCCTCCCCCCTCATGTGCATGTGTGTGTGTGTGTGTGTGCACGTGTCTAGGTAAGTCTTTCCACAGGTTTTCTTCCATCACACACTAGTAGTGTTGTTAAGCGTAACTAGACTCTTCCAGGGTTGACATCATGTGACCAGAGCGCCACATTCTTTGTGTCTGCAGCTTCACGTGAGCCACGGTGGCTCAGCGGCACGGAGCACGTGTCCTATACGCGGGATCCTATACAGTACGTGGATCGATGCAGATTTTTTTTTTAGTCGGCCCACACTTCACGCTATAGTTGTCCTGCTGTTGACTTCTGGAGGATCCTCCCTCTTTTCCCTCCGTGGGACTGCCTGCACAAGCGCAAGCTAATGGATTCCAGTTGGGCTGTCACAGCATGCATGCCTCAGTTGAAATTCACTTTTTTTGCTTTTTCAGGCCTCGAGGAAATGTGCTGTGCGTCTCTCGACTGCATAAATGAGCATCTGAATGGTTGAGGATGAATGAAAAGCCCAGAAACTTGAATACACTTATATATTTTTTCCTGAAGTGTTTATTGTTCCATGACATTACACATAACTTGGTAGGAGTATAAACAGCAATTTGCGGGTAAAAACTATGGTACAAATGTTTATAGAAAAAGTTTCCCTAGCATTAAAAAAAAGAAATACAAAACCAAAACAAAGACATCCTTGTGTCAGTGTGCAAACAAGTTTATACAAACAGAACCGCTTCCATATTACGGCAACGCTCCTGGATAAATTATTTAAATAGCATATATCTACACAAATGAAATAAACTCTTAACATACAACATAATAATTTATAAAAAAAAAATGCACAGGACATATCGCACAACATAGAGTAAAGGGAACATTTCTTGAATCTATTACACTCCTGACTGGGCCTCATTATTGCTACAAAAATATCTTATCTACAGAATATAAATGATTGTACTTAGGTCTGTCTGGGGAAGAAATACAAAATACAAGTCAACCAATGTATACTCTGCTGCTGGAAAAAGATATTCTTGAATGGTGGCCTCAATACAAACTCAAATAATGAGGTAATATTTGTACTTTCTTTCAGTACGTTTCCTTTCAGTTTTCCTTGTAAAAAAAAATGTACACACAAGCTCAGGCACACCAATCTTGCTTACCGTGCAGAATAATATTTGGAAACAAAATGATCGCTTTTCCTTTTATATAAAAACCCCCCAACATCTGGCATACGACTTACAATAACATACCGTGACTTTCCAGTTTTCCTTAAATTGACCACTGATATTTTTTTGTTATGAAAGCCATCTTACAAATAATCTCTGGCAACTAAATAAATAAGAAATTAAAGCTATAAAAAAAAACAATGGTCCATTCATCACAGACAAAAGACTGGCCCTTGACTACTTATGTCCCTTGACACTGCAAAAAAGCAAAGATATCGTTGCCGCACAATATTCTAAAATATAATTTTTTTTTTCAAAGCAGTATACATGGATGCTTTGAGGGCCTGTGCTGTCCTCAGTGTACTACATCCTCCCTAGTCCCTCTAACGTTCGTTCCTGAGCCAACGGGTCAATCTTGTGGGACAGTGCATAGCGTTTAGTTGAGGCCTCGATCGGGAAGAAGTCCTGTAAGACTCTGGCTTGATGGAGGGAAAAATGACTCAATGATCGATGATGATGATGATGATTGATGATGATGAGTCATTGGCTTTGTTGTCTTCATTACTATGCTGTTTCCGAACCGCACATGCACACGCACACACACACACATATATATACCAACATACACACACACACACACACACACACACACACTCTTTGATAGTATCAGTCCAGTCTACTAGTCCATGGTCCCTCAACGGGTCCTTCGAGGGGGCGTGATTACCCCCACCTTAACCAACATTCGTCTAGGGCTTTCTTCATATTCAAATAAGTCTTTTTGAGTCCACAGCAGATCAAAATTATTGCTTAAAAAAAAAAACATGATACAAAAAAAAAGTCTTCCCTTTGGTGCCCACAATCAGAAAACATACCACAATTTGAGGGCACAGATCGAGTCGGTCCTCGAAAGCAGATCCAAGAACTATAATGAGAAGGTTGAGATGGTCCTCAGAGAGAGGCCGAGCGTGGTTTCTGTGTGCAGGATCACAGCACTCTCTCAACGGCAATGTCCTGAAGCAGTTTTACCTTCTTTTTCATTTTCTTATCCATTCCGCCAATGTGCATGTTCTCAAAGTGAAGTTTCGTGGAGAATGGTCGTCGCAGGTCTGACAGGTCAAACTCATAGTGGCAGAGGTGACGGGGTACATTCTATCGACAGGACCTTACTGGTTCAGTTAGGAATCTGGAAAAAAAGTACAAAAAGCACAGACGGAACATGCGTTAAAATCAACTGTCCGAGCAAACATTACAATCCCTTTTCATTAACAACATGAGTTGGTCAAAGTGTCCTACCTCTGCACTCGTATTTCAAGTCGGAGAAGTAGACCATCTCCTGGGAGAAGACATACAGGCCGAGGCGTCCACCGGCGTACGTGTTGTCGTAGATGTTTCCGGAATCCGCCATCATTCTCTTGCCTTCGTACATCACCACCCTGGAGAGTAAAAAAGTCACAAGATGAATACATTTGAACTGAAACAGTGTTAATGTGCTTTGATCTCTGGAAGGATCTTTCATATCGACAAAGGGCAGTGGAACTTACCTAATGAGTCCAGTCTTGGGTCTGTGGATCAAATGCCATCTGTAGGCTGTGTAGTCCTTCCAGCCGATGTTCTTGGGGTCGTGCCACAAAGTACGCACCTGGAACAATAACAGTCAATGCGTCAATGTGATGAACGTCCACCACGTCCATGTCATAACAGTCTGCTAATGTCCATATCTCATTGATGTGGAGCTTGAGTTTATAGACTCGAGTTTATAGACGGCGTGAATCTAAACCCACCTGTCCGGCCGTGTCTCCCGTGTGCCAGAGAGCATTCCTCAGATGCTCGCCAGGCCCTGTGGTGGAGTTCACCACTTTGATTGACAGGCCAGAGTAGCCCTGTGCTCTGGTCGGGGTGTGGGACCAGTAGGTCTGTGTGATCTGCTTCCACATCACTGTGTAGAAGCGCGCGCTGGACTGGTACCCAAACACGAAGCCGGCGTAGTCGTCGTCTCTGTCCGTGTTGATGAAGAATGTTCCACTGAAGTCCACCGCATTGAACTCATCATAACCTGGACGGGGATGAAGGGCGGTTTAGTGCCGATGGCCAACAGCTGGGATGCGTCTTGCCAGCTCGTCTCGTGCAACAATGGCTATTATTATTCTCACTGGTCTGGTAGTGGAATCGGTTCTACATACCGACAGCAATGCCAGGATCGCAGTTGACGGTCTGCACCAGTTCCCTTGCCCTGGTGGCGGACCACCCAGTTGGGGTCGATTTGGGAGGTGCCCGTGGGGTCCAGAGGAACCATCTGGAATCTGCGGAAGTCTGTCTCGCTGATGGCAAAGTTTTCTGGGCAGACATCGTAAATATCGAGCACGTTGTCCTGGTCAAAGTCGTCTTTGCACACGTCCCCTCGGCCATTGCCTGGAAGAAAGAAAACAAAACACACACACTTTGAATTGGAATCAAACCAGCGGGTATGACTAGAGGAATAGGAGAGGGAAAGGATTTGTCACAGAGCGGTTATGTAAGTGCAAGTATGAAGAACGCTGAGGCATTTGCCCACGTTAACCGCAAAAAATGTCTCCAGTGTGGAAGGACACTTGACTACTGTTGCAGCGGAGAGTTGACTCACCATCGGAGTCCACCTGGTCGGGGTTAAAGGCCAACCGGCAGTTGTCTTTCTCGTCTGGGATGCCGTCGTTGTCGTCGTCATGGTCACAGGCGTCGCCCTTTCCGTCCTTGTCGTGATCGGCCTGATTTGCGTTGGGGATGTACGGACAGTTGTCCAAGTTGTTTTGGTGACCGTCCTCGTCGATGTCCTGGTTGCTGTCGCACTTGTCCCCCACGAGGTCTGAGTCAGAGTCAATCTGTAGGAGGGAAAGGCATTCCTTTATTACAAAACTCTTCACAATCAATCAATTTATGTGGAGTCAATATTGACTTTATTATCATTACCTGGTCAGGGTTGTGCTCCAGAGGGCAGTTGTCACAGTGGTCTCCGACCCCATCCTTATCGGAATCCCTCTGGTCCACATTATACACGTACGGGCAGTTGTCCTTCTCATTCAGAATGCCTGGCGCGAGAAAACAAGACTTGCATTAGCTTACCATACCGTCATCAGAAGCATCAGAAGTAGTTTCATCCAAAATCCTCTACTCATTACATCAGAGATCTCTTACCGTCACCATCGATGTCAATAGCACAAGCGTCGCCCTCGCCATTGTTGTCAGTGTCGGTTTGATCCGTGTTAGCTTCGAAAACACAGTTGTCACAGCGATCGCCAATGTCATCTCTGTCGGCATCGTACTGGGCAGGGTTGTACACTTTTGGACAGTTATCCTGAATTCATTAAAAAAACAAAAAAAACATTTTGTTTAAAATCAAATAACCTCACACGCAGTCATGAAATTAAATGGCACCAGATAATATTAAAAAAATAAACATTTAAATAAAGCTGGTTTGGAACTTGGATACTGTCTATTCGCTGCAATGTGATATTCCAACTTGAGAAACTGAGGGTTTTCTCACCACAACATTATGGACAATTTTCTTGTCGAACTTTTCCAATCCACACTTAGAATTATGGGGTGCCGGCCCTTTTGTCCTAAACCTAGGCCATATGATATTATAGTATTTTACGTGCTACTGGCTTTCCACTAAGTGTTTCTGCTGGAAGTCCCCATGGAAACACAGAGGTTTAAATTTCTACCACCCAGAGGGAAGAGGTCTACTACTGATTGCTACGTCTGGTCCCTGAGGAAAACCAGAGACTGAAAAAAAAAACAACCCAGTGTCACGCCTCACCCTATCATCAGGGATTCCATCGTTGTCATCATCATGGTCACACTCATCCCCCAGGCCATCTTTGTCGTGATCTTCCTGACCAGAGTTTGGCAGGGATGGACAATTATCCTGTAAGAAAACAAACATAATGGTAAGGAAGAGGGAATCACCACAACAATACATTGGGATAAATGATGGATGATCTTTTCTATCTTTCAGCGTTTCTCTCCATATCAGTGTGGTTACCTTCTTGCAGTGGTAGGTAGCGTTCTCCACACACAACAGGTCATAGTTGGGCCATCCACCAAGTCAGTATCTTCTCCACAGATGTAGCCGTTGCCGGCGTATCCTGGCTTGCACTCGCAGCGGAACATGGTGTCAGAGAAGACGCCCAGGTAGACGCAGTTGGCGTTTTTATTGCAGTCGTGGCTCCCATCCTGACACGGGTTACGAGGCTTGCAGACCTGAAGAAAGGAAGGCGAAAAAAAAAGGGGGACCTTTAGAACTCTGTCCACCCAACAGATACATGTCACAATTGACTTGAACATGAAAACCAGTAAAAGCTCAAACCTGTTTCTTGGCGGTGGCTTGCTCCACTCCCCTTCCGAAGGGCTGGGGTCCAGAGTAGCGCGCGGGGCAGGGCAAACAGTTGTAACCCGGCACTGTGTTTTCACAGCGATGCATTCCGTTGTGTATGTGACAGGCGTCCGAGACCTCTTTGCACTCGTCAATGTCCTTGCAGACGACACCGTTTCCCCTGTAGCCAACTGGACACCGACCACACTTGAAGGAGCCGTCGGGGAAACTGGTGCACTTGGTTTCAGCGAAGCAGGGACTGGAGAGACAGCCGTCTATGGGGCGGGACAGAACCAAACTGTTATTCTAGATGCTGGTCCAAGATATGCACCTTTAACTTTCACATGTGTTATTACACTTTTATATGTATTATACAAGGTGCCGCTTACCGATAGGACACTCCTGCTTGTTGCACACTTGGGACATAGCACCACCACCAATGCACTCCTCTCCTCCATATTTGGGTGCAGGGTCTGTGCAGAGACGTCTGCGCTTCTGCAGTCCTCCGCCACAGGTGGCGGTACAGGTGTTCCAAAGAGACCAGGGTCCCCACCCACCATTGACTAGAAAAAGAGGAAACCGCATAATTAGCATTTTGTGTTTAACTCTTAAATGTAACAAGCTGGCGCTCTGCCGCCGTAGCTGCACTGCGGCGAGACTCACTCGGACAAGGAGACTGCTGGCAAACTTCAGTTTCGCGTCCTTGTCCTTGACATTCACTGCCGCCCATCTGGGGCGTGGGGGAGTTGCAGAGGCGGATGCGCGTAATGACGCCCTCGCCGCAGGTCACGGAGCAGGAGGACCAGGGAGACCAGTGGCTCCAGCCACCGTCCTGTTTAACTGTGAACAACACACACACATCACGCACACCCGTCAGTATGGCATAAAAAAAAACACTGGCTCTGTCTTTCATCAAGGGACCGAGGAGGGCAGCAGCAGCAATGAGGGAAAACCGTTGAAGAAGAAAGTGAGTGACTCACAGCGCTTGTCGCATTCCTTGGGGTAGCAGTCGCGGGTCTGCACCGAGGTGCCATCACAGTTGCTGTTGATGCGATCGCAGGAGCGTCCGCGCTGCTGGATGCCCCGGCCACACGTCACCGAGCAGTGGGTCCACTCGGACCAGGGGGACCAGCCATCCTCCGCATAGTCACTCTCTGTGGAGGGACACCGATGTTACTTTACGATGATACATTATTATTAGAAATAATTCTAATTATTTTAATTGTTAGCATTGTCATCATTGTTATTAATAAATTGTATTGTTATTATTATTATTATTATTATTATTATTATTATTATCATCAAAGTTATCATTGTGATTATCCTTCTCACTGTATCATTAGTATTATTATTATTATTATTATTAAAATTGTTCTTATCGTTTGACTGAGCCAATGAGCCAAGACCTCATCATCAATATTTTGCAGAAAGCAAGCGTCTCTTACGGGTTCCACAGCGCGGGCAGCACTCTCCATCGGGCACGGTGGCGTTGGCACACGGAATCCAGGGGCACGAGATTTCATGGCAAATAGTTGCAGATTTCTGCGCAGAGGAAGATGTGAATCAGCACAATGATAATGGTATGTTGACTCGCTACCAAAATAAGATAAATAAATCCATCTGTAGCGGGTAGAAAACACCACCAAAACTTTCCCCCCCAACACTTAGATTAGCGTGTCTCACCGCACGCAGTTCAAATGTGTAGGAATAATATTAGCTCCGTATAATTGGAGGCCAGAACTCCAAACCAAGCATGTGGTTTGCTATCACCTCACCACAGCAGGTATAGATAGAGCCACGTTTACGGACTGGCCTAAAGGAAGACAAGAAGAAGAAGAAGAAGAAGAAGATCGTACCTGGCAGGTGCACTTTGTGCATCCGTCCACGGTCCACTCATCATGGTCCCTGTGGACGATGCCGTTGTGGACACACACTCCACTCTGATCAGAGAGTTGGGAAAGAGTGGAGAGAGAAAGAGAGAGAGAGAGAGAGAGAGAGAGAGAGAGAGAGAGAGAGAGGGGTGTTTAGGGACAGCGCAACGGAAAACATTTGCATTGCCAATGTTGCCAATAGGAACAAAACCCACACCCGACGACATACACACACACACACACACAGTGATTAAGACATTGCTTGACTCTAGTGAAGCAGGATGGGAGCGCTCGTCCGCCAAACATATTTTGTGTATTCAACATGGGTCTCATTAGGGGATTTGGCCCTGGACTGCCATTACAGTGACAAGTGGCTACGCATTAGGAATGCAATAAGCAGGGGGTGGAGGAGGAAGGCGGGAGACAAAGACCCAATGATAGATGGTGAAGGTTGACGGAGCGCAGGGCCAGGACAGATCATCATGCTCACCACTTTGAGCAGTTCGTTGGACACATTCTTGATGAACACGCCGAGTCCCTTGAGCTCCTTGAACATCCCCGAGATGTCCTCGCAGGAGAAGCCGCAGACGGAGTGCACATCTGATCAAAACGAGAAGGCCGCCGAGTTACATCACCGCAGACAAAGGAAACATAGCAACGGGGTGGTGGTGGAGGAGAGACACTGAGACGGTCATTGTGGGGGTGGGTTGGGGTGGAGTGGAGGAGAAGTGTCACACCTTTGGCTTTATGGCCGGTGTAGTCGGTCCTAATGGCGGGGCTGGTACCGTTCATTGCGTTGTCCAGCGTCATCACGTCGGTCAAGGTAGCTGCGGAGAGGAGAGAGGAGAGGAGAGACGCTGTAGTTACATATCTGTTGGTTTCTTTTTTTTTACCGATCAGTCCAACGCAACAATGAATGAGTTTAGTCGTGACGTACGGGTACGTGTTATATTTGTTGTATGCAACTCACCTCCACTTTGGCATCCCTTGTTTCTCAGTATGGTCTCAAGAGTGGTTCCAAAGACAAAGCGTGCATTCTGAAGCACTCCCTGCACGAGAAGACATACACTTTAATATATATATATATGTATAATAAGCACATATAATTTGCTTTCATCAACAACAATCCAAATTGCATTGCACATGTAACAGCCCACTTTAATTTAACAGCAGCTCACACGTCTTGTAGTTCACAATTAATATTCTGCCAATCTGCAAAAATTAATTCAAAGCGTGTGTATTCACCTTGAAGTCTTTCACTGTTCCCTTCCCGATCCTCAGACGCGCAGTGTCCGTGATCTCCTGCGACAGCACCTTGTAGATGGGCACGTCCATCTCGACCACGTCCACCTCCTCGCAGCCGACGAACAGCTGCACGCGGTCGTCCTGCACGAACAGCGTGATGTTCCGCCAGTGTCCCGTCGCCAGGTCCGCGTCCTCGATGGACACGACCTGCTGCTGCTGCGTGCTGCTGGAGTAGACCACGTCCAGCGTCTTCGCCTCGCCGTTGGACACGATCTCGAAGACGGGCCCGGAGCCGTCCGCCTTCTCGACGGTCAGCAGGCTCCCGCGGGTCCTCTTGAACTGCTTGAGGTTGAGCAGGAGGATGAAGCCCCTCTCCGTCTGGATGGAGTCTATGACGTCCCTGAAGGAGGTGTCGGGCACCGGGGGGATCAGGGCAGCGTTCAGGATCTTGTAGGCGGGGCTGTTGGGATCCGCGCCTTTCACCTGGGACACGCCGTGCTGCCTCTTGGCCACCTTGGCCAGCTCGAAGAGGTCATACACGCCGTTGTCCTCGGCACTCTCTGCGGGAGGGGGGGGGGGGGGGGGGAAGTCAAACGCGTTCAAACAAAGGGATCCCGAGTCACACTTCCGACACGTACTGTAAAGGCATAAGGGTTAAGTTAAAGTGATCGCCTTAAAGTTAAAGTGATCGCCTTAAAGTTAAAGTGATCGCCTTAAAGTTCCGTCTCCACTCACCTGCCACACTTCTACTCTCACAGGTCCGCAGCATCAGCAGCACAGCGATGCTGCACAGTAGCATGGTGATATCCCAAGTGGCACCTAGTTCATCCAAAGAATGACATTACAAAAAAAATAAACTCAATATAAGTTATTATGTCGCCTGTCTAAGGCATCTATAATTTTGTTTATAATTTTTTTTTTTAACAGAATGATCCCCTGTGCATTTATAATCAAATGTATGCTTGTTTAGAATAATCGCTTAGGCTACAATATATAAATCGGACGAAATCCACAAACCTTATTAAATGTGAATTCCTGAAATAAAAATTAAAAATTAAAAAAATATATACAGGTCTACAATCTCCCGATTAAAGTCGTTGTCCCGGTGGTTTTCCTTTAGTTCTTCGAAAAACAAAAACGCATTCAACCAAAAGAACACGAGAAGTATTGTGATGATGACTTGACGCTTGAGACTTGAGTCCTCTTCTCGTTCTGGAGCCGCCGGGGCTATTTAAACGCTCTCGGTACATTCTTGAGGATGCGTCTCAGCCAATCGGAGCGTCCGAGGGTGGTGGGGGGGCGGGCCTTCTCTCCCCTTACCTCACAGGCCGTCAGAGACACACGTGGGGGGAAAAAAACGCATTCCTTCATCACTGGACAAATATTTCGTCGGCGCACAGGAGCCAGGCGGTCGTTTCCTGTCCACGATCTTTCCGTCAAAAGTATTCCTTCCTTGTGTTTGACTCGCACTCTCATAATATTTTCTATAGGCCCATGTTAAAATTTAAATAGAACAACACACACACACACACACACACACCACACACACACACACACACACACAGCAAGCTCCCATCCTCGTTTGCACTGGTACAGTGTGTAGTGGGTGTGTTTGTCCTGTACACCCCTGAACTGATATACCATCTTAATGATGATATCCCCTGACCGATAAGTTGTCGTGTTTTAGACATGATACAGTTGACATTGTGGTACGTTACTAACAGCGAGAGAGTTTGGGAAAAGACTTGCCATCTTGTTATTCTCAATACATCCACCAGGAGCCTCATTGAGCCTTGATTCAACTGTGCATCCCAATAGGATCCAGCAGGAACTCCCAGGTCTACAGGCAGCATGGTCTCCTAACCATCCCTCAGACTGACTCTAGAGCAGGGGGAGGCTGCCTTCTGGATCAAAGTGATCACTATTTATTTGTGTGTGTGTGTGTGTGTGTGTGTGTGTGTGTGTGTGTGTGTGTGTGTGTGTGTGTGTGTGTGTGTGTGTGTGTGTGTGTGTTGTGTGTGTGTGTGTGTGTGTGTGTGTGTGAGAGAGAGTATATGTATGCGTTTTGGATATTGTTACATTTGTATATTCTGCACTAATTCTTTGTGTAATTACAACTGTTGATATGCATATTTACTATACTACTGTAAAGCATATTGCGTTGCCCTGTGTATGAAATAAAGCTTGCCTTGAATTGACTTCGCAATAATTATCAAGCAGGTAACCAAAGGTCTCGTACATCTCTAGAGGTGGTCTGGAACAGCTATCTGCAGCTATGTCTGGCTTACCGGCTGATTTAGCATGTAACGGCATAGCTCTGATGTGGGCATTCACCTCTTGTTCTGACATAAATAAATGTAATGGCCATTTCTTGGAATCGACTCAAAAGTAGTGTGTCTAAAATGAGGTTGAGGATGAGATATAGGGAGCCCTGACACCCAGCAACGGGAACATCTGGAGAGCTGTTCCCAGGATCTGCTGGAATGTGAGATCTTCATGACCGTACATTGCCCCATCATATCTGCGTCACTCAGGATTTAAACATCGAAACACAGGCCTGTAGAAAAAGCGGCAAAAAAAACACACCACCAAATTTCAAAGTGGAAAATAACCGGAAAGTGTGTGATGTGGAATACTTTCATCAGACGTTTATTTCTTCTTTTTTCTTATTTTTTCCCTCGAAGAAATATGTCAGGTTGGGGTTCAGGGTAGTGCCAGCCAGGTGTGACTGGGCATGTCTGTGGGTGTGTCTGTGACCTCATGGCGGGGGAGGTGAGGCCTGTGAGTCCTTGACAGAACACAGGGAGCCCGGAGTGCCAGCGCCAGCTCCAGGCCGAGATACGCCGGGCTCTTGTAAACACCGGGGCCAACCAATACCGGCCAGCCAATAACCACACCGGAAACTGCCCATAGATAGCACATGTTTATGCGGCTGTCATCCCCTAGGGGGGGAGGTGGGGGGTTTCTAGCTATTTTCACATACACATCACAGACACACACACACACGCACACACACACACACACACACACGCATACACATCACAGACACACACACACACACACACACACACACACACACACAGACACAAAGAGAGACACACATAGACACAGACGCACACACACACAGACATGCACACACAAAGAGACACACACATAGACACAGACGCACACACACACACACACAGACATGCACGCACGCATGCACACACACACACACACACACACACAACATCGAACTTGTCTCCTCGGGTCGGTGGGAGAGTTCATGTTTGTCTTTGTGTCCCTTCAGAGTTGCACGCTAGCTGTGTTGCTTACTGGCGGTCAACAGGCCAAGTGTTAACCAAGAGGTTAGCCAACCCAGACGGTCAGACTAGTCTAGATCTAATCTGATAAATACTTTTTATAGAACTTTCTATTCATCATGTTAGCACCCACCAACCGGATTGTCACAAATCACGTTATTCATAATATAATAACATACTTTATTTATTTATTTATTTATTTTATATTGATTGAATACCCTACCTTAATTATTACTTTACCTTAAGTATTATTTAAGTATTATTATCATAACCTCTGACTTGAGTGTCTCAGGAAAGCTTTACCAGTGTGATATATAAATTGCGACAGATTATAATATTCATATCCTGACCATTTGGAGCAATATATTGGATACAAATGCAGTGAAACGCGAACGATAGTTCCATATAATGATGCATTACATACCCATACACCCACATACTGTATATAGCTGCTATCATTAAAAAGATAATCCTAGGATACTAATTACCCATAATAGTACAGTAGTATAATCCTGAACCCCTTGTTGAATTTGACTGACAGTTTTGACGTGCGTCCTGACTTGAAATCACCCACCCACAGTCATCGCTATCAGTGTTCACGGGAAAATCACGAGCGTGAATTCACAGTGGAGTTCGAGGTGCGGTTTTATGGGAATATTTGTGCTGTGAATAATGTAGCCCTAACATTAACACAGTGGCAGTTTTAAGAGCCCTAGCCTCCCCCCTCCCGCTCAAGGCTCCAAATGCTTTATTGCCCAGCGTGAGCGAGCTGGTGAAAGTTATCAGGTCCTAGCAACATCTACTTGGAAGCCGTCCATCCTCGCAGCCGTCCCCCGTGGCTAAACTACGTTTACTAAGTTCCCCGCAGATGCTCTAATAGTCTTACGGTGAGGAGTAATAAAGCAAAGAACTGTGTGTATTCACACTTTGGGCAAGGGGACAGCAGATGTGTCAGGACTACACTGAGGTGGAGCATCTTGTCCGTCCAGGTGATTCATCTGAAGGGTGCAGGCCACTGAAACCTTCTCTTCTGTTGGGCAAAACTCCACTGTGTGGTTCCAATGCACTTTCAATTTTTCAATGTATGTGCTTCTGAACATAGTAGTAATAGTAGTATGTGTACTAATGTTCCCACTTTTTGCTTCATTTGGACTCAATTCAGCAAACGTAATCTTTGCATAAAGACAGCGTAATTATTAATAATTACTGTTCCAAGAACATTGCAGAATATGTTGGTGAGAACTCCTGCCATTATCGTGAAACATGGCTCTCTGAAGGGTCATTTGACAATTTAAAATCTTTTACAACACATAAAGCGGCGAATCTGTATTCAATAAAAAGTTGTCATTAAACTCTGAAGATTCATTGGCTGAATGGTCAGCGCTAGGGGATCCATGTGTAATCCTGGCTGGCCAGGTTAAAGGTTGGCAGAGAACACATTAGTTACCATTGTGTTAACATTGTAGGCTGTTTTATTTACCAGATAAGAAAGATGGCTCGTTAAAGCCATGTACGGGAACCAAGGTCACCATTTACGAGTAGAAAGGGGAGTTTTGCCAGAACTGCCAGACAAGCCAAACTATTTTTTTTCTTCCTCGTCTTCAGCTGTTTGTGTTCTGAAAGTGGCCAAAACCTCTAAATGAATTTGGACCCTTCGTCATGCTAAATCACTGATTGAAATCCATGCATGATCTCTGAGGCTGATGTGGGAAACATGGATATTACCAGTGGCTTTAAAGTTGGCAAAGTGAGCTGAAAATGATGTGCTATAAAATATCAGTATAATATAACTATGTCTGGTCATGGTCAAAACTTGCCTCAGGAACATTTTAGTAGATGTTCCGTTAAAACCTTCTAACACAAATCGGATATGTTTTAAGCATTGATTTCAAGCCACAATTACGACATACTTTCAAAGCTAAACCTCCATCAAGGCGTAACATTTAGTGAGACCCTGGATACGACCCCTGGATACGACCCCTGATACAACCCCTGATACGACCACTAGAAGATGACCCCTGGATATGACCCCTGGACATTCGCACGGAAGCAGATGATTGATTGGCTGCAGTTGACTCCACTCAACTCCGGCAAGTGATGTCACCACCAGTGTGTGATTATGCTGGATGGCCTCCCGTCACGATATTCTTTCACCGGCTGTTTGGAGACAGACAGACACCAACTCAACCATGGTTGCTCGCCATGCACCTATATACACGCCGCTATACAAGCAGGAGAGCGCCTCCGATTGACCGAGCAGCGCACGCCGCCTCGTGCCATGAGCGCCGGTGCCAGAGCTAGGCGTTTGACTAATGAGCTGACGGACTGGCCGCCACTCAACCGGCGGGAGAAGACTATGAGCAGGAATGCTAAAGGTCTTTTCTCAGAAAGGTAAGAATGCCAGCCTGCGGTTTGTAAAAGCACTGGGAGCCATTATGAAGATGTCAGCTACCAAGTGGGTGTCATCGGGTACAAGAGCTCCCAAAGGACCACACAAGTGGTTAATGGCTTATTAAAATTGATCCAATAGATTACTATTTTATGATATACCGTGATTATAATGCTACTTTACCCCAAGACACAACACTTGGCATGGCCATGGAGACAACCAGCTGTTGTCTGGGAACGCTTTAATTATTTGGAAACATTTAAAATGTTCTACAAATGTTTTATTACCTTAGTAATTATAAGACTAGTTGTAAAACTCCAGCTCCTGTCACATATATAATAATGTGCATGTTGAATGTGTGTGTGTGTGTGTGTGTGTGTGTGTGTGTGTGTGTGTGTGTGTGTGTGTGTATGTGTGTGTGTGTGTGTGTGTGTGTGTGTGCGTGTGTCCGTGTGTGTGTGTGAATGTGCGTCATGGTGCAAGAAAATCCATTGTTTTTGACCCCCGGGAGAAACAGCTGAGATTATTTAAGCTCCACCATCACTTGTTCCGAGCATGTTATGAAATGTTCTTTTCCGAAATTTAAGATTTTCCAGATTTACAAACAGTTTTTTTAAACATATATATATATATATATATGTTCTTTCCGAGCGATTCCTCTGGAAATAGCGTTCATGTGGACGTCCACAGATGTGTAGATAAGGGGTATTAAAACCGAAAGCCCCAGCAGTCCAACTGGACTTCAGCGGAGGGTTCTGCGGTGAACTCGGAAAGCCGGTGACGAGAGGAGCACCATCAGGGCCCGTCTCTCCCACCATTCCACACGAGGAAGCAGTCAACGCTTGTTTAAAAGGAAATTCTTCACCGGTTGGCTTGCGTACGCAGAGCCCGCCGAAAACAAAGCAAAAGGTCGTCAAACGCTACTTTATCCTTCCACGCGCCCTTCCAGATTCGTGCGCAGGACAGCCCTGCTTTCCTTGGCCGTCTCCCATTCAAAATGTACTCAGGTTTTAGGAACTGTGCGTGGTTCTCGGCCAGAAAGGGTGCGTGTCTGATTCCCCCCCCCCCCCCTAACTGGGTGCACACAGCGGAGTGAAAAGCGAGGTTTGAATGGCGGTCGGGGCGTTGAGCGTTGAGCCCCGCTTCCTCATGTTGCCACCTCCTGCACACTAAGCAGCCTTAAACGCTTGAAAGCTCACTTTATAGTCGTC
Source organism: Coryphaenoides rupestris (assembly GCA_002895965.2). Taxonomy (NCBI): domain Eukaryota; kingdom Metazoa; phylum Chordata; class Actinopteri; order Gadiformes; family Macrouridae; genus Coryphaenoides; species Coryphaenoides rupestris. The sequence continues at coordinate 187,492 of PIJE02000572.1, read as the reverse complement.
TTGAAGCATCGCTCTCGTGACATCACGTGCTCCGCTCTGATGTGGGCCTTTAAGTTGCAGTTCAAAGCCTCTGAGCTGGGTTGAGCCCATACGGAGAACAGCGACTTGAAGAGCTCTCAACGTTTAAACCGAGTTTAACCGAGTTATAAAGCGTGCCAAGACTATGACCATCTATGGCCTAGTTTCTGTTCTTTAGTTGTGTCGCTTGTATATTGACATCATCACGTCACGAGAGCCGTGCATGAGGGCCTACAAGTCACGCTGGCCTTCAAGTAAGTCAGGGTGTGTGCGTCTAGTTTTTATTCAAACATCTCCTGGCCCTTTGACGAAAAACAATCTATTTCCCCTTTTTCTTGCAACAATGACTCTTTTGAGAGGAAACACACCTCATCATAGCATTGTGGTCCATAATTGGCAATAACTTCATTATTGTGTTGCTGCCAGATACATTTTTATTCAAACTTCTCCTGGCTCTTTAACTAAACAATACATTTCCCCTTTTCTTGCATCATTGTGTCTTTTGAGATCATTCTGCATTCTGGTCCATAATTTGCAATAACTGTATTATTGTGTCGCGGCCAGATATAAACAATGAGTATGGTCAATAGAAACAGACATTAAATGTCATAACACACGCGGGTTAAAGCACCAGATGCCTTTTCTGGACACCGTTCTCCAATCCCTTCTCTCAGGTTCACACACACACACACACATGCACTAAGTTGCACTCAGAAAACCTCTTTTGAGGAAGCAAATTCTTGAACTTCTTCAGGAGGGAGCAGTGTGTGTGTGTGTGTGTGTGTGTGTGTGGGACCCCACCCACCGCACAGAGTAACAAAGCGGCAGTGAGAGGTGAGCTGTCACCAACCATGCACGTTCTCCATGGCACGTGACCAAGCCGTGTGGAAATTAGGAGTTAGAAAAATACCGAACACTGTATGTTATACATATTTTCAATTGAGACCTTTAGAATGAACATGTGGAGGATAGTACAGGGAGTTAAGAGACCGCATGTGGTGCCTGCAGGTATGTATGCATTCACTTTAGACCTGAATAATTATCTGAAGACGAATACACCAGCATTGGTCCAAACATTTCCAACATCTGGGGTACCCTGTTTCTAATAGCTCTTACATATGTCTTTGCTCAGTACAAACAGCCAGCATTTCCAATATTTTCCATTGACTTCATTGAGGAGATTGGGCCCCCAAGCTATAGGCCATGTACTTAAACATTTTCCTCGGTGTGGAATTCCCTCATACCCGTCCACAGGTTTCTGCAAGTACAGCGAGAAAGTTTCTGCCTCGCTGTAGTTATCGCTGATTTGTTTTGTAAGTACAACATGTATATGTCATCCCAATATCGCTCGATATCCTTGAGTCTCATTCCATGTCCAGAAATGTATTCGACGAGAATCATCCGCACGCCAGCTTATTCTGCCATCGGTTTATGTTCTCTTTCTTTGGCATCTGCATAGCGCACCATTCCAGCACTCCTCTCCTGGAAACCGTCGGAGACTGTCAGCATCTTAGTGCGGACGCTAATCCATTACTTTTTTGTATTATTATCTTTGTAAAGCAGCAGAGACTGTCTTTATAGCCTGCTGGGCTCTACCTTCCGGGCATTGGCCTGATATACCACCTCCCCCCCCCCCCCCCCACCCTCCTCAGGCAGTCAGACAGTGTCCAGAAGATATAAATTAGATGTAAAAGTTTGTGATTCTTTCCATATGAGCGTTGATGTGCGCACATATTGTAAACCAATGGATTGCTCTCTCGGTAGCCCCGTTTGGCAAATGGGTCACTGTGTGTTGGAAAACAGTGTTTCCTGGCTTCACGTCGACATTGAGAAGCAACCTATTTCTTGGTTTCAACATTACACTGTACTGGAAGATCTATCACATACACTTCCTTAGCTTTAAAAAAAAAAATGGCCAAGGGCACCAATGGCTCGACAGCAGAAGTCGCTGGGACAGAAGCCATTGTTAACGTCTGGGAAAACTGCATAAGAATGTATCCCAAAACACAACCATTGTCCTGTTTAAAAAAGAAAAGAAAAACCCAAACCTTTTTTTTCCGACAGGGGACATGTGAGCTCTCACAAGCAGCTTGTAAAATACTCAGTGCCGTTTTTAGCTCCTAAAAACTGCACTCTTAACATTTATCACTGAATTTGACGATTTCTTTTACCAGCTTCTAGAAAGTCTGTCTGGGTGGCTGTGTCCAAAGCAAACTCAAGCCAAGCTTAAACATTTCTTTCAGATTAGAATTATTTATTATTAAGTCACTTTGCAGAAGATTTTATCCAAAGGGACAAATGGGAGCTTTAGGGGTTAAGCATATCGCCCAAGGATTCCTCCAGCTAAATGCGGACATTGGGTTTCGAACCCCTTCCTCTCAGCTGGGGGTCCACTGCCCTCAAGAAGTGTTTGTCTTTTTAAACATTCTGCATACATGCATTAAAGGAACTATTCATGCACATGATGACACGACATGATAACAATCACATTCAAATCACATTAATCTAAATTCCAATTTCAATTTCGTATGTGGACTGAGGGCCTATGTTTTGACCTCAGGGTCAAACGGTCATATCGAACTTCTTGCAACTTTTACATCACTCTAGATGCAGGGAGTGAGTTGGTGAATCCAAACATGGACGACAGCTGCGATGGAGGCTGTCATTGATCAAATCCCTCTCAGTGAACATCATGATCCCAAGACTGTGAAATGTCTTTGTTATTGTGGTTTTTGTGTGCCTGCTGGTCAGTTCAGGACTGTGACCAGATCACACCGGAATAGAAATTTGGATGTACGGAAGTGACACACGTTCTTGAGGTTTGGGTTTTTAGCAGGCTTCTCTAGAAATTTGTCACACAATTGTTAGGAATTGTTTGTTCTGGACGTAAGGTAGCACAAGATACAAGATTGCTTCATACCATGTCCTCGGAAATTTCTTCAGAGCTTGAACATGACTTCGCCTGAACTCGGGAATGTTCCTCTCCAACACAGATTGCTGTCAGGCCGAAGCCAATTACATGTGTGAAGTGTCCAATTTCCATTGGTCATACTTCAGACCAGCATGGGTGACCTAGCCTAGGTACTGGTTACAGGTTTGACGTGACGCCTCCATATTCAGTGATTCATTACAAAGCATTGCCAGGTTGGAACATAACTCTTGCATGCTCTGTGCATCACTTCACATCATTTCTTTTTACGAGAACAGACCAGTAGAGACAGAGGCTCCCCACAAATTTGGTAAAGGTTTAGTGCGCATCACAGTGCACTAGAGCCAAATGCACCTTTTTTACTGTAGCAAAATTCTCTGAATTATTATCTTATCTATATATCGACACATACTTATGACATGGTCTGACTTAGGTTTGCGAATGCTCCTAAGTTTTATATTCCATATGATTTTTTTCTTTTAAAGTTTGTAGTAGAAGCGCATGCATATATTTGTACTATTGTTTGATTTGTTCAAGTTTCGGTACTTTAGTTGCACACCATGTGCTGGCCACATGTTTGGTGAAAGTGAATATTGCTTTCTTCCAATACTAATCATCCTATGAGTAACCTGAAATTATTATTCTTTTTCTTTTTTGCCTTTGGCACATAATAATAATAATATGTGGCGGTGCCACGGCACTCAAATGGACCTTAGAAATGGAGAAAAGTCCTAAATATACCACGTGGTTGTCGACCCAGACGGACACCCCACTACTTTACTGGAAGAAGAATCTGAGGAATTTTCCAATGGTTTTTTTGGAGAGGGGGAGCTGGGGTGATGGTCTCTTTAGTGGATGATGGGTGATTTCTTCCGGAAAAGGAGCCACGTTGGGAATATGAGGTCATCACCCTTTTTAGGACTAACGGGAATCCCCTCTTTTTCCCTGAACCCCTTCTTCAAGATGTCTACCCTGAAAAAGGGATACCCCCCCCCCCCCCCCCCCCCCCTCCTCCCCCTCCTCCCCCCACAGCCTCTCCGTCGGTAGAGCTGTAAGTCATGTTTTCATGTCAGAAGGTCTTTACAAATGCTGACACATGCACAGCCTGGCTCTCTGGAGACCAAAGTGGAGGCCATACATTTTAGTATCCCCCCCCCCCCATGCCTGTTGAGAGGGGTTTCCAAGATGAAGGAACAGTAGAAAGAGGGAGTTAAAGCTTATACTGTATGAAGTGGGCTGTCGACACAACGTGCCTCGCAGCTGCCCCGGCCTCCGCCAACCAGCCGGCATGTTTACGGGATTTTTTATAGTTTTATACCTTTTGCACCATTTTGCTCATACTTTCCCTGAGAACATTCTCTATGTTTCCTGTGTACAATTCAAGTGAACTGTTCTCAGGCAGAACGCAAGAACAAAACTGTTGTAATATTGGTTCCCTTTGATGATGAAGTATTCTGTGATCAACAATTTAGTGATGGGTCGAACTATGGAGCCTACTCCAAAAGAGCCTTTTGTTTAATACATTATAATAGCAGTAAAGAGTGGGAATATCAGTGGCCTGGTCAGCCAGTTGCTTTTCACAAATGCTGATTTAGAAATTAGATTAGATAAATTCCACACATAACAACTGTTATCAGCAATGACTAACAATCAGAGTGAGTCATGAAGGCCACAATTTCAATACTGCAGCCTTATGTCTTGCCATGACAACTACTACTCCCCTGGCATATTATAGAACTACAATTCATCATCACATTGAATGAACATTAAACAACCAATAGCAAACACTGTTGGTTGTACAGGAAAACATTCATAAACAAACAGCCATTTGGGAGCCCAAAGGTCTGGCTCTCCTTGGTGACCAGAGCCCAATGATCTGACTCACTGCAAACAGCCGGAATGCCCATCAATGCACCACAACCAATCACCAGGCGTTGACAGTGGTTAGATGGAAACATGAATTACTTAAGTCCCTGGCTTATTGGTAAAAGGTTACAAAAGGCCGCTTGGACCAAGGCATGCAATTGGTTGTGAAGGTTTAAAAGCCTTTCTTGTTATTATTATTATGATCATTATTAATGGTAGGTCAGTGGAGTTTCCTTATGGATCAATAGAGCCCCAGTAGTCCACACAGAGATTCCTTTAGCAGATGATGGCAGACCATATCCATATAATACCAGGGGATGAGCAGTGTTCCAAGGCAACCCAAAGCCTCTCTCAACAAACTTCTGTATCTTTGCTGATGAAAGACTGGAGAATCCATTCAATATTGAACTGGACTGCACCGAAACCGACTGAACTCTGCGCTTAATCTCTGCTTCCCCTTTCCCGAGACGCTTAACCATGCTGATTGAAAACCCAACGTGCCAGGAAAAACGGTATTCATGGACATTTCCTCTAAAACGGATATTGGACGATATTGATATTCACACATCAAACAGCGGCGCAGACGGGTTTTACAGCTGGACTGGCCTCCGTACATCATGGGGCGATTTAAAACCCACCCAAACCCATGGGTGCTGGGATCAGAGAGGTCAAAGGAGACTAGCTGCCCGCCGGTCAGCCAGTCCCACTGCCGGTCAGCCAGTCCAGCCGCCCCGCCATGCAGAAGGCGCGGTGTGGTGGTGCATACCGATCACCAGGCACCACCGTGTGAGCGCCGGCTCCTGCAAAGCGGCACTGTTTTGTGTTGTGCGCTGAAAGGAGATGTAAGCGTACGCCAACGGAGATGGATGAGAGCGTCAGTGCGCCGTGACGAGGCCAAACGCTTCCACAGAGGGAGCCCTTCTTGTAATTACCAACCTATTCATGCTTCCCAGGTCCCACTGCTGGCCCAGCTATACCACCGCCCACCCACCCACCCCTCTCTCTCTCTCTCTCTCTCTCTCTCTCTCTCTCTCTCTCTCTCTCTCTCTCTCTCTCTCTCTCTCGCCCCCTGCTCCCAGAGCCCGGCTTGGGAGTCTACGCTGGAGGTCTTACATGGTGGGTACACACGCACACACACACACACACACACACACACACACACACACACACACACACACACACACACACACACACACACACACACACACACACACACACGAACAGTACTTTTGCTGTGTCAGTGAAAGGGGAGAGAAGAAGTGTTGGGGTGGGGGGCGGGGGGAGAGTGTCTCCTCCCAGGTTGCACATGGCGTACAGTGAACCGCCGTCCACTGCCAGCGCTCTCTCACTGGGAGGCGCAAGGCCGGGGGTGTGCAGCCGAGCCACTGCCGAGCCACCGCAGCCACAGAAGCAGCCGTCTTTCCAAAGCCCCTCACTGAGATCTCTGTTTTCCAGACCTCGCGGGGACCTCGGGAGACAGCCGCACGTAGCCAAGCTAGGCTTAAGCCACGATGTCTCTTGAAGAGTGAAGCGTATGTCTTTTTGATCAATTTATTTTCTTCTTTTTACGATGGACATATTTATACCAGTTAACCGGCTATTTCCTGATTGAATTACAATGTGCCCACTCACTGAGAACATGATGGACTATGCTGGGCCAGTGAGGTAGTTCCCTTTTTATAAGCCTACTGCTGTGAACGTAGCAGTGAGTTGCTCATTATTGGCAGTGAGTTCCTTCAGGTTAACATTTTGTGCCGTCAATGCCTACCATTCATGTGACTTAAAACTAAATGACTTATAATGACTTAATCCCAAAAAAAATGATACTTTCATAAAAGGCTTATTTTCACAAATTGTCCAGACTTTTGCAGGATTTGCACATGCAGTGAAGCTAATTTGTTAAACGAAACATAAACTCGTAGTTGGTGGACTGCCACGGCCATTAGCGTACCGCCGGAAAACCTGAAGCAAAAAAACCGAGTGAGAATCAGGCCGCCACAGAAGTCACTCAATCACCGTCTGTTTATAAATCAACGGCAACTCTGAACTTCCCCCGTGAAACAAAGTGAGAGCGAGATTTCACAAGACGGGAATACCTGCAGTGACTTTCCAGATGTCTGAACTCCCACACACTACGCTGGGATCCGAACGCATGAATGTGGAACGGAGAGAAAAATGTCGACGCAGTGTTTCAGCCAGCGAGACCGACAACGGGAGACGGAGACGGAGAAAGAGCGTACTTTTCGACAACGCCACTGACTTTGGAAACACACACACACACACACACACCGAGTGTTTTGACACACGGAGGGAAAGCTTAACTGACGTGGGGGCGAAAAGGAGCAGAACAGCGAGAGGGGATGTCTTTGCTCTTTGGTGGATTAGAAGTCACGCTGTTGCGATGGCGTAACCCAATCTCTGCGCAATATTGACATTTGAACCGCTGGAAAGCCAAAACAGTGGTGGCCCCGGCCTCAAACAGAGAGCCGGGTTCTGCCGTTTTGAAAATGTCAAAAAGAAGAGAATTTCTTTTTTCTTTTCAGCACATCGTCCGCTGACCTGAACACGCCGGTGTTGTTGTCTGTGTTGAACCTTGTCGGCAAACAGTCTGAACACTCGATGCTTTCAGCTGCGTGGCGATGTGCCAAACACATTCACCGGGCTAATAATCGCAGCGTATGAACTTGTTGGAGTGGAACTGGAATTGCTTGTTTATTTGTGCCGCGTGAAGCATGAGTAAGAAACACGGTCAACCATCGATCCAATTAATCATTTTATAGTGCGCACATCAATAAACAACAATCACATGAGGAGCTTCCATGTGTCCAAACGGGGCACTAGATGGTGGAATGCAGCGCCGCCAGGGGTGAATACAAGCCCAGGGTTTTAATGGTTTTTTTTGTAATATCGTAGACCTTTTGGTTTTTTCTCTCCTCTCCCTCTCTGGCAGGAGGATTTATGAGAGTCCTCCGGCCTCCTGAGGGGCTATCAGGTTACTAGCCTAGCGGCAAAACCGCGCTGTTGTCTCCAAAGCTCTCTGGCTACTGTATGCATTGGTGTGGGTGCACGTGCGCATCTCTGTGCATATGTGTGTATGTGTGTGTGTGTGTGTGTGTGTGTGTGTGTGTGTGTGTGCAGGGAGGGGAGGGGGTACTGTGTGTGTGTGTGTGCAAGCATGTGTGTGTGTGGAGGGAGGGGGGGTACTGTGTGTATGTGTCGTGGTGTGGTGTGTGTGATGTGTTGCTGTTGACGATGAGCCAATTAAGTCACAGAATGGCTTCATTTGCACTTTTGTCCAAAGCAACTTACAAAAAGTACATTTGTCCAAAGAGAGTGAAACAACAACTCTCTATATAGATGACGGTACAGTAAGATTTGAATAGAACAAGTTTCAAGCATTCATCATTTCTAGGCTAAGATACTACACGATGCTAAGTATTATTTCTAAGTGCCAGGACGTATACTGTGTGTTCGAACATACAAGTAAGTGCTGGTGATTCAAGGGGGGGTCTGTGATCTAAGTGAAAGTGATTTAAAGGAATGGGAAGCCATGCAGAATCCAGGTGCCCTCTGTCTGTACATTCATCACGACAATACTATGCATGTACGAATAGCAGTAGTCCACTGAACACAAAGACCATAATCCCACCTCGGATAACTTTCCATGAGACCCCCCCCCCCACCCACACACACACACACACACACACACACACACACACACACACACCCCAGCCCAGCAGTTGCGTGGGTTGTGGGGGGGGGGGGGGGGGTGCAGAGCACAGGGGTGGTACAGACAGCAGTGGTGCAGACAACACAGGGGTGGTGCAGACAGCACAGGTGTGGTGCAGACAACACAGGGGTGTGCAGACAGCACAGGTGCCTGCCTGCAGACAACAAGGGTGTGGTAGCAGACAGCTATCAAGGGGTGGTGCAGACATACAGGGTGGTGCAGACAGCACGGGTGTGGTTGCAGACAACAACAGGGTGGTGCAGACAGTAAACAAGGGTGGGTGCAGACAGCACGGTGTGCCGTGCAGACTAACACAGGCAGGTGGTGGCAGACAGCGACATGAGGTGGTGCAGACAGCCACAGAGCGTGGTGCAGACAACACAGACAGTGGAACAGATGTGATTGCCGTGGTGAGGGATAGGGATAGTGATTGTAAACAGACTGTTGGTAACTAAGCGCCGGGAACAGAACATGCAGAGTCAAAATAGTACAGAAATTATTATAAAAAGAAAGAAGAGATTGATTATTGGGAATGTGTTTTTGTAATCCTCTTGAAACAACCCCTGGTTATAACTTCAACTTAAGCTGCTGGTAAACATCCCAGCTTGTAAATATTGCACCGAACACTTAATTTCCGAGGCATTAACTCAAGCTATCGGGAACAATTCGCAAACAAAGATATTTGTCATCAACAGAATGAAAAACGCGACGTAATTCAATCTTTGATATGGTTTTATATGTTTCCAAGCATGAATGAATGAAGGCGCCCAGTCAAAACCAACCTCAGCAACAGCAAAGTATGTGATGTGAGGTAATAGGTGATATTTGGTTCTAATTTGTGGTGAATCCGGTTCAGCAAAATGATACACTGCTGATGGAACGCTCGTCTGGAGCAGGAATAAAATGTGTTTAAAATACATCGTGGATACACACGAAGAAAAACATGCATTGGAAAAAGTCAAACTGTACACATAATACCATAATTATTTCTCCGTCTGCCAGAAAATAGTAACGTCTATACGTCTGTCTGCAGTCAAGAAAAACAAGAAAAGGGACAAATTATTGGCTTTTTAGAGAGGGACTAAATTGCCATTGTACTGTACAGTACATGTGACATAATATTAGTCCTGGCGTGGAGACCTGTACTTATGTTCCTATATAGGCAATGTACGGTTTCTGTGGACTATTTGGAATGGCACCGAGGATGAGATGAAACATTGCTGGATTCATCGGACACATATAGGCTTCTAAATGACAAATCAAACCTCCTACACCTGGTATTGCAATTGTCGCTTTTATCGCTGACGAAGCTATTTATGCAAAAATGCTCTTGCATTTTTGCATGGGTGAGGGGCGGGGCATAGTCCCCTCTGCTCCCCGCCTCCCCTTAGTCATGATCCATTTGACTGAAGGGAAGGCAAAACACACACACACACACACACACAAACACGCAGGAGAACTTGACCTATGAATGTTAGCTTCCAGATGAAATGCTGACACCGCTTCGGGGGGGGGGAGGCAGAATTTATCTGTGGAGGAGTACGGACGGTTCGGCTCATCTGTGGAAGAGCTTAGCGCGTGGGGGGGGGGGGGGGGGGGGCTGGAAGCAGATCAAGGCTCCATTGACTGTGCGTTTGGAGCGCTGTTAGCTGTTCAGCTAGTCTGCGACTGTAAATCACTGCTGGGGAGCTTGAACAACTTAAACTCTCCAAATGGGGACAGCGACTCCAGTCATCAAACACATGTCCTGTACCACGAAGAATAAAAAAGATTGAAAACGACTTCTTCAATGTATTCATTTAAATGTGTGTTTAAACACACGTACGGTATATTGCGCGCGACGTCACACTTTTGTCAAGATCCAAACTTTTTGGAGACGGCAGAGAGCTGATCCACGCAAAGCTATTGTTTACCGACGGCCATTATAAGCGCCGGTGAGTGTGTGAAACGGGTGTTGGACTTCACTTGACTTGTAAGATCAAGAATAAGCTCCTTGATCTCCCGAGCTTCTTAAGGCCACGAGGGAGGACTCGTGAAGCAGATCCATCCCCTCTCCAAGGCGGCGAGACGCATTTCCACAGTCCAGCTGCTGTGTGTGTGTGTGTGTCGGGGGTCAACGAGTCCAGATCCTATCGCTTGCATCCCACTCTCCAGACATTAGCAGACGGGCTATTTTTGAGCGGAGTGGAATATTTCTGTGACAGCATCTGCAAAGATAAAGCACACAATTGCCAACACAAACACACACGCATAACACACGGCTATGAGCGAGGAAATACATTGCGTGGGCCCTAATCTGGCAGATAAGGAAAGAACACAATTAACGGGATAAGTGTGGAGGAAAATGTTTCTTTTTCGCGGGCATTGGTGAAAAAGGGGTTTGGATATCCGCACGGGGGTTTGAGGTGAGGGAAAAGTGTTTGGAGTTTGGATCTGGAGTTTGACGGTCACAAGCGCCGCGGGGTCTCGCGGTGCCGCCGTGGCCTGGGTGGTCCTGGAAGATGACATTTATAATGATGGTTGGGTTTATGTCCTGCAGCAGTGGCGGCGGCGGGCGGCGGCGGCGGCAGCTGAACGCTATGCCAGTCACCCACCGTCAGTCAGGGGGTTGGCCTCCTCCAGGGGTTGGAGGGTGAAAACCGTTGATGTGTTTGGATTGCTGAGGTAAATACATTCCCTGCCTGTTGACGATGAGCCAATTAAGTCACAGAATGGCTTCATTTGCACTTTTGTCCAAAGCAACTTACAAAAAGTACATTTGTCCAAAGAGAGTGAAACAACAACTCTATATATAGCTGACGGTACAGTAAGATTGAATGGAACAAGTTTCAAGCATTCATCATTTCTAGGCTAAGATACTACACGATGCTAAGTATTATTTCTAAGTGCCAGGACGTATACTGTGTGTTCGAACATACAAGTAAGTGCTGGTGATTCAAGGGGGGGTCTGTGATCTAAGTGAAAGTGATTTAAAGGAACGGGAAGCCATGCAGAATCCAGGTGCCCTCTGTCTGTACATTCATCACGACAATACTATGCATGTACGAATAGCAGTAGTCCACTGAACACAAAGACCATAATCCCACCTCGGATAACTTTCCATGAGACCCCCCACCCCCCCCACCCACACACACACACACACACACACACACACTCAGCCACTGAAACTCCCTCCCCAGCCCAGCAGTTGGCTGTGGGTTGTGGGGGGGGGGGGGGGGGCGTTACAGGAGCCATACTGTACATACACACGGTATGTGTGTGTGTGTGTGTGTGTGTGTGTGTGTGTGTGTGTGTGTTACAGTAGACGTACTCTATAGGCACTGCCAGTTTCTTTCCATGTGCTCCGTAATCCACGCTGCAGCATCTGGCTTTCGTTTGGAGACATGTCCCGCGGTTCGGAGTGGCGGCTATTCTGCACGAGGCCATCGCATGGGAGTTACAACGTGAACAGAGTCATACGAAAGACACGCGTTTAACCTGTCGTATATATTAGTCATGGAGTCAATGTGTACATTAGTTTCATCCCTTAAGCTATTAACAGTGTGTTAATTATAGACCCCCTCGCTACTCTCTGGAGGGGAAGAGTCGTAATGTTCAGCTTAGTTTCTGTGGGTTTTTTAATTATAATGACATGAAAACAACATAAACAGAGATGTTTCTTTCCGTCTTCGGGAACATATATACACAAACACGTGTCTGACACACACACACACACACACACACACACACACACACACATATACACACCAAACGTGACAGTATGATGGTCCTAGACGATTCGCAACGACCCCCTCGACGAGGCTCCCAGAGACACATGCTCGAGACATTATGGCCCTCCGGGAAGAACGCCTCATAAATAAAACAACGCGGCGAAAACAGTGTGCGGACGGAGGCGTCCAGCGGAGGGAAACGCGCAGGATCTAAATCAAGCCGACCCCAAGAAAAACAACAAACAGCGTCCGTGTTTTGACTCGCCGGGTCAGGAGGGCTGCTCACTACACCCCCCTACCCCTGCGTGGTCCAGGGTCTCTGTAGCCCCGTGTTTAGCCTCACATCCACACGTGCGCCACGACCTCGACATGACATGTGGATGTTCCTGATGAAGGCGATGGTACTTTTTGATGACTTTTATTCAGGATATATCAAATTACCGTACCTACTTTTTTTTTACCGTAATTACTCTAATTTAAACAGCAACAGCAAATGATTGGCTGTCGTCCTCTGGGTAAAATGAGGGTTGGAGCAACAGCACATTGGAACGTCGAATATTACCGTTGCTTCCAATCCGTCCAATGAGGGAATGTTTTCATCTTCATCATTACCGTCCCATTCATAGATGGGACACCCATGTGGTAAATGGATTGCGTTAATATAGCGCCTTTATCCAAAGCACGTTACAACATTGGCTCACGTTCACCCATTCATACACACACACACACACCGACGGCGGCGTCAACCATGCAAGGCAACGGACAGCTTGTCAGTGGGAGCGGTTAGAGTTAGGTGCCTTGCTCAGGGACACCTCGACACTTCGCTAGGGGGAACCGGGCGGGGGATCGAACCAACAACCTACCAAATTGCCAGACAACCGCTTTACTTTCTGGATGTATTCTTTCTGCCTATTTTAACCGTGGCCACCACTATAACAGTAATAATACGAAGCCAAAGTGTGTTACAATACTAGACAGGGGTGGCCCCAGCGGGACTCAAACCGCCGAACCCTGACGGTGTTAATGACATTGCTGTACCGGTTGACAGGACCACCACTGCTCTGTACCACAGAGATCAGAGACACAGAGTCAGGCCTTCACCACAGCTTCGACTTTTGCCACATGAAGTCAGACATAACATTCACACCTGAATGCTAATCCCTGTTGCAAAGATGGACATATGAACTGCATGAGGAGACACGTTTACCAGTCATTACTGTCATCTCATATGCTGGCTGTTACTTTGGGACTTGACCTGCATCCTGAGGAGAACCAGGACTTCTCTGTTCCCGGGTCACCATGTACACTGTGTGTTGGGATCAGTGACCCTTTGTGACCAAAACGAGGTGAGTGTAAAACACACTAACTCCTTCAGCCATGAGACCGGAGCACAAGATACAACACTTCTGCACGCGCATCGCTCGCAGAAGATAGCAAACACAGACCGCTTTTGGCTTATTTTGTCTTTGGCTGAGTAGCGAGGCAGATGTGTGATTTAAACATATAATCATGAAAACCTTTCTAGCATACCTCTGCGCAAAAACCACCTCCGTGGATCAATTTCCTTCTGCTGAAACACTTAGGGCGATGGCCTCATAGCTCCCGGTCCCCATGTGTTGATTTGGCGCTTAAGAACCAAAGTTAGACAGGTCCTTCAAAATGGCGGGTATCGAATACTGACTTGATATTAGCTTACCGTTAGCCGTCATAATTGTACATCAGCGACATCGTTTCCACCAAAGTGCGGCGGCTCAAAAGACCTCAGTGACTGCGTGTCTTATGACAAAACTGTGTTATTTCCTTCCCAGGAAGATTTGGGAGATTACTCAGGCAAACAATGACACATTCAAGAACGATGGCTTTAAACATTTCACCCGAAACAGGGGAGAAAGAAAGAACATCATAAAAGTGACAACGCGTTACCTCAAAGAGCGGCCTCATGTATGAAGATTTAAATCTATGGCAAAGCCATCATAGCGACGGCTGTGTTAAACAGAGATCTGATAGGCTTGAACGAGTGTTTATGAAGTTAGCTCACGTCTTCCTGATCAGCCCACAAAATCTCTGTGGTCAGACGTTGAGCACATTTTCATGGCGGCTGTTTGTGAGGGTTTGAGCCTCAGCCTCCGGCCCCCCCGTACGGCGGTTTCGGTGTTTGTTCCATTTTGGTAACGCTGAAAGCCGCCGTGCTTACGCCATGTCCCTGTTTGTTTGTGGACGTCTCCACCAAATGGAAAGGCCATGTGTGTGTGTGTGGGTGTGTGTGTGTTGAAGTTATGTCATAAGAAACTCATTATGATATAATATCACACAATGTTCTGCGCCGAAGGTAGCGTCGCTTACGTAAGGTTTTCAAATGTAATCCATGGATGTGGTCTTGTTGTAAAAACTGAATGCTGATTTGGACCTTTTTTTTTTTTAAATGTTCTTTTTGACATAACCGCTGCAGACACAATTAGCGTATCAAAACACAGCGGCGAACACACACCGTCTACACCGCAACATACCTGTAGTCTTTTATTTCCCCGCCATCATCATCTCACCCAGCAGAGCCGTTTGCAATGACAACAAGACATACGAGTGTTTGGATCCAGTCTTTCTCTCTTTGCCTTTTTTTTTTTTTTTTTTCTGAAAGGATACGGTGGCTAAGCGAGGCCTGTGGCTTTGGCCGCCGGCTCTGTGGAGACGAGATGCATTCCTTCTCACTAGCATGATGGGCGGAGAGAGGCGGCTCAGTTGCGCCGGTGGCTTAGCGGGTCGCAATTAGGCTCAGTGCTCGGCATACGCGCCTGCCCCCGGGCCCAGGGTGACCTCCCCGCGTGGAGGTCACGCTCCCCTCGTGTTCGTGTACGTGGGCCTTCCTCTGGTTCTGACACGACACGCAGGTCAGAGGACCATCGGAGCTTTCTTAAATAATCTGCTCTTTGTTCCCGAGTCTCAATACGCTGAACTAATAAAACGGTTACATTGCGGGAGATACGGCCGCAAACAATTAGCCCGCCTCCCTTTTATGTTTCCGTACCAGGGGTGTAATTTTCACTGTTAAAACGTCGTCGATTTTATTTTACGCGCAAAGAGTGGTTTCCGCTCCCGGCCCCCCGAGAGCTCAGGAAGGGGAAGAGTTGTAATGATTAGCTTAGTTTAAGCGGTTTTAATGAGATTTGTAAAGGAAGCATTGTTACCTCAGTTCTGTCTTTTTGGACGCAGGCCTACTGAGCTAATGCTCTCGGCCAAAGGCGGTCAACAAGTGTACAACGGTTGATATGTGGACAAAATAGATTGTGGAGTTCATACGCTTGTGGATTTGGATAGCTGTGAATTGATGTTGTTTGACAAGGGGGACATTAATTTCCCCATTTACCAATTCTTCTCGCTGGCGTGAAGTTTACAATGGTTTGTTTGCGTTTGCTCCCATGTGTCCCATGAGTCTTCGGGGGCTTGAGGGACGACACAGAGTCAGTGGACTATTACAGTCTTCTTCAGCTTGTTGGTGAGCTTGTCTCAGCTCCGTACGCCACCGCAATCTTCAGGCAAGGCAAGACTTACAGTATTATTTGCGGAGCACCTTTCAAACAATGAGGCAATTTGAAGTGCTTTACAGACTAAATACAAAATACAGTGAAGGTAAACTATTTAATAGATAAAAAGTGCAAAAGTACAAACGAACAAAAGATGGAAAGACTGCAAGCGATTAAGATCATCATCAGAAGAGAGCAAGACATTTTAAACAGATAAATATTACCGTGCGGATTCGTGTTGCCCTGTATTTCTTAGAAGGCCCCGGCAAAGCAGTGAATTACATGTGAAAAGAATAGAAATAATGACAAGACATTTCAATGAAGGTCTTTAAACACATCTTTTAGAATCGACGTTATTTAGCGTATTCACGTATTAATGACTGGAGGGAAAAATCAGAAATCAGAAACAGCTTTATTGCCTTAGTTATTGCAAAGAAGGAATGCGCTTTTGTGCGATTGGTGCCGAACATTGAACATTGAACAGAGTAACAACGGAAATTCCAAAAATGCAAGAATATACATAAAAAAAAGTCTATACAAAATAAGCCAAGATGCCCTGAGTGTATCTGAGCAGAACCACACTCGGAGATCACGGTGATGCCGTCAGCATCGGCGTATGAATGAATGTGTGAGTGGGTGGGTGAATGTGTGAGTGGGTGAATGAGGGGCCATTCTAAACTGTGTGTCTGCAGAGGCTGGGACGGCATGAATGCCGGACATTAGCCGCGGTATCATTCCAAATATGCAGTCAATGTTGCTTTTTCCTACGAAAAAGCATGTCTGGCGTCAAACGGTGCGTATTATGGGACATTTATGAGTCTTCCATATTTGAGGCGTCGCAAGAGACACATCGTTAAAGAAAGCATATATATTCCGGGAAATGTGTAAGGATGTATTTTCCTCTCACGTTTCCTCAATAGAAGTTTAATAATACCGTTTGAATTCTTCCGTACGTCCAGAATAAACATTACATCTGAAGTCTAACACACGTTCAGACATGGGAGCTGACGTGGGAAAACAAATGAAGGTTTTTTTTGGGTTTTTTTGCTTTGTGACGAATCGTGACTTCATAACTTTACTAATCCAATCGCCAGTTGGACAATGAGTTTTCCTTCAGCGAAATGTGAAATACCGTACATGTTCATTTACGGGTTCTTATTCCATTATAAACACTTTTTTTCGGTGAGGCGGTGAACGGCACAGTCATCTGGAAAAACGGGAAAACATTCAAGAATATGAGAATGTTGAGCTCGGTCCGTCTGGTCCGGTGGCGTGTGCCTGAACGCAGGTATGACTAAAGATGATATCTGTGGCCCGAAATTCAGCGGCTCCACCACAGCGATGGGATGAGAGAGAGACGAGAGACTTCATGTAAACACTGAGCGCTGGCGTCTAATATCAACACTCTGTGACTTAAAGTGCTGCAGATATGATCTCACTTTTTAATCATACTAGGCCTGTTGTGGAGCATCACGCCCGCCATCCCGGAATCAAACCTTCTCTCGGGATTTCAAAATGGTGGCCACGGATAGGCCTACCCCCCGGAAATACGTGTCACAAAGATGTGTTTTTGTGTCTCCAAAAGTAGACTTATTAACCAATTTTGGATTTTCAGTCCGACTTCCCATCCACGTGCATTTCACTTTTACAAATCACCCTCGCTAAGGGTAGGCTTTCGCTAAGGGCAGTTGGCGGTATTATGTAAATTGTCTGGGTCGACTATTACAAACTGGTCCCAACGGTTCCTCGCAGAGGCTAAAAGTGAGTTATTGCATTTTTACCTCATTCATCATGAGCTTAAAGTTCAAACTCCAGCTGGATTGGGGTTTTCGTTCGTGGCCAGGATACGTCTTGAGGACACGCGCTTTGCCAACATCAGAACAGTCACAGCTGGAGGGGAGAAGTGAAGGCGTCTCTTCGACATTAAATCTGCCGGCATCAACGCGCCGCTTCAACGTTTTCATACTTTTTTCGGGGGACAAATGTGTGGCAAAGCATGGCAAGAAGGATCTGAAGCTGAATTGAGGGACAATGAGGTGCATTGTGGTGTGGCCAACGTTGACAGCCGGTCCCATGCATCAGTGCATTAATAGGAGGTATTAAAGCACCTCCTTAATATTGGGCTTTTGGTCAGACAAATTATGACTCAATATATCTATTTGCGCTCTTAATATGTATTTGTATGATCATTATATTTATGAAGGTATTATTCATGCAAGATTAGTCGTGTCAATAATTCCAAATAACATTGAGTGTTACAAAAATAACAACATAAGTTCTAAATTAGATTGACCACTGATTTAACCGCAAACCCACTCTTTCATGCCGCCATGGTAAACACAATACAATTAGTTCAATGCTGCAATTGCAGAGAGAACACATGTCGTTGATTACCCACAAACCTCATGGGAACTTTGCCGCCATAAATATGCCACAACGTCTGGTCCCCCAGACTTGGATTAAAAGCTCTTCCAGTAATCGATAAAACAAGGAATACCAAAAAATAAAAAAACCTTGCACCACGCTCCCGCACAAAAATGTGATGGGTCTGCGGTCGGCGCCAGAAAAGTGACTGAGCCCATAAAATGAAATGCAAAAAAGGACAGAAAGATGTTCTCCCTCATTGAGAATTGTGAAATGTTTTCTCCTGTCCAGGAACACGATTTAATATATTTGAGGCTTCTGTTCCAGGTGAAGCTGCAGTCTGGCTTCCAGCTTGTTGTTTTGTTATGTAACGTCCATTAGTCCATTAGGATTAATCTTTAGACAAAATAATAATAATACGTGGAAATGCACTGAGACATTACAATGACAACTTTTATCAGGTGAGTTTTAAATAAAGATGTGCATCACACAAGCCAAACATTGACTGAAATCTGATTGAAAATAGTGTGAAACTATAAATAGTTTATAGTTTTGCACCTGGTGACCTCTGACCTCTTATAGTGCTCAATCTCTAGCTATAGCTGCCCTATATGCATTCTTTAATATTTTTGCCTCATACATTTTTTGATTACAGTCCAACATAATATGGAACACTTTCAAATGCTTGCTAAGTTGTAAACCGTCATTTAAATAATGAAATGTCTATCATGTGAAAGAAATGCAGCGTTAGCATGAGGACATACTGCATGTTTTCATTTTTAGACAGCATATTAGTGAGATGTTGATTCCCAGAGATGCATGTTTAACAAGTACGGTAGAGATACTTACTCAGTACCTGTGAATCACGACTAACACATCCTGTGATTGATTAACAAGTACGACATACAGACTTTCCTACCTATTAGTTCAAACTCACCAAGTCATTAATATTGTGAAACACATTCTGTGATTGCTTAACAAGGTAGAGATACTTTCCTACCTCGTAGTTCAAACACACATACTCAGTACTGTGAATCACGATTAACACGGCTTGTGATTGATTAACTTGTATGATATACATACTTTCCTACCTATTAGTTTAAACACAGTCAGTAATATTGTGAATCACTGTTGACACATTTGGTGAGTGATTTACAAGCAACCCAATTGTATACACCAATGCATTTTTGCAAAATGTCTTAATGACTAACAAGAATATGAACATTTTGTTCTTAATATAAATAGTTTTGTCAACTATGTGTCAGTAAAAGTCATGTGTATAGTTCGGGGACATCACTTTTTTAAAAGAGAGTATGATGCAATACAAATATGGTTTTATTAATATTCATAGTTTGTCTATTTGCCAGTAAAACTATTATTTCGGGCTTTGCGATCATTTTTATGAAACAAAAATGATCAAAGACAAATCCTTCAGTCTGCAGATGAATTGTGGTAAATCATGACTCAGGTTGCCAAGAACAGAGGAATCATTCCAAAGAAGAAAAGAAAACCACAATAATCAAATGCAATCAAAGCACGCGTTTTACCGACAATCTCGATGTGACTCATTCAGCGCGTTATCGACGTGGAATAGAGACACAAATAGCTCCGTCCAGATGTGTCAGACTGAGCAAAGCAGACAATGATTAAAAAATTTGGTTTTGTTTGAATCACATTCGTTCCAAAACAGCAGAAAACACCATGTGCCCTTAAAACCACGTTTGACCCTGGATGTGACCTATTGAAGTCTACAGCTCTTATCTCTGCTTGAACCACCGCCATCACTCTGAGGAGTTCCCCGTGGTGACTGCAATAGTGGCTTGTTTGTTCTTTCCAGGATTAACAAAGCTGATTGGGGGGGGGGGTGTCCCAAACATGCCAGACATTCCCTCCATTTGTCCCCATGTGTAAATCCTCCGGCGGCGTGCTCAGGGGTCAGAGCGGTGCCGTACACGTAGTGGTGGTGGTGGCGCACACGTAGGCCTCCGCTAAGTCTTAAGTGTTACGCCATGAGACCGGCTTCCACGGCGATGTGCTCAGTATTCCGGTACTCCCGTGTGCTCCTGTACGCCCGTGTGAGCAGCCCGGAAGTGGGCTCAGTCGCTAGCAGCAGCGGGACGGGGACACTGCGGGCCTGCCTTATATGGACAGGACAAGGCTAGTGTATCAACCGGGACCGTCCACCAACTTTTTCCAGTCAAGACAGTCGTGAGCAGAATCGGTGCGTACCCAGGGAACGGCTGTCTGAGCCGTGTCCTGCCGAATGTCACTGTATGTCTGGCTGCTCTGTGTGTGGGTGTGCGCGCGCGTGCGTGCATGTGCGTGCGTGTGCGTAGGTGTGTGTGTGTGTGCGTGCATGTGTGTGATTATCTGTGTCTGTGTGCGTGTGTGTATGCATGTGCATGCTTGTCTGTGTGTGTGCATGTGTGTTTGTCTGTGTCTGTGTGTGTGCATGCGTGCATGCGTGTGTGCGTGTGTTTGTCTGTGTCTGTGCGTGCTTGTTTGTGTGTGCGTGCATGCTTGTGCGTGCAGGTGTGTGTGTGTGTGTGTGCGTGCGTGCATGCGTGCGTGTGTTTGTCTGTGTGCGTGCATGCGTGTATGCACATGTGTGCTTGTCTCTGTGTGTGTGTGTGCTTGCATGTGCGCTTGTGTGTGTGTGCGTGCAAGTGTCCTCCTCCTCCTCCTCCCCCCTTGAATATTAGTGTTTATGTCAGTGGGCTTCGCTGTGTTCAGGGTAAACAGCTCTGTCTGTGTGTATTTGCGGTGGGTCTCGCTGCAGTTCCAGCCTTCCAGAAACAAAAAGCGGCGAGGTGTAATCTGTTTATCATGGACCGTCTTATTCCCAAGCGGTGATATCACCATGCGGTCACAAGATTTACTGCTCAGTGACTGGGTGAGATCTGTTGATATAATGAATGCTTGATTGCTAAGCAGGGAGGACGGTTGTGCTACTACCTTGCCCTTGTCATTTAGAGTGTAACACAATGTTTTATTTAGTCTGAGTATGACTTGAATCACACACACACACACACACACGTGCTAGAGATAACCACCTCCTGTGTGCCGGGGAGGCTGAGCACCAGACCAGGGCCCATTGCCGAGGCCCTGGCCCCGTATCATGGGCTCTGTTGGGGCTTTGTGGTTCATGTTGGGCCAACAGGGCAGTGAAGTCCTGGGAGACTCGACCACACCAACAATCCGCTCCAACGCAGAGGAGAGAGTCTCGCGGAATTCCATTCCAACCCCATGTGATTGTTCCATGATCCATACAGGATTATGTATGTTTCATCGCCCCCCCCACCCCACACACACACACACACAGCCACCAACACACCGTGTTGGATGTAAAGTTTTTCGGGGATTATCCCATTTTGTTTTTCTTTGTTTATCATCGGTTTTATGGTCTTACTGTCAACTCGGGGATTGCGCTGCGCAAGAACGTGTAATTATGTGATTATCTCATTAGAAGGAAGGAAAGCGGGCAGAATGTGTATAAATGATATTGTGTTTACACACCATTATGTAACATCGTAGGCACAGACACGTCTCTTCTGCTGTATAATACTTCTGGAGTTATGAAATACATAAAACCCAGATATGGACAGCAGGAACTACGTATCCATGACACAGAGAAAATAAATCACACATTTTGGTTGTCAAGACCACCATGTTGACCGTAAACACACTTTCCCCATCACCTTATCACTTCCCGATAAAACTCCTTAGAACGGCCACACGAACAGCCAATTTATCAAATTCTTGTTTTATTATTTTATTATGACGAGTTCTGGACCTCTGTGGACACATGCAGGCCAGCGGACAGTGTTTCAAGAGTTCTGGTCTGGCCCAGTCCCAGCCCAGTCCCGGCCCAGTCCCGGCCCAGTCCCAGCCCCAGCCCGGTGCCAGCCCCAGTCCTGGCCCCAGTCCTGGTCTGGTCCCGGCCCCAGTCCCGGCCCAGTCCCAGCCCGGTCCCGGCCCCGGTCCCGGCCCCGGTCCTGGTCCGGTCCCGGCCCGGTCTCTGCCCCGCTGGTCTCTGTTCTTTGTCTGCGCCGATAGCCGCTGCGCTCCCGCTTCCCACATCACGCTCACTCCTTCTCCCCACGGAGGAGGGAAGAGTGAGTCACTGAGTCAGCAGCTGCTCTACGTCATCCCTCACGTTTCTCCCGGGATTCCAGCCGTGACTCCGCCTCCCCCCACTCGGACAATCCAACGGGGCTATGCACTCGAGACGACATCATTTCCTCTTTTTCCAAGTATGGGCAGAGAGATGCCCAGTACTAAGCCGATCGATGACAAGTGGCTTTCTACGGAGTGGACGTGCTCGACACGCTCAGTGCTCTTTTGTAAGAAGACACACTGTGCTACTTATCAACGGCATCATTATTACGGCCCGAGTGTTGCTGCGTCGTTAAACTTCGAACTCCACATCAAAGTAATTATTTATTTTATAGCAGTGGAATAGAGAGACAGATACTGAATACATCTGTTTGCAAATACTTTTACTAGTTGTTTGTTGCTATTTATGGCTAATTAATCATTTTTATAGCCGACTAATAAACAGCATCCTCACATCTGGTGTGTATATAAGAGTGCCAAACATGATGTCTTGATATAAAGTGGATGCCATTGTTGTGCTTTGTAGAAACAGTGCCACGGTAAAGGTGCATCGGGACTCGGATATCTGTGGAAACTGCCCATAGACGGGGTTGGCCCATCGACGGGAATACCTTCTTACGTTTTACCGGATTAGTCTCAGATAAATAACAAAAGCTCACTTTGGTTCAGGGCTGTTGTTTACGGACGAGTGAGATTCCATTATTTAACGTTTCAACCGCCGTGTTTAGTTTTCCCATTCCACCGGCCGCCAGAACAGACGGGTCTCTGTCTCTCTGCCACCTCCCCGCCGTTCCTCCGGTGGCGGCGGCTGGGTGCGAGGGGAGGGGCCGAGCCGAGGCCTCCGCCCCGCATCGCTATTTATTTGAGGAAGACGCCCGCGCGGAATATCTTCCCCTTGTGTCGATGATGTCCAGCCCCCCCCCTCCCCGAGACGACGCGCTGAGTCCTACTCGAATGCCCGTAGGTTGACAGGGTGCAGGTGGTACGAACTGGCTGTTTATTCTGGTGGACCTGCTGGAAAATAAAGCTTCCCCCCCCCCCCCCGAGTCATTCTCGAGGACGACTCGGAAAAAGGAATATCTCTCTCTCTGTGGCCGTCTCTCTGTCACCGGTGGCTCGCACCTTCACCGCACGACTTGTAGGTAAAACACAGCAGGGTTTCCCCTTCGAACGCCCTCTTTCCACATCGTCCTGCGGCGAGTTTGTCTTTCCATCCCATCTTCGTGTGAGCCAGGAACCGAGGAGCTTCTAAAAGAGGCCTCATTGTGTCGTCTTTGTTCCAACGCTGAACCGCTGTGGCCTGTGGACGGCTACTTTCGTCCCTGCATCGCGTGTTGAATTAATCACTAAACGGGGAAGATGCTAACCACATGCTAAAGATCTTAATTTATTGGGCATCCTGAAGATGAACGAGAAACAGATTGGTCGGCCTACCAGTGCTCACTGCTGCTGCTGCTGTAACTCTTTGAGTGGAATGAGGTCGATCTAGGTCACGTTGAGCACAGTGTACAAATTGGTGGAATACGTTATTCCTTTGAGAATGAGGAAAGCTTGGCGAACTGTGACCATCATCAAGTGAACGCTGTGCGCCGTTCCAGTCGAGGATGCGTAGCTTTCCATTTCCTATACGCTAGAAATGCTCCAAACCATTCAAACAAGTATGATTTTCAGCAAGAATGCTTCTCACTTTGAGACCAAGTGCGGTGAGTCATTCTACAGAAAGCACTAAACTTCCATAAACAAATATTAGACAAGCACTTCACTGTCATTTGTGTTACAAGAAATATAATCAGTTCCCACTGGGAGCAAAGCTTAAGCCATCAAATCCACTGAATGGGCGTCACCGGGCATTTGATAATAATTACGTCTGGACCTACTTCAGATAAACAGGTTGTAAGTAATAGCTGATTATTATCAACCTTACTCCCTGGTCCATTAGCACATAATGAACAATTATCCATCATTTTCAATCTTGGAAGGCCGATCTCGCGTTCGGATCACGACTAACGGTTTCTGATAATGATGACATTACTCTCTTTGCAGACTCGGTGGAAAATTGTAAATGGCTTTTAAAAGACTTTTCGCTGCGTTTCTCGAGGCATGATGGAGAGACTCTGGTCCGTTTTTGTTGCTGGATCGACCGTGCCGCTCTGTAGCGCTTGGCCCGCGGGCCCATATGACACCATGCCTCCGCGCCTTGGCCAGACAAACTTTCCTTCTTATTTGAATTTGGGCCACTGCTTTCATTAAGGCTTTTATAACCCACCTTGTGCACTAGTAATGGAGGGTGAGCGCCCATAGGAAAGAAAGAGTTGGAGTTCATGGGGACGAGAGAAGGGAGGAAGGTTTTTTTCTATAGCATTAGCTTCGTGGACAGTGTCTCAGTGCAGAAGAGCAGCACATTTTCAAGCCCAAAGCTATCGAGGCGAGAGAGCGAGGCCTGCGAGAGCGCCAGAGAATTGGACGAGTTTGCGAGCTCCGAGTTTGTGTGCGGTGCGAGGAGGCAGACTCGCGTACCGTAAATCATTCAGTCGGTTAGTGTTCGGTCGGGTTCCAGACGAACACATTTGAGACCTCCGCGCCGCAGAACAAGCCCCAAACATCTGCAGCAGCACCGGCGCTCCTCCTTCCCAGAGATTATGGCCGGATCGGAAACACCCCATGGAACGAGGAAAAACACCTCGCCCTCGTCATCTGGTCCCTTTTTATCGCACGCCCGCTTTGGCCGTCACCTCGTGCGATACTTAAGCTGCGCTTGGCGACGGTCAATCGACGACGAATGCTTCATTTGGGGAGGAATTTCACTGCGGTTTTCTTCGTCTCTTAATACTGCCACCTTATGAAAGAGTCAGTTCTTCATCTTCCAAGAGCAACAAGAATCTGAATATTGGGATGCTCACCAGAGCGCAAGACCAAAGTGTGTGTCACAGTGAGCGTCGCGAGAAGGCAAACACTCAGTTGATCATTAGGAACATAGAGAACTAAGACATCAATCATCATGTGACACGACTAATCATGCGTCCATTACAATTCGGACCCGCCCATTGACGTTGACAGTGCTCCTATACATTTGAGGGACCGTCGAGCAGCCATAGGATCTCTCACTGCGGCGCAACGGGAATAAGGAAAAGGGCGTCCCAAACTGGCCGGGGTTCAGATGGCAGCCGCTGCTCCCCAGGGGGACAGCGGGGGAGTCAGAGCGGGGGAGTCAGTATGGGGGGGGAAGCGGAAGGGGGGAGGGTTGAGGGGGAGACAGGGAGTGAATCATGCTTCTGCAAGCCCCCGGGTGACTGACTGATGTTTGGATCGGTCACAGCCACGCGAATCCCGCTGGAACCCGAGCCATGGCTTGGAGAGCTGCTAAATGTGTACACTGGAGTAAAGTGCGCGCGAGGATGGGCCGTCCGTAACCGGCGTCATAGGCCGTGTGTGTGTGTGTGTGTGTGTGTGTGTGTGTGTGTGTGTGTGTTGTGTGTAGAGAGAGGATTTTCTGGCCGCTATTGTGTTTAAGTTCTCAGTGAACAAATATTCAGCTGTCACACGTTATTCTATACTGAATAGCAGATCTACTTTCAAAGTAAATAAGTAGTCCTATGGTTATCTTCTCATAATTAGATTCAGATTGTAATTAGATTCAAATATTTGTATTATAGTGAGCCAAGAGGAATGAATGGATAATATATTTTGATAATATATTATCTACCGTTATAATTTGGGGTCAATTTCGGGTGCAAACAGTAAGTAAGTGTGAGATATATGCAGTCGGTTCACCCCGTTTCACAGAAAGATTTGCTAGTTTCTCCTCCAGCGGAGTATAGATCAATTCAGATCATAACAGTTTACATACCACAGCACACTGACAAGACGATGATGTGGACACCATAGACAGGAAGTACGAAACCAAACATGAGAGAAACATCTCACCAAGAGTGCCAGACTGGAAACTGACCCGATGGCCGTTCCTTGGTGGACCACACCACGGCTAAAAATTAGACGCTGCCAGGGGACCTCGGAGACCTGTGTGAAATATGTACAGTGTATATATTCAAAAATGTTCTTTGCGAAGAGATAAACCTCTCTCAAAGAGAATGACGGTGTTATGCTGATGACACAAGACTTTCTCAGGTATTTCTCCGAGGAGCCAGCGCTTCATATAATCCCTTAGCACTATGTCGCAATAGCACAAGCGTCTATTAACCTCTGGAATGAGGGAAACAACACTTCAACATGATCAACACTTGCTTACATAAAAGTAGTAACACCACACTGCTACCCAAGTAAAAGTACAAAAGTACAAGGATCGAAATATACTTATAAGTACTCATTATGCAGAATGGCCCATTTCATCTGTTATATTATTAGATTATAATAATTGATCATCACTTTAATGTTATAGCTTGTAAATGT
This sequence comes from Coryphaenoides rupestris, assembly GCA_002895965.2. Lineage (NCBI taxonomy): Eukaryota > Metazoa > Chordata > Actinopteri > Gadiformes > Macrouridae > Coryphaenoides > Coryphaenoides rupestris. Next base: position 160,834 of record PIJE02000572.1, on the reverse strand, counting down.
AATGCACATTTTTATTTATTTATATTTTATATACTGTATTACTTTATATACTGCTGGGTAGCTTGTGAATTAGAATCTGACCAATAAAGTCTTATTGATGTAATAATATCAATAATATTGATTATATTTTGTATTGTTAATTACAAAGCTGTCAGATAAATGTTGTGGAGCGAAGAGTACATGTGCTTCTGAGATGCAGTGGAGGAGAAGTATAAAGTCGCAGACCATGGAAATACTCAATGAAAGTACCTCATATTTGTACTCGAATCCTGTACTCGTTACTTTCCACGACTTTTGGGTTGGGAAGACCTCTGCTTAGCCTCGCAGGGAGGACGACGGATCCAGTGAACCTCTACCAAAGTATGTAATACTGTAATTTCTCTGTCGTCCACGAAAACCTATAAAAGATAACCCTCCACACACCACCAGGGAAGTCTTAAATCTCCTCTGTATTATTGAATCTTATCTTTTGTTTTTCCATCCCTTCATGTGTGTTTTTCTTTTCTCTCCCCCCATATTTCCCATATCACCCTGTGAAACAGAGAGCAGCCATATTCTATTGGTTATCCCGCCCCCCCGCCCCCCTTCATTAAGTGAATGAGACATATCATTTGTTCTCGAGTGAATCAGAGCTAGTCACAGAGGTAGTTTTAGACCAGAAATCAAGGGGTGACAGTGAAGATGTGAATTCCTATCTGAAACGCTGTTTTGTAAAGCAAACCGTAAATGGTCTCTGTCAGATTCATTCCCAGCGTTCATTCCAGAGGCTTAGGATCACAGTGTGGATTCATCGCTGAACGGAAAAACCAAAAATCACTGGGAATATTTCGCCCGGAGATAACAATCAGCAACCATACAGTCACACAACTGGAGTCGTGTCTGTCAGAAGATTAGAATCTAGATCCATTTCATCTTTTCCTATATGCGATATTTCAATCAATTTCAGGCTGGAAAAGTTTCCTTGCAATTAGGATGATGGGGGTTTTGGAAATACTGTACAGCAGCAAATGTACACTCTTTACTCTTTATGGATTGAATTGGTTAAGAACAGTACAATAGACTTTTGGGGGTAAATGCTGTAATTTGACAACTCTGAAACCCAAATATGGTCGTGATTATAGTAAAAGAAAAAGAAATATATGGAACAGTATGACCAGAAAAAAAACCCCCCATCTCTGCTAATATGATTATATCAACCATGTAATTCAAACTCACCACCTTTACGAAAACACACACTGCGTTCCATTAGCCCCGGCCTCTCTGCACTGCGCTTCCTCCTGCGCCCGGCGTCTAATTGAGGTGACACGGGCGCAAACAGCAGAACAGGTCTGAGGTGGCGAGGAGGGGGAAACATTTAGACCCTGGCCCTCCACGTGGCAGCTTGTCTCCAGCACACGATGCCCAGTTGGTTTAGCTCTGCTGTTAGAACAAATATTGGAAGGTACCGTCTCCGCGGGGGCCCTCCGATTTCCCTTGGAGCTTAAATAAAAGGAAAAATAAAACCCGGGGCGGGGGGTGGCGGTTGCGGTGGTCATGCAGCCACAGCGACCCTTAGGACTCCCACGCCTGACCGCAGACGCGCTAGATGCTAGCCGCCGCCGCGCTAGACGCGAGACATCTCACATGACTGTCTGTCAGACCCGGTCCGTGTGCCCCCCGTTGCAGTCTGGGTCGGTTTTAATGTGCTCGTAAAAATAGTGTCATAAATAAACCCTTCCTCACCCATAGGACGGTTGGGGAATCGGCCGGGGGGGCACCGGGATTCATGTCCGTCTCGATCCCGACGGTCAGTCAGACCGTTCTCGTCGTAATCTAGGAAAACACTTTTCGTTCGCTTTCTCAGCTGCTTGCTAGATACTGCACTCAAAGAGCACAAACATCTGGTTCGCCAATCACTTTAAAAGATGTGTGATTTATACCTGTGTTTTTGTGTGGTTTTTGTTGTTGTCGGATTGTCGACCAATATCGGCATAGTTACTCTATTATTAATAGAGTTATTGTAAAGTATTTCCCCTCGTCCTTCAATTCCTCATCTTGTCATTGCACAAAGCACAGAGGCACAGGAGACTCTTTCTAGCATTCACAGACACAAAACTGCCATCTCACTTTCAGGTCTTCAGTTGCGCCATTAGAGCAACACAGACGCTTCTCAAATGAACGAAATGTCCCGCAGACAAGAATACGATCAGATCACCTGGCCTGTGATCTGTCTGATGGTGGTGAGGACATCAAGGTGTTCTCATGATCACAGAGCCGTCCGCCACCGCTGCCTGCCGTTGTTGGAGGCGTTCTGCGGAGAGTTCACCATTCATACATCACTCAGACATCTGTGTTTTTCTCTCCGTGAGACAGCCGGGAAGTCACTGGCCTGGCCAGGCTGCTGCTGAGGAGAGAAGAGGGAGAGGAGGGATCGACAGACAGACAGAGAGAGAGAGGCAGAGAGACAGACGGACAGACAGACAGACAGTCCACTGGAGATCATCCTTTCCTCTCCCTGATCTCTGAACTCTGCGTAAACATTTCAACAGCCAGTCAGTGAGGCAGTCTGGCCGGGTGGCTGGTTTTTCAAAAGCAAGCTATCAGATATGCTCTCCCGCAGATGATTACCTTCACAGCCTGATCTCCAGGAGAGCCATCACGCTCAGCACCTTCTGTTTTTCTTCTCAGTTGCCCTTCAGCGTGACTCACTTTTGTTAATTGTTTTCACGCACGGCACGCAGGCTCACACGTGATCAAGTTGGTGCACCGCGGTGCTCATCAGTCAGGGTCTCTCGTCTGTTGACCTCTGGCCTTGCGGTGGAGCTGATGTGTGACTCGACCACGGCAGGCGTATAAGCTCAGCAGGTTCTGAATGCTAGCAGTGTGGCTGTGATTTTCTCCACAGTGCCACAGTGTTGTCTTTTTGGCAGGGTGCTGAAAGATCCTTCGGTAAGCACTGCCTTGTCAGAGAGTGACAGAGAGATTCCAAATCTATTTCCCATGGCACATAATGTGTTGAAATGACCCCTGGATGTCTGGAACAAGGTTATGGCCCCGTCATAACACTCCGGCTGAGCTAAATGTTCTTCTTGAGATATCACAGTCGAACACTGTGTGTCGTGTCAAATCAAAAGAACAGGACCCGTGTTTGGACTGTTTGAAGATGTTTGCAATGGCTGCAAGGATCGAGGTTTCCACCACTACCACACTGCTCCCCAAGTGAGAATCATGAAGTATTGAACCATGCTCTGCAGTCTGTGTCTGGTGCTGATTTTGTGAAGAAAAGGGTGGTTTCCGACAAAGAGAACGGCATGTCCAAATCACCTCATTCCTTTTTGATTCTTAGATGTCTCAGGCGTTTTGCGTTGACTTTTTTGCAATCTGTAAAATCGAGTGGATCTTCCTTGACCTTACCATTGCCAATGTTTCAGAAACCATACAGTCAATTCAAGTCAAGTCAAATGTATTTGTATAGCCCTTAAGCACAGTTACAGTCTCAAAAGTTCTTTACAGGAAATATGATTATGGGCTATGTGATTATGATATAGGATATAGGTGGGCCATTTACCTCAGTTCCGGGCTATGTTCCACACCAATGTAGATCAAACAGTGGAAATGGATCAACAGCCCCGCATAATTGTCAGATATGGACAGGAAGAGACGTTTCACAGATACAAAAGCTCCAAGAGGTGTTCTGAGCCAAAACGTGAGAACATCACCAAAGTCAAGAGATATGATGACCGAATCGGACTGAAACCAGGCATTGCAATCCTGGAAGAGGAGGTGCTCTCTAGGTGACATCCTGTATTGTGGGGAAACGAGGTCGGCAGTGCCAACCGGCGGCAAGCCAATCGTTTGGTCATCCTGGTGTCCCTAATGCGGATATGAGGGAGCGCAAGGAGAATGTCTGAGTTATTAGACCCCTGTGTGCAGAAGAATGAAGAGAATAGGCCTACATCATTTTTTATTACAGACCAAATCATCTGTTTGACATCAGAACATTACAAAGGTGAAGTCGTGTCACTCTCCTCTCAACTTCACATTACAACATAATGGTGAAGCCTATGTCTACGTGTGCACGCCGTGAAATGAGGATTTAGGGGTTTTTGCGAGTCGCACGGCGAGTTTATGCACTCTTTATGACGCAACACGGGGCCCAGAGACACGGTCGAGCCCTCCCCTCTCCCCACGGAGCTCCACTTGGTAGCACCACACTGTTACCGTCACAAGGCCCCCCTCAAGGGTAAAGGTTCAAAGTTGAGGAGCTGGTGAGTCCGTCTCACACTTGAGGTGAGGCATCACTTCTGGCCCTCTCTTGTGAAAGAACTTGCCGGGGTTATGAAACAGAGACGCTGCAGGCTATATATGCTGTGCAACCATCTTGTGTGCACACGGGCTCGCCTCCGATGTCTCATTAAAAACACACCGAAGACAGCAGGTTCAAGATATGATTCAATGCATTTGGACACATGGAAAATACCAGTAAGGGCACAAGAATGCACAGTAAAAAAAAAGTAGAGGGAAATCATGTATGAGAGGGGCACCGTTTGCCGTTAAATTGTGCAGAGCAGATGATAACGGGACCGCTGCCAACCTAATTGGTTCCTGCCTGGGTAAAAACCAATTGACCATCAATTAATGAGTCAATCAGAAGCCGCGCTGATTGAGGGCCGGATCATTGGCCAGAGGGAAAACGCTTGCGGGATCAGTGCAGCAGATGCTCAAGGGGTCATGTGTATTGGAGTCGTCATGCACGTGCAGCCAGCCAGCGTGCTTCGTGGAAAATACTCGCGCCGGGGAGAGAAGAACACATGACACGTTACCATGGTCTGTGCGGCCCTTTACTCGACTGACATGCGTTTTTTAAGACAAGCAAAACAAAGCAAAGCACCGTGTCTGCCGGCTACATTATTGTGATTTACTCACGGAAACCACAGGACACGTGCTAGCGTCCAGCGTCCTCGCCGTCTCCTTGCGATAGCCCCTCAAATCCCAGCTTATAACCTCGCTCTGTTTTTCTGACCCCCGGCGCTTACTCGCCTCCCCACATCCACAAAAATAATATTCTGCGCTCACCCCCCCCCCCCCCCCTCCATCCCAGTATAATTCATCAGGTTTGACATTTTTTCTGACAGCGGAAAATGTGCTCTTGATTTTTCCCCCCACACACTTTGGTTGGAGTGTAAAATAAAAAAATAAAAACCCAAACGATAACAGTGTTCGGCGGGCGCCCTGCTCTGTTTGGTTGGACTGCTGAGCCTGTCCTGTTGTTAATGCCCACATCGCAGACTCCTGTATGTTATCGTGGCACCGGACATTAAGAGGGGAGCTATGTGGAGAATGCAGGGAGAGATGGTGCTGTGCTATGAGGTATTGTCAGTTGTCCATCTTGGTGGTCTCATGTTGCTGAACAGTGGTGCTTTTGGGGTTCTGGATGGACACTGGATTGATTTCTGGATTAATGGAACCCCCCCCCCCAGGAGAAACGTCTGAATTCCTTACACATGGACAGTCTCAGGAGGTTAACTCCAGTGCTCAAGCTGTCCACCCTGGACTTACGTGGAGTAATAGCAATAAGCCAGAGTCCTCTCCTGAGCTTTGTTGGGTGGAGAACCAGGGAACACCCTTGAATATTGATCCATGGTGTAAGCGCCAGTAGCTGACTCGAAGAACATGTGTGGTTCTTTCCTGGAACACCTGGATGCCCTTATTAGAGTAGATGAAACCCACTTCTAAGATGTGTGGTCTTTGATGCTCTCGGCTATATGAATGGGAAGAAGCAACACTTGGATATGGGTATATAATGAATTGCACTGCTGGGACATTAGCATGTCAGCTGACCTTGCACAAATCATACAACAGAGAGAGGTATAGCAGAGTCGAACACTCAAGCCTTGGCCTACAAGCCAACAGGGAATAACCTGGCTGATTCTAAGAGGGCTCATTTGAGACAAGCGAGACAACAGAAGCTCCCACCCATGATCCACATCATAGGCCTAGATCTGCCGATGCGAGAAGGTCCCTGATCTCCTTGACCTCATTCTGCCGAGGCCTAAATGGTCTTCTTCCTCCGGACTACCATCTGGACGTCTAGAATAATAGACTTCAGATGGTTTTTAATCGGCACATTTGATTTGTTTCTGTGCAAACGGAAATCTTTTTATGCACCTTGGCTTTTCACAATAAGCAGCGGGCCTAAGGGGGCGATAAGATTCGTCAAGGGCCTCGGTTCGAAGGGGGTGCAAGGATTAACTGGGGGACTAACGACAGGAATCTGTCAACAAGGACCCTGAACCGCCACACCGCAGTCCAGCTGTGCCGCCTCCACCGCCGTCAGGGATACGCACATCATATTTCAGCGTCAGCCCTCTGATCTGAAGTGACATTTTCTGGCCTTTCCTTCTTTCCTTTTTTCCTGGATCTCTATCAATCTTTTTCCCCTTATTTTCTCGGAGGAGGAGAAGTAGATGTGGATGACAAAAGCATGTAGGCACGAGGACAATACTTACGTAAAGCGTGTCCGATAATTAACAACTGCTTTTTCTCCCGTGAGAAACATTGCCGGGCCATCAACGTAACCCTACTTTAAACATTCATGCAGTCATCAAACAATTGATTGAATCGTTAATGTGGTCCACATTGTAATTGTTAATACATAAAAGGATTGATCCTCGGGCCTGTATTTCACATCCCAGCTCAGTCTTTCCAGAAGCTCTTACTGGTCTCCACGGTTTGAGCCGTGAAACGCTTCCATGTGCTCATACATCATTAGCGGGCCTATCATAAAGTGCAGTGTGCACTGCGGCCAAGCGATTAGGTGGTGTAGATAGACTTTCTAAGTGGTGATACATTTGATACCACATAAGCTGTAGGGATTGGCAGTTAACGGTCGCCAGGTGCATCAGAAGGTGCACCGTGTTCTACCGGGACGTATGTCTCGCTGTTGCTTGCCAAGCGATCCGACGGCACTGTGGGGTTTTAGCCTTCAAAACTAATTCGGAGCCAACCCATGGAGAACGTGCACGGACATATCGTGACGTTGGAGAACGAACGTGCACGCGCACACGAGCGCGCACGTACCTACGGACGAGCCAAAATTGATCAGAAACAACACACTGCCGTTTAGGAATATTCATTACCATGGTAGCGTGAGTCATAGAGATACGTACAACCTCTCTGGAAAATGTGCTTCCTACTAGTCTGGATGTGCCCAGGCCAGGCGAGTATCGCTCCGTTACATAACAGCCCATTGTAGCCGGCCCGTGATTTTTGTCAGTCTTGCCTCGTTTCAGGTCCAGAGCGATGAGCACGCCGTTCACGGTCGGCAGCGGTGGAGTCTGGCAATATTAACGTGAACAGTGAGACCTGCTCTGTCTGTCTATTCTGTGTATTTGGTTGGCACAGCTGTACACAGTGTGAATGATGAGGTTCTACCCCACCAATCCCACTCTCTCTCTCTCTCTCTCTCTCGCTCTTATAAGATTAAAGGACTTAGTTAGACTTAGTTTAGTTCCCTGTGACAGAGCCCTCCCTTGTCGCTGGAATTTGCCACCATACAGAAGCGAAATATCGAATATACAGTTGAATTCAAATATTTCTTTATTGCTCTTTTTGTTTTTGTTTTAGCTGATCACATTTCAATAAAACATAGCATACATTATACTTACTAAAAGTGAATACAATTGTTTGCCTTTTGTCATGCTCAAATATCAAAGTGTCAGCAGATATTTCAGATTCACGATTCGCCATTAAAAATAAAACTCTACAAAAGTACAGTTGACCAGTGCAAATAATTAAACATTAACTTGACATAATGCTCTTAGCATCAGCAGTGCACAGACGGCTTCTGAAGTTATTTGAGGTTTCTCCATAAGCTCACAGCCTGAAGACAGCATTATCGATTGGTTCCCAAAGTGCAGCGTGATGAGTGCTTGAGGCTCCCTCGGTGTACCTGAGAGGATGTTCCGTCTGAGAGCAGGCCTCACAGCCAGGCGTCGTAGCCATGCTTCTCCTTGACAATCCAGATGCTGTCGATCACCTCGCCGGCCTGGAGGAAAAAGAAAAAGTGTGTGTTGGATTATTATTCACCTTTGACCCTTGGGTTTGATTGCGGTGCTTTCTCTCTCATATCTACACTCTCCCTCCTCCCTCCCTCCATCCAAAGCTCACTGGAGCATTTGACCATGCTACACTTGATGTTTATGTTGACTAAACCGATTCATCGTAGACTTTGTGGTGTCTTTGTAGACAAAGCAGGTAATCTCTGCATCTCTCTCTCTCTCTCTCTCTCTCTCTCTCTCTCTCTCTCTCTCTCTCTCTCCTCTCTCTCTCTCTCTCTCTCTCTCTCTCTCTCTCTCTCTCTCTCTCTCTCTCTCTCTCTCTCTCTCTCTCTCTCTCTCTCTCTCTCTCTCTCTCTCTCTCTCTCTCTCTCCCTCTCATTGGCATTGATTAGCCAACGCACCACAGGTATGCGGCCCCACCCAACCGCAGACTAACTCCTAAGGCTAGGTGAAGCTGCTTAAACCAACCACATTTTGGAGTATGGGGAAACACAATTTCGATCCTCTGTGTAATTACGTGTTGCATGGTCTGATTGACAATAAAGTACACTTTGACTTTGACATATACACACACACACACACACACACACACACACACGCACACACACACACGCGCCACACTCACCCTATCGTCAGACACCTGCTCCAGGTAGATGTGAGTGCCGTTGACCACTTGCATGCGGGTGTAGCCGTAGTCGCTGCTGCGGAACGCGCTCCAGTCCTTCGGGTTGGGGTTGAATTTATCAGTCCTCTCTTTGCACCCCTGGAGCGGAACAACACAACAACAACAACAACAACAAATAAACAACAGAAAACAAAGCCCCAATGGCTCACTGCGGTGAGCCACTGCCGGGGGTCCAGCTCCACCACGGGTGCCACGGGATCGCTGGCTCTCGTTTGCCTTGGTGTGGTCCGGAGAGCTCACCGCACCATGGTATGCACATGACTCACGCCTTCTTGCGGTGTGTGTGTGTGTGTGTGTGTGTGTGTGAACACACCATACATGCAGGACAGCTGGGGATGCCAGCTGCACAGAGTGGGTGGTGTGTGTGTGTTCTTTCTAGTGTCATGTTTAACATCTTTAATGTTTACAATTCCTCAGGTTTCATTCATAACCGCCACCCTGCTTTCCCGTCCGCCAGAAGACTATGCATATACATAGTACTGTATGTACAGGTTAATAATATCTCCCAGAAGACTGAACGTACTGCGGTAGTATACAGTAAGTACAGGGTCATACTGCACTCACAGCAGAGCCGGTGATGATGTGCACGGGGGCTTTAGGGTTGGTGTACGGATCCTTGGCGCTCCCGTTGAACACCTACAGACAGGTGGAGAAAGACAAGTGCACTTTGTATCATTCTCGTGCAAGCAGACAGACAGATATATTATGGTCCTTATCGGCCGTCCGAACCGTTGGGGGAAAACCCAACCTTGTCGCCGTAGACGGGCCAGAGTCTCTCGTAGGTATGCTCATGCGCCCACAGCTCCAGGTCCACCCCTGGGGAGAGACGGCATCGGTCAGACGGGCCCCCCCTCCCTCCTCTGAAGGCCGAGGGGCCACCGAGAAAGACACACAAACTGCGTAACCCGCTCCGTCTAGCAGACTTTGTATTCTACATTTTTGTCTCCAATTTGGCCGGGGGGGGGAAACAGCGGAACGCGATGTCTCGCGGTGTTGGGTGCTGTGAATACTATTCAACGGCGGGTGAACTGTGTGGACAGAGCAACAAACAGACGAGGGGTCTGGGGGGGGATTTAAATGAAATACAAGTGCTGCTGGACCGGGACAGGGGCCAGTCCCCGTGTCTGCTTTGGTAATAAATGATGTGCATTAGGATTGCTTCGTGTGAGATGAGCAAGCGCTGGGGCATTAGCATGTCTGAGCATGAGAAAATGGCAAAAAGAAGAAGAAAATACAGCCATTAAGGAGGCTGGCAGCTGTGTGTGTGTGTGTGTTTAGGAGAGAGAGACTGTCTGTCTTGGTGTGTGTGTGTGTGCATATGTGTGTATGAGCGAGAGAGAGAGAGAGAGAGAGAGAGAGAGAGAGAGAAACTGTCTGTATCAGGGGTGTGTGTGTGTGTTTATGCAAGAGAGTGTCTGTCTCAGTGTGTGTGAGAGAGAAACTGCCTGTCTTTATGCGTGCGTGCGTGTGTGCGTGCGTGTGCGCGTGTGTGTGTAACTGTTCGCCTGTGTGTGCGTGTATGCGTGACACACAGAGGCCATACCGTGGAGGTAAAATAGATCCTCTAAGCCCGGCGCTGGTGGCTCGGTGTCGTTGCGTCCTCGTCGGACCTGACACACAAGAGAGAGAGCGAGAGAGCGAGAGAGCGAGAGATAGAGAGAGAGAGAGATGATTTGAGGCTGTTGAACGCATGACTTTAACACATAAAGCCACAGCCATGCTGGTATGTAAACTCCCCCCACGTCGAGGGCGGCATCACTCAGCAGCAGCAGGCTGGGAGCAGAGTAATGGCTTTCAGTGGAAACTCCTGATGACTTTGTGTTGTGTTACGACGGCGGGCCTCCCCGCCACGCACTGGGCCCGTACCAAGCACGCCGTCCCCGCTTCGCCGTCGGCACGACTCCCCGGCGCCCCCCACCGGCCACCACCACCACAACTACCGAGGGGCAATTTAAGTGTCGAGTGAAATTCTTCTTATTTTGATGTCAACAGCGAGGCCGTAAACAGTAGGAACACACTGTTTCGCACACTGCTGGCAGCTAAACAGTTCACAGAACCTCGATATTGTGTCAGCTAATTTGTTCTACATGTCAAGCAGCAGCACAATAGCCCATATCACTAAACCCCCGCAATCTTGATAGGCAAAATACAATCAGCATAATTAGCAATTGTTCCGTCTCGCATAATGACGCATAATTGCCTATTTCTGACCTCAGAGTCAGAAATAGTAATTGATGTTCTTTTCGGGGCTGAGCAAAATTGCTGTAGCGCCAGGCAGCTAGACATGGTGTTACATTATGAACACTTCCTCACGACAGAAGTTCCTCATATGTCCCAGGCTACACAATCAGGGTGCTGCTGGGGACGTGATGGCAGACCATTCACACAGTGCTGGGACTGCCTCGCAGAAGACGGCGCATGACCTACGAAGGAGTCGAACGTGGTGCAGTCGTCCTGGTCGTCGTCGGAGCAGTACATGGGCCGGTGTCCCATGGTGATGATCCAGGGACGCGCTGCCCGGTTGGCGGGCTCGTTGGCCTCCTAGAGGGCAGAGAGAGAGAGAGCGAGAGAGAGCAAGGGCAGTGCTCGCGATGCTACTGCTAGGATGTAGACTAGCGGTAGCATAGCATTAGCACCCATGGTAAAATAAGCTAGGAGACAGGGTAGGACTAGGATAGGGTCCTCCTGGCTAGCTTAGCACTGCACTCACACTGCCAGGGTGAGGGGGTTTGAGAAATCTATGGACTCTATGGAAACTTCAAGTTCAAGTTCAAGTTCAAGTATTTTTATTGTAACTTCACAATTTACACGTGTAAACAGTACGTATACACGTGAGTATAAACAGTGAGTTAAAAACTTTTTGTGCAAAACGCCCGACAGCCGACAGTAATTATAAAGAATACAAAATAAATGTGCATAGCACATTTTCACTAACACTTTTGTAATGTAATCAGAATCAGCTTTATTGCCTTAGTTTTTACAAACAAGGAATGTGCTTTTGTGAAATTGGCGCATAAATTGGTGCATAACAATAAGAATAATAATGTGCTACATAATAAAAATGGTATTATGAGGCACATTGAATAGAAGTCCACCAAAAAGCTATATATATTAATTATACTATGTAATAAGTGAACACTCAAAAGTACTGTGGGCGTCACTGAGGATTGGATTTCCGATGGCCAAATTTGGGCTAAATAAATAACAGAAAAGAACAGTGTGATAAGGGGAAACGGAGGCGTGGGCGGGCCTTTTTCCCGTAAACGGAGTGAAAGGAGTGAACACCGGGAACCAAAATGTGTTGCTGATTGCAGATGGAAAGAAAACGACCCACAAAAACAAAAGCCGCAACAATAACCGGCAGCAGCAGCAGCAGCAGCTGCAGGAGAATGACTGATGGCACGGCCGCTGACCTTCAGGTCCCTCTCCAGCCACTCGTACTGACTGAAGAGAAGCTTCTGGCCAAAATCCAGGTAGAAGTAGACCTCGGTGGAGAGGGAGATGATGTGGGCCGGCCCCACGTTCCAGCTGGGAAAGCACACACTTTGTTACTAAACAACGACAACAAACATGCCGATGTACGCAACACAACGCAACCCTGACCCTCAGCTAGCGCGACGGACGGATGGGTTCGTACGATTTCCCTTTTCGTACGCTGTGAGGAATATCTTATATGGCCACGACCAGAGGTATGGATGGGTCCTCCTCGAGTCCTCTTTTGGTGTGAGGAGGAAACATCTTGAATCATGTCATGTGAAAGCTACAAGCGGGTTAAAGGTTCAGAGAAAAAAATAAGCAACAACAACACACATCGCCATAGCTACTACAAAGTGTCTAAACACTCGGCGGCTATCATCGACGAGCGGATTAGCTGTTGAGACGGAGCCAGGCCCGGTGAGTCAGAGCACTGGAACACACAGTGCACTGCTGCTGGAGTGCCTCGGCCATTATATCAGAGCAGAGACAGAGACAGAGACAGATACAGAGAGAGAGAGGGAGAGTCAGAGAGAGAGTCAGAGAGAGAGTCAGAGAGAGTCAGAGAGAGAGAGAGGGAGAGAGAGAGACAGAGACCGGGGAACGAGAGAGGAAGTGGCGAGGAGACAAACAATGACGATAGAGAGACAGAGAGAGACAGAGAGAAAGAGAGCGAGAGACAAGACAGAGACATAGAGAAAGAGAGTCAGAGAGAGGGAGAGGGACATAGAGAGTCAGAGTGAGAGAGACAAGACAGTCATAGAGAGACAAATAGAGAGACAGAGGGAGGAAGGGAGGGAGGAAGAGAGAGACAGAGGGAGGGAGAGACAGAGACAGAGAGAGGGAGAGAGAGAGACGAGACCGGAGGAGAGAGGAGGATGAGCGAGAGAGACAAGACAGAGACATAGAGAGACAGAGAGAGACAGAGCGAGAGGACAAGACAGAGACATAAGAGAAACAGAGTCAGAGAGAGGGAGAGGGCCAGAGAGAGAGAGAGAGGGCCAGAGGGAGAGAGAGAGAGAGAGCCAGAGGGAGAGAGAGAGCCAGAGGGAGGGATGGGGTGGAGGAGGTTCTTCTCACCGAAGCGTATCATGTGAACACAGCGGCGAGAGCGTGCCTGCATGCATCATGAGGAGGAGGAAGAGGAAGAGGAGGAGGAGGAAGGAGTGGGGGGGGGGAGGTCTTTTCCATGATCCCGGCCCCCCTCCCAGTAGTCCTTCCTGTCTGTTTCAAATGTAAGGGGGGGGGGGGGTGTAGTGGGAGGGGAGGGGGTGGTGCACGTGCCAGGGAAGCCCCTCTTAGCAGACCTGTCCAGTCCGTAGGAGGCCTGGGGTGAGAGACTGAGAGCGAGAGCGAGAGAGAGAGAGAGCGAGAGGAGTGGGCAGCTGGACCTGTGATCTTCCAGACGGTATTATCTTACCTCCCGGGAGAGAGAGACCAGAACCCCCCCCCCCCCCCACCCACTCACCCATGTATAGCCCCTTTGTCCGGCGGTTCCACTGGACTCCCCGAGATATGGGCTGGGATGGGGATGGGGATGGGAGGCTGGGTGGGTGGTTGAGGGGGAGCCAAACTAATAAGAGGAAGGGAAGGGGCTTCTTCTGTCTGCTGCCAATCCCTTCGGTTTTCGCGTCCTGACAGCTCATTAATAGCTACTTAAATACAGCGGGAGCGGCCGGCGGGAGCGGGAGCGGCCGGCCCAACACCGTATGGAAAGAAAGACATTAATTGGAGTCTCTCTCTCTCTCTATCTGGAATAAAGTCCTGTGTGTCAATGTTTAAAAAGGACTAAATGGTCCGTATGCTGTTCAGCGCTCTGGATGGAAATGCTTTTACTGATTATAATTGTATTTATGTATTGTATTTCTTGAACAGGGACATGGGTCATTGTATGTCCCAGCATCACATCTTACAATTCAAACAAAGGGAGAGAGAGAGATGAACAGTGCATCATACAAAACTAACAAAACGTACTAAAAGCACTTTGACAAAAAATGTCATTGTAAAAAAAAGAAAAAAGAGTTTGTTCAGAATTCATTCCTACCTGTACCACAGGCTTTCAGTCTGGCCCGGCATACTGAATCGGTTCCTGTAGTTGGAGAAGTTACTGCAAAACAAACAAAAGATGGAGACGCCGGGGACAATCATTGAGATGTGTTCAGCGTGTTGCACCGTAGTCAGCATTCCTGGAATATCCCAAAAATACCAATCAGCCCCACAGACCTCTGTACTGTCTGTCTGTCTGCCTGTCTGCCTCTTTTGTTTTGCAGTGCCAATTGCAGAGCACAGCGAGACTTAAAAACATTAGGCGACGCACCCATTCCCCAGATGGTCTCTTTTTTTCCATAAACCTGCAATTCTGTCTCTTCTAGGAGACGATCCTTTGTTGCAGTGCCTTTGTTTTTGCGGGACTTTCGCCAAGTTCGATTTCAGCGGAGTCAGGCGTGTCGAGCGGAGATGGCGCGGTCACAAAGGAAGCACACACGTCAATTTAATTCCGTTGAATTTAATTCAGTTTCGTGCCTCAAAGACACGACAAAAAAGTAAGCAAATTAGAAAAGGCAAAACAAAAAGATATGGAATGCAGTGTTGTTGTTTTGGGGGGGGGTGTGTGTATGCACTCAATCAGGGTTAGGGTTTATGTTGTGTGTGTGTGTGTGTTGTACAGCGATGCAGTGACACGCCTCGAACGCTGCACACACCTGCAACAAACTATCCCAGCCCTGCATAAGGAGGGGAGTAAAAACAACCAACGTTTACACAAGTAAAAGTGTGTTGGTCTTGTTGGTTTTGCCATTATAACACCAATACCCAAATATTACGATTGGCAAAGTCCTTGTTGACACTCAGCAGATTAGAAGGGGGAAAAAAAGTGTGTGTCTTGGAAATCTCCCTTTGACGCCAATCAATGTTTCTTTTTACAGCTTAGAGTTTCACATGCGTGCACACGCATACACACACGCATACACACACACACACACACACACACACACACACGCCAACCAATCTTCGCCACGGTCCATTAACACTGCAGGCGTGGAATGATTGCTTTCCTATCTTATGTAAGAGAGGGGAGACAGGGAGGAGGCAAGGTACCAGGGCACAAGCACACACACACACACACACACACACACGCACGCACACACGTGAGCTTGAGTGGACCAGCTCAGGAACAACGCACTGGATGAGGTGGTTACTAAGAGGTAAGGCTGGGGTCCGGAGTTAAAAGCCTCAGAGTGAGGGGTCAGGGGTCGGGGGAAAAGAGGCGTGGTTTGTTTCTAAACTGTATGTAATAATTGCAATGCTTTCAAATGTATGAAATGTGATCTTCCTGAATATAAAATCCGATACAGTGAATGATAATACTGCGTTCATTATAGACTAGTCATGTGCCTTTTTTCGAAACATGCCTGTCATTGAAATGGGCCGATTGCTTGCAGGCCTTCGGTATTGCTGCTGCCTGCAACTCTCGCTCACTGAAACTTCACACTCAATATTGCACTTCCTTGGTTCATCAAGTGTGTCGAGAAAATTGAGACATACGTACACACACACACACACATACAGAGATTTCTCTAATTACAGTTATAATATAGATTACAAATGGAATATTAGCACAAATCCTTAACCTGTGTTCCGATCTGCATATACTTAATAGATAGCCGACTGTAGAGTCAGATGGATGCTGGGGAGAAAGAAAAACAAACTGGGTTCTGTCTTGACCAGAGAGCCACACGCTACGAACTTGGCATTGATCAGACGAGACTGCGGGCCTGTGTTTATACTGACACCGTGTGGTGAACAGGTGAAACTAACACGTCAGGTTAGTCGCCGACACTGGAACACCTAAGGGCACCCCATATAAGCACAACCATTGAACGAGCTAGCATTCATGAAACGCACAACCAAATCAAATTATTGTACGAAAGTGACGGTAACTATCTTGTCAGGAGACCTTTGTGTGAGATGTACTAATCTCAGACAGGAATTTAGGGGTGAATGAATGTTTGTCCCCCATCTCCACAACACTTGTCATGAAATGCTAATTCCCATGCGTAAGACACACACAAGAGAGGCACACAGACACAGACACATCTGTTGGACGTGGTGAAGTTTGAATGAAGTCATCTGGACCCAATCTGAACCGAACCGGCCCCCCTGGTATCAAAATCAAATCTGCCCTTTGCATCGGCCGACCGACTGACGAGCCATGAGTCCACAAAATAATCTCCAGTCTGGTCTGGTCTGGAGAGGAGAGAGAGAGTGAGAGAGAGAGAGAGAGAGAGAGAGAGACGAGAGAGAGAGAGACGTAGAGAGGAGAGACGTAGAGAGAGAGAGAGAGAGAGAGAGACGTACGAGAGAGGAAGAGACGTAGAGAGAGAGAGAGAGAGAGAGACGTAGAGAGAGAGAGACGTAGAAGAGAGAGACGTAGAAGAGACGAGACGAGTAGAGAGAGAAGAGAGAGGAGAGAGAGAGAGAAGAGAGAGAGAGAGTAGAGAGAGAGAGAGAGAGAGAGAGAGAGGAGAGAGGAGAGGTCCCTCTGGTCTGTATGGGACTCTCATCATCAGGAGCCTTTGTTTCAAATGGCACGCCGAGTCACTTCACCCATCCCCACTGACAGGACAAGCCACGCGGCACACCAGAGCGAGCAAGCGCCTGGCGGGAAACAAAGGACCGCTCCCTGTGATTGGGGGCGTTCATGTGTCGGACTGCAGCTCCGCTGGCCCTCATCGCGGTGGAATGCTGAGCTAACCGCCCGCTTGTGGTCTGGGCCTTCTTCGTCTTCTCTTCTTCTTCTTCAATCGGTCGCTTTGCCTGCTTCCTCATCCCCTTTCCCATCCCCATGCGTTTGCGGTTGGAAATGCGGCGGGATCGCAGAAGCAGCGTGCCGCTGGAAGACGTGAACTTTTTGAACCAGCACTCAGGAACAACAACACAGAATATAATGGTAGGTTGAGGTTCAGGAGGGGAGAGAGAGAGACAGACAGAGAGGGGAATGAGTAGCTGGACGGCTGCTAGTGCTAGCTCTGTTTTAGTTGTGTGTGTGTGTGTGTGTGTGTGTGTGTGTGTGTGTGTGTGTCTGTGTTATTTTTTGTTCGTCAGACGAAGGCCAAGAGAAACAGACTACTGTTGGAGGCTCCTCTTGATTAGGACCAGGCGGGCGGCAGAGTCACATGACACGTAGGAGGAGGCGCAAGAGACCATTATGGATGAGAATCCAGAAGCTTAGTGTTCCCCTGTAACGTCTGAGGGAGCCTTGGAACACAATGTGCGCTGACACACACACACACGCACACACAAACACAAACACGCAAACACACATGTACACACGCATACACGCAGACACGCAGACACGCATACACGCAGACAGCATCTGGTTGACGAGAGAGCGGGATTAACCAAGAACAAACAGTTTGCTTCTCTTCTTCCTCAGCATCAAAGCCATCCGAATGTCCCTGTGGCTGTGGAATCACATCTTTCTTCTGTCAGTGGAAGCCTTTCATGGGGGCGGGGGAAGAAGGGGGCGGGCCTGGCGGCGGGGGCGGGTCGGTTCAAATCCTTAACCAAGACGCCCAGGCTCAAGTGATTAATTGTCCAAACTCAACCTGATTTCCATATCTGCCGTTAAATGCCAAACTCATACGATCATTCAGGGAGAGGTGTCAGGGGTGAGGAGGGTGAGGGTGAGGGACCAATGAGCCCAGATGAAAGGCACTGATAGCGGAGAGATCAGACCCAAGCCAGCAGATCTCACGATCGATTGTGTCGAAGAGCAAGGAGAACCTAGTTCACGACGCCTGTTTCCTCCTCCCGTCACGGCACAGCCCGACTCCCCGTGGATATTTAACCAAAAAAAAACAACCCCAAAAACATTTCCAAAGAAATACACATGGGAGAGATAAATGCTTGTTTGTTTTGCCTTTTTGTGTGACACATATAAAGAATGCATGTCAGACACAGACGAATGACAAACACGATGCATCCCCCCCCCCCCCCCCAACCCCCAACCCCACAAACCAACCGATATGAAAGCGCTAGCCTGCTAGCTTGCTAGTGAGGCTCTTTGGACTTGTTTAGATGCTGGTGGTTGGTGATGCGTCTCCACGCCTTCTGAGACTGAAATAGATCCCATCTGTCCCCCTCTGCACACCAAATAGCTTTCGACAGACCAAAGTGTTCTATGCAGTGGAAAAACTGTGGTTGACCAGAATTTTTTTTTTCCTCAGCTTTTCTTCCCCCCCCCCCCCCTCCGCAGTCTTCCCAGAACCCCCTCACAGTTAACGGTAGCTCCATCCATCGCGGGATATTTCATTTAATTTCGGGATGGGATGATCTGGCAAACCTCATCCCCGCCGATATTAAACACACTGTGTACTTTGCACCAAAACACATTAATAACGGTAATCAGTGACGGGTAACGTGACCTGGCTGGAATGCGGCAGAGCATGTAAACAGCGACAGAGAAACAGAAAAAAAAAGATTTGGTGAATTGGTGGTGGTTTTGACAGACGGATTGCTTCCACACTGAGTCACGGCGCTTCGGTACAGGGTACGGGTACCACACGCATCACGTACACACACACACACACACATAGTCACGCACAACACGCACACACACACACACATAGTCACGCACAACACGCACACACACATGTGTATACTGGCATTCCGTGGACAGATGCGAGCAAAACAAGACAGCGTACATGTTGATCAGCATGAATGCCCTTGTATGCTTCTTCCGGAATGTGTCGGAAACCGGCTTCCGGCGATTCTGTTGGTTCCTCTTTGATTGTTTGGCGGGGGGGGGGGGGGGGTGAGGCGGGGGCGGGTGGGGGGTGAGGAGGGGGCGGGGGCGGGGGCGGGGGCGGGGGCAAACACAGAGGAGGAAATGAAAGGAAGTTCCACTTCAGTTTCTACTCACTAAGCAGACTCGTGGTTGCCTGGGCAGGTCATGTAGGGAACGTAGGCGGCGATGGACTGGATCTGTCTCATGAACTCATCCCCGGTCCTCGCGTTGTCCTGAAAACGAACGACTTCTTCTTAGCTAGCAGGCATCCCATAATATCCAACTGTAATTAGGCGGATGGAGGCAACATGCATGCATGTACAGTATGTATGCAGGTTACATACATGTAGGCCTTATGTATATTTATAGATCACATTGACTGCCTTCAGATAGAAGTGGTAACTTGTGGTAATCACAAGGCGAATGGAGAAAAGCGACACTTAAAAGCGTGTGTTCACATTTTTACAAGTAGAACTTTTATATTAGGACCACATGGTGGTTCTTCCGCAAGAAAACATTCCTGCTGTTTTTCCCAATTTCAACCTTTTGATAAGTTTACTTTGGTGGAGTATTGTGAACCGAAAAGCAACAGCAGCAATATTTAACTGCAATATTTATTTATTTATTCTTAACTCCAAACCAGCACAGCAATTTTGATCAAACTCAACTAAAAGAAAATGATATCGACAAAACACAGCCCGACCAGTATTTAAAAGCTGTGATGTGATGTGAACTTGACAGCCTCTTGTGCCGTGTTAATATTACACCTTTCACTATCCAGGCTCTCGTAGGCCGCGGGTCGTATTCATAAAGCACTTGGGTGTCTTGGACCCTGACTTGAATCCATAACCACTGCTTTCTGGCATTGAGTGTGATGCTAATCATAAACCGTGTTTCGAACCGCAGCTGGGTGCCTTTACAGACGCTGATCTCATGTAACGCCATACCTTAAGGGGTGGGGGGTCGTTTGTAAAGGTGGCTGGAATCTCACCTTTCATGTGTGGGGTTGTAGAAATATCTCAATATCTTAATGTATTAGCCCTTAACGACAGAGCATTGCTCTCAACGGTTCTCACTATCAGCTGGGCCATAACCAATATTATGTTTTATCATCTTTGAATGGAAATTGAAGGTTTATCAATGAAACCCAGTTTACTATTCAAAATGAATTGCGATGAGAAGATATGCTCTTAAAATGATCCAAATATGAGGTTTCAACACCAGTGGAGAAAGAAAAACTAGTTTCAGTCCAATAACATCCTTTAAATGTCCATATACTTCAATGAAGTGACCCTCAGTTAGACTGTTTATAATGATATTTGAATTAATTAGATTATTGGGATATTTATTTATATTGTGTTACAATTTCCCATTAATATTCGTGATAATATATGATAAATAAATGTTTCCTTTCTACTTCTCGAATGGAGAAACAGAAGCAAAGCAAAAGAGCACGACGTACCTCATCCAGATCATAGGCAAAATCCCCTGCAAATACACACACACACACACACACACACACACACACACACTATGAAATTACAACCGAACAGTACAACAGTCTGTGTGTGTTTGGAGAGATTACATGTAAATGTAATTGTAGGGTTGCAGACTGTGTTGATTTCTGGATGTTCTTCATATGCTGTGTGTATACAGGCTGTGGCAGGTCGTATTGTCAACACTGTGATAAGATAATGTGGGGGCATAATTCGGGCATTCAATCCTGAAGGGTTCTTCCAGGGCGGCGGTGGTCGTGGAGCGGTACCTATGTGCAAGATGGCATCCAGTACTCCTGTCTGGGTCTCCTTCTGCAGCCGGGCCAGGGACTGCGGGTTCTCGTTGCCCAGGTCCCCGTAGAGAGCGAATCTAGGCTGCAGGGTGGTGGCGTCCAGGGGCTTGAACCAGAACATGTCGCTCCAGCCCATGTCGCTGCCACAGTGGTACACTGGCAAGGGAAAACAATACAACCACAGAGACTTTATGACGTAACAACATAACAAACTTCATGTCGAGAGTCATGTGCTTGGGTCTGTGAAAGGCACTTTTTAATCATGTTTTTATGTTGTGGCGGCCTCCCGGCTTTAGTTTTATTCTGATGCCTTGTGCTTTAGTTTATCTTTATGTGCTGCTGTTAAGTTTCTCGCTGGGCTGCAACTTTTGGTGAAAATCAATCAATATCAACAAACTTGAAACTCAAGCTCACACACACACACACACACACACACACACACACACACACACACACACACACAGAGAGAGAGAGAATCAGCCAAGCAAGCCTCCAGTTGACAAGTTGACAGACCCAGCTACGGACCTCCTGAGCTAAGCTGTTTTCGGAGGAAGCGCCCAAAACACAAAGTCAATCCCACTTGCTGCAGTACGTTTATCTGCAACCCTGTGATGTTGTGGTCACCCCAGCACCCACCATAACGGGAACCAGGTTTGAGGTCGCTGAGCGTCACCCTGTGGATGTACATCTGCCTCTTCTCACTTCCCGAATCCATGAAGATGCTGGCGCTTCCTTTGGCGGTCATATTGAAGAGCCTCCCGCCCCAGCGGCCGTACTCCACCAGGCTGTCGGTACTGTTGTACGTGGTCCACGTCACCACCATGGTAGCCCCAGCACCCCTGGGTAGAAGAACACACGTTGGTTGCCACCTGTTACCTGTACCAGCCTGCATGGGGAATGGATGCATGGGAGATGGCCCACTTCACAGGGCTTTAATGGACTCCCTCAGTGATGGACTCTCTGACAAGAGTCACTTATAAGTCTGTCATGTCCATATTGCAGCGAGGGTTTCGATCTGGACATCGATCTGCCCGAATCATACATAAGTTATTGGAAGGCCGAGTTAGGCTAAGGAATCCGACAAGACACTCATTTCATCTGTGCACATCACACAAAAATAGCGAATGCACGTTTTCACATTGAGGTCCGACTGTACTGTCGTATAGACCCTCCTCATACTCAAAGGAGTCAACATACAACCGACTACAAAGAGGAATAGAATAGAAGGAAGAGAACTGGTAAAGAAATAAAATGTATTCAAATCCTACCAGGATAGGAGAGATGCACCTGCTCCGGCTGGGTTAGAACAGGACCGTCGCTGACCACCAACAGCGGCGCGGAAGGCCAGCAGGGCGTAGGCAGCGTACACACTCACCATCTTGACACTGGGATCGGATCACACTGCCTACAGTCTCCGCACGCAGAAAGACAGATGTGGACACAAACAGGAAGTAGGCTACAATGAATTTACATCTGCAGTCACATGATCTCGAATTTTCTTGATTTCACATGACACAGATCACGTTATACAGTGGTTTAATGACGTGGACGATCGAAGGGACTTCCATAAAACGGAATATTATTAAGCAAACATTTACCATTTTCTGGCAAGAAAGAGGTTGCTTGTTTGCAGAGGCTTGTTGTCGTTCGTCTCTGCTAAGGACACCCTTACTGTAATTCAGTGAGCCAGAGGGATTACACAGTGAGGTGGGAAAAAAAAGCCCAGTCAGCAGCAGTTGCAGTTTTTCCTTTGCAAACCCCACGAGGGAATTAACTGTACGCACCATGGAATGGACTTAGCAACGGGCTACAAGGCGTATGCAGTGGTTTATGTGGGCAGACGTTCACACACACACACACACACACACACACACACACACACACACACACACACACACACACACACACACACACACACACACACAGCATCTGACTGTTCAGAAGCACTCCTCTCTGGACACTGCAGCACTGATTCATAAGGAGGTTGTTTGGATGTGAGGATAGAGTGCAAGACATACATGACACACTAGGGGGCGCACTTGACCCCGGTTTGTGGCGAGGACGTTTGACCATCTTGTCGCGATCATTGGAGGTGATTTCGTTCACGTTTGATCTCCCAGAATTCATCCCCTTCTCGATAAAAGCGAGAGGCGACGACGCGTTATCGTCTCATCGGTCATCACCGCGGAGGAAACGTAAGCTAAACTAAGCTAAGCTAAGCTAAGCTTGAGCAGAGAGTTGTCAAATCAATCGATTCAATCATCGTTTGTGAAAGCGAACTAATGTGTGTGTTCTCGCCACGGGACACGCGGTGAAAGACGAGACGTGCGTTGTTGATTGTTGACGAGACATTTGGTTGGTTGTGTTTTAATGTTCTGGTCGTTTCGTTTCGTTTCTAGTGTCGAATACTCACAAGAAGAACTGCAGCAGTGGATGCCAAATAGTTCCCGGCTGCGACACATCACAACAATGCGTTGAACTGCATTGTGGGTAATGTAGTTCTCTTGGTCGGTTCGCTCGTGGCTGTGTTGTTGTTGTTGTTGTTGTTGTTGTTGTTGGCGCACCAAAGGCCACGCCAAAATGTCACGCCTTTTATTAATATTAATATTAACAATAGCCTCCATAACACGTGGTATCACACATCACCCTGTAAACGTTTATTTTTATTTATACAAATACAAACTTTTACTCATGAAATTGCCTATTTATTATCAAAATGTCTACTTTGTAAATAGATAAGAAATTAGAATTTGCCTGGTATGGTAAAATAAATTAATTCAGAACTTGTATAGTTGTATACAGTATATTGCATCTATGGTGGTTGTCATTTAATCCCACAGCACACCTGGACTTGCCTCATGGCCACCGTTTGGGAACCACTATAGGCCTATTAAGATAAGATAGAACTTTATTGATCCGGAAGGAAATTCTTGTGCCAGGTTGTATAGCAATAGAATAAAACAACAGTTTTACAGTAAGTCTAACTCCTAGGAGAAGTTAAAAAGACACCATTAAAAAAACTACAATACAAGTACATGAGCAATAATACCTTGGGTCTCTCTGTGTATAGGCTCAGTTAAAGTCATTTAGGTTTCATTTTATGAGTCAATTAGTCGACACATAAATGTATTGGCTGCATGAAATCCCTCAGCACAGCATGAAAGGTGGGAAGATTAGTTCCGCAAGCTTAAGTAATTAGCTTAAGCACGATCCTGGATGCATCATTAAATGCCGCTTTCTCTGCCTTCACGGCAGGTGGGCTGTATAGAGTGGAGTACATTAGGCCTTAAAAAGAGCTGTTTAAACATCATATGTACACATGTTAAATGTGCGTGCCAGCATATTGGCTTGTTCATACAGTCTGCAACGCTGCAAACTGTTGTCAAAGGTATTATGTATTCTTAAAGCCTATCCAAGATAATTAATCCTAATACTTGGAAAATATACGAATCGGTCTGTAATTTTCTCTGCGATGGAGTCTGCCATGCCATGATTTAACAATCAAGAAAACTGCACAGCAAGATCCTATGGCTGTAGTATATTTGTGATGTTCTGCTGTTATTTAATCAAGTTCACTGCCAGTTTCTCAGTGGCATAGCATACTTCACCAGGTCTAATAACCATGTCATCATTGTGAGACAAATCCCTATAATGCTCCACAATTCAGCAATATTTTTAGACACTAACCCTATCAATGATGGCAAGGGCATCTTTGTTATTGATGAGCTTAACTTCTTAATTCATTCTTATTCATGCTGAAGCTTCTTGGCCATAGAGTTTGCCCTCATGGCCTGTGTTTCTTGTGTTCCTGTGTTTCTGGCCCTTGCTTTTACTGATAAAACCAAGTTTTTAAAATCTTCTTTGGCCTCTAAATGGAGTTCAGTCACATATTCCTCCCATCCTGGCCTAACATTATGTTGTTTTGCTTTTTGGCACAATGATTTACTGCTAATGTTAAAAAACTAACAGACAACAACACAATTTTATCTTACATTAGCCTATGCATACATTACTATGGCTTGGTGATTGATTGCTGGTAAACAAATCATACTTGTGTTTTTTGTATACATTTTCATTCAAGTCTGCTTTCCATCTAGGGTCTCACACAATTAAGATATGTAGGCCTATAGCCTATAATTTCTGAACTTTCCCTTTTTTCAGTTCTGTGATGGATTCTATCCCTGAAGATGAGCAATACATGGGAGCAGTCTGGTCACCGGATGAGGACCAGTGCAATGAGAAAAACCAAACGCAGGTGAACTAGAGGCCCTTTTTAACGGCACCACACAAATCTGCCATCTTTAGTGTTCTCGTATAAATGTTTGTGCAATATTTGCATCCATTGATCACAACCTTTTTATGCATTTGTTCAGGTGATTTATGACAAAAACGAGTTAATCAGAAAGAGGTATGAGCTATTTTGTAGTTTGATTCCCTCGAATCACTCTCTTGTTCACGTGTCTTATTTGGTAAACCTATACGACACGTGATGACCACCATTGGACATTTCAGATGTCCGGCCACCAGGCCCGGCAACATCGGCATGGGTCAGGTGAAGCGGGTGGTGTCGTGTAAAAGGAAGACCCACCACCATGTGGCTGTGGCGCGGAGGAAACCGGTGGCGGCGGCGGCGGCAGTGGCGGGGAGGCCTTACAGCACGGGCAACAAGGAGAACCAAGTGGCCTCGCTCACGCAGGGCCCGTACGTACGCCTGGCCGACGGAGACGCGCAGTGGGAGATACTCCACGTGGATCCCTGGGAGTTCCCTTTGATTGTCAACAAACATCAGGGTGGAGGAACTGGTTCCAAGCACACAGACGGCTCCAGCGTCGGCCAGGTTTGAAATACGATCTTTTAGCTTTGCCCTTTTGTTGTTGTTTTTGTTGTTGTATTTGATATATGAAGAACTCTTGCGGGGAAAAATGTCCCAGGAACATGACCTGCATACACAGGTACATAAGATGAGTTGATAGATGGATGGATGGAAGTATCGATGGATGAGTTTTGTGGAAATGTATCTCCAAATGTTTTTGTTGTGTTTTTTTTTCCCCAGCTCACGAGGGATCACATCTCTGTGGTCAGTGTGCTGTCTAGAAGAAACCTGCGTTTGAAAGTGGCGTTGACTCTGTGGCGGAGGAACGTGGGAGAGCTGTTGACGTATTTTCTCAGGTTATTATCACCTCGTAGCTACAGGTAGCACACGACGTCTTACACATTTTTAATTACACTTCCATTATTCTTTCACAGGGTGCAAGACACTGGTGTGATTGTCGACTGTCTTCCCATCATAACCAAAAGGTACTTTTCCTTATTTTTTTGTCTCAGAGGAACCATCAACGAAATATTAAAGGAGGACATTTTGACGTGTGGGTTTTTTGTTTTTACGACAGCATTGACGAGGACTCTTCTGGCTTCACCATTGGCTGTTGTGTTGACCTCTTTCCTTTCATCAAACAAGTCCTTTCCAGTCCCTATGAAGGGTGAGTTCTATTGTTAGTGTCTGTTCTTGTGGCGACATGCCGCAGGACATGCGCAGTATGCAAACATTATGCTGATTGCACTATCTGCTAATGAATCATGGAAATAACATGGGCCTCTTTGTTTTTTGTTGCCCCTGCAGGTATGTTGCTGTTGGATTAAAATGGATTCATTCAGTTCTGAGAAAATGGTTTGAGGAACTCCGAGCGTGTGGCCTTACTGGACAGACTAATAAACATTTGGATAAGTAAGAATCAGCGTATTATGAGTCATTATTTTTACACAATAGATATTTCCGACAATTAAATCATTATTGTGTCACAATTTTTCTGTCTCTGTTCTAGAAATTTCCAAGTCTTCAATCAGCAGCTCGTGAACTTGTGGCACCACGACCCCGGCTTGGCCTTAGTCCGGAAGACGCCACCTGACTTGGTGAAGGTGAGCAATGGAGTATTCACTGACTCACAGGTCAACCGCTGTCTGTCTGCTGTCATTTTGCTATGAAAAGTTAGATTTTTGTTTCTTCCCCCCGTAGGTCATGGATTCATATCTCTCCCAACTCACCTGATGTCTGCCGCTTGATGAAGGGTCCTGTTGAACATTTCAAACGATGCCTGTAGTAGCCAGTGTGTCATGGTCGTCACCATAGTAATGGAGGATGTATTTCCAATTGTAGTTATTGTTATGTAAAGTGCAGGTGGCATTTGATTGTTTACAATTTCTAGAGTAATATAAAACAAAAAACCTACGGAGAATCAAAGCATAAAAACTATGTTGTCACCAAATGACTGATGAATGATTTGTATTAACGTTATGTAACTGAATGAAGTACTTTTGTAATTTATGGAATTTTGGAAGTCCAAGTAAATAAATGTTTTTCAATTATTCAGAACTCGATATGAGAAATGATTGTGAAACCAACGTTGGCAGTAAAACCTGTCAAATGAGAGCTGAAATCAGAATCGACTATGTGTCAAATAAAATTACGCTGTGGAACCGCCTACATCATTGTGTGTCTGAGTTATCTGGATACGCCCCCCCCACCACCCCCAACACCCCCTCTGGAGTCCCACCAGGATCCCTACCCTGTCCTGAGCAGATATATGGCTTCAGCTGGACTCTGGACTCCTCCTCCTCCTCTTATTGAAGTTGTATCCACTGTGAGAATGATAATGGCTTTTACAATCTCATCTGGCGCCATGTGTGTGGCTTTAGTGTCTCCCGCTGAGACATGAACCTGGCGTGGGGGGAGGGGGAGGAGGGGGCGTGGGGGGGTGGGGGTGGGGGGGGAATGGTGCGAAAGTCCAGGCGTGTGTCACCTCCATGGACTCTGGATCCAGACAATGTCATCATTCGTCTTGTTTGCCCAGTAGCGTTTTTCATTCTGTCAGGTGAAGTGTGTGTATATGTGTGTGTGAGTGTGTGTGTGTGTGAGGGACAACATAGTACAGTACAGTACAGTACACTGTACAGGAGTTTTAGTTTGGTCGCTGATTCGTATTCACTACACTACACAGGTGAGCATTTTGGATTTGCATTTCACACATAAAAATGCAAACTATTCTATGCTCTTGTTCAGTCAAATTCAACGTGTGTGTGTGCTGTGTGAGAGAGAGAAAGAGGAAGAGAGAGACATACAATGAGGTTATGTGCATACTAGCAGTGAATGCCTTGCTAACTTGACAGTGTTGGTTTTTGGACAGAGTGAGGTGAAGGATGTGGGGTCTGAGATGTTGGCTGCTAGCCCTGCTGCTGGCGACGCTGCTCGGTGGAAGAGCGGCAGAAGCTCAGCCCATCCAGGCCGGGAACCTCCACCTCTTGACCCCAGAGGAGCACAAACTAGTCCTCAACCGCCAGATGCAAGGTTGGGTTCTTGCCTTCGTGTTATAGTCTTATTATACATTGTTGTCGCATGGTTGTTGTGAGCCGATTTTTTTGTTAAGGAACAGAAGAGATAACTTGAATTAGAACTTAAATTATACTTGACGTTATGTTATCATATTAGTATTCTCTCTTATCACATCC
Organism: Coryphaenoides rupestris; assembly: GCA_002895965.2. Taxonomy (NCBI): domain Eukaryota; kingdom Metazoa; phylum Chordata; class Actinopteri; order Gadiformes; family Macrouridae; genus Coryphaenoides; species Coryphaenoides rupestris. The sequence goes on along the minus strand of PIJE02000572.1, from coordinate 132,557 downwards.
TAAATCAATGTGTTGATGCTCATTGTTACAGTGTGACCCATTGAGTGGTATATTAATGTTGGCAGCCACACAATTCATATCACAGTGATCAGACTTATCAACCTAACTGTGTTTGACAAGAGAGACAGGCAGTATTTTACATTCAATGGAATGGAATAAATGGAATCCTAATCTCGTCTCCCTGTGTGCAAACGCACATTTCAAACAGATGCTTCACAAAATGAACGCTCATGATAATGATCACTGATTATGCTATTTTCTTACAAATAAATCCATTATCTCTTTCGCCCCTCACAGTGATGCCCAGGGACTGCCATGAGATGCTGATGAGCTCGTCGGGCCAGGCCCCGGACGGCATCTACCTGATCCAGCCGGGACGCTTCCCCCTCCTGGCGTCCTGCGCCATGCAGGAGGGCGGCTGGACCGTGGTGCAGCGCATCACCGTCAACAGCAGCGTTGACTTTGACCGCACCTGGGCCGAGTACAAGAAGGGCTTCGGCTCCCTGACCGGCGATCACTGGCTGGGCAACCAGTACCTGCACGAGCTGACCCAGGGCCCCGGGCGCTACAAGCTGGGGGTCAAACTGGTGGATAAGGACGCCGTCACCAAAGCCGGCGAGTACGACCCGTTCCTCATCGAGGACGAGGATACGGCGTACCGGCTGAGGCTGGGGCTGTACCAGGGCACGGCCCTGGACGCCCTCACGCAGGACACTGAGAATTACCTGCACGACAACCAGAGGTTCACCACCAAGGACCGGGACAATGACAACTACTTCCAGAACTGCGCCAAGCTGGAGTTTCAGGGCGTGGCGGGCGGGGGCTGGTGGTACGATGCCTGCGCCGGCGCCAACCTCAACCGCAGGAACGTCATCTACTGGCAGAAGGACTGCAACAAGGAGCACCTGTGCAAGTACGCCTGGATGATGGTGAAGCCCTCAGAGACGCTCAAGCTGGTGCACACCGGAGAGTGCAAGAAGGACGAACTGTAAGAGGAGGTGCGTGGTTGGGCAACCCCTTTATTGAGATGTTTACAGTCACCACCTATCATCATAAGGCGCCCCTATTCTGTCCCTAGTCGAGTAATAATGTACCAGTTGAATGTCAAAGATAAAGGCAATGCTGTAATCTGGCAAGAAATGCAAGCAACTCCCAAACTCAGTCCAATGTAAAAGGTTGGTGCATAAATGTAAAGCTCATCGCAATGTGAAGCAGATCAGCCGGTTAATGCCTAACCTTGATCAAGCGCAATCTAAAGGATCTTATCAGAACCGTGACCAGATCAGCAGTTTCATTCATTCATAATACTATCTTTGTGACGATGATGATGATGAGGAGGAGGAGGAGTTGGCATGCTGCCTATAGTTATGTCCCCTCTTTAAAGTAACAATGCATCTTTAATCGTTCAACATTTTATTCAAATACCAAATAACATGATCACAGGATACCCGAAAGAAAACATAGGATCATTTCATCCATCACAGAATGTCCAAATATGAAATCTCAAACTATGGTCCTACTTGGTTTTATCAAGATGCCATACATTGTTATTCTTACAACAATTTACCTCTTTCACTATTTCAATTGTGAGAGCAGATGTGTGCTTCATCACAGTTAATACTGAAGCGTACCTTGACTTTGTAGCTTATCACACAAATAGACATACTTTGCAGACACTTAGGATATTCAATTTAATGCTTAGGGAAGCTTTAGACCCTTAAATGTACAACATAGATTAGATTAACTGGCCAGTACTCCCTTTGCTATGTATTTAAATGAGGCCAACCTCACCACCCCAGTATATCTTCAAATGTATTTCCCTTCCATACAAAGTATTTGTTGGTAACTTTTGGACCCCGGCCACACACACGACAAAGCTCCAAAGAACTTTGATTTGAACTTTAAAGAAAACGACGACTTTAAATGGATTTGACTGCTCAAGAAAGAGAGCACAGCCTGAAGAGAGAGTGCTATTGTCAACAATGCAATGCAGTAAGCACTAAACAGTATAGGAGTCATGCATTAATGCAACAGATGCGTATGCAAATTCACAATGGCCATTGTGTTCCGATTCTATTCTGTTTTTATTGGAGCAGTAAGGAGTCTGGCTATTCTTTGTGTATTATGTGCTATAGGCTTAAAGAAGACACAGCATTGTTTGCTGCAGTAGCTTGCAGAGGAAGGCTGGTTGGTTGTTTGGTAATCTATTGATTTGCTCCCAGGGTAAATAATTATTTTTTCATCATCAAAACATTGATCTTATCCTGAGAACGAAGATAAGTAAAGAGAGATGTTGTAATGGCTTCTCTTCCTCCCAGCCATAAACACTCCTAGTCCTTTTTTGAATGTTTTCTTTGTTTCTTTTTGTGACCCAGTAAAAATAAAGATACTGGCAAAGTATTTGAAAGAATTTTCTTGAGTTTGTAAGTGAATTAGGCCTGCTGTAGAATAATGTCATGTCACACCTCAAGATGTCCCTCAATTCCGGGTTTTTCTGGTCTACTGTAAATGCTGATTAAATTACAAAAGCTGAAAGAGCATCACAAGCTTAGTTTGTTTTTTTCCTTCTGAATGCAAATGGCACGTGTGAGAAGGCTTCGGACTTCATCAGTTACAATCTTTACATAGCAGGCAGATTCTGACACCAAAACAACACGCAGTAGCCCTTTAAAGCAACAGAACAATACCCAATCCATTTTTTTGCATATCAACACTGACACAACATCAACAGTACAAAACAATTAATATTTGTGTGTGGGGGAATTGCTTGTGCGTGTGTGTGTGTGTGTGTGTGTGTGTGTGTGTGCGTGCGTGTGTATGATACAATAAGGTTTTGTGTACGCTAACATTGGTCCTGGAGGCCTACATTTGAATTTTTATATATATTTGCCAATGAACAATATAAATAGTGGAGCAATTTGACAAAATGTTCCCATTTTTTTATATTATGCTAAATATTTTAAATATTTAGCATACATACATACAGTCGACCTACTGATTAAACCAACCTTTAATATTCTACGAACATGAACGACAATTTGCATTAAAAATGTACATGTAAAATTCCAATGTTTCATTGTTGTCACATATCGATCTGATTGGCAGCTCCGGTGTAATGCGAGAGCAATGGGCGTGTCATGTGAGTTTGGCGGTGACCGCGGGGTTCTGCCCGTACCAGTACAGTTTCTCCTCCACACGTTTCTTCCACTGGCAGAGCAGCAGCATGCGGAACGTCTTCTGGAACGTCTTGTTGCAGAGGGCGTAGCACATGGGGTTGACGGTGCTGTTGACGTAGCACAGCCAGTAGCCCAGGTGCCAGAGAGACTCCGGGATGCAGCCCGTGCAGAAGGTGGAGATCAGCACCATGATGTTGTAGGGCGTCCACGTCAGGATGAAGGCCAGCAGGATGGCGCTGAGTGTCTGCGCCGCCTTCCGCTCCTTGATCAGCACCATGCGCTTCCTCTTGGTGATCTGGTTCTTCAGCGTGGCGTCCGTGGGCTTGGATGTGGTGGACGACGACGACGTGGTCGGCACGCTCATGGACTCCGCCGAGGAGAACATCTTGGAGTCCCCGTTCTCGCCCTGCTGCTGCTGCTGTTGCCGCTGCTGCTCCTGCTCCTCCTCCTCCTGCTGCTGCAGTCCGCCGCCCCCGGGGTCCTTGGCCACGGGTTTGAACTTGTATGACACGCATTTCTTGCTCCTCTGCGAGCTGGTCTTGGCCGGCGTGCTGAAGAAGCTGTCCTCCTCATAGCAGCTCATCTGCTCCGTCTCGACGCCCGGCACGCTCTTGCGCGTGGCCCCGCAGGCCTGGTTCTGGAAGCCCCCCCCCGGGGACGCGGGCGCCCGGTCCTCGTCCTCAGATGACGCGTAGCTGTTGAAGGTGGTCAGCTGGTCCGCCTTGGACCACTCGTCGTTGGTGGCGGCCGCCGACCTGGCCGCGTTGCTGCGGCTTGACGAGGACCACGAGGCCTGGTTCCGGTCCTGGGACTGGGAGCTCATCTTGCACCTGAAGAACGACCTGAGGATGGCCTTCTGGGGCTGCGTGGCTACCGGGTCCGCCGCGTAGTGGATGCCCTGAAGCTCCGCCAAATCTTTGGTCCTCTTCTCGGTTTCCTTATAAATCCGACAGTAGAGGATTGTCATGACCGTCACGGGGATGTAAAACGCCGCGATGGCCGTGCCGAAGGTGATCACTGGCTCCGAGAAAAACTGGATCTGGCATTGTGTCTCCGGCACGGTCCTTTTCCCCACAAAGTACTGCCAGCAGAGGATTGGCGGGGCCCAGAGAACCAGGGACACCGTCCAGGCTAAACCTATCATGACACCGGCTCGCTTCGGTGTCCGTTTGGCCCTGTAGGTCAGGGGCCTGGTGATGGAGAAATACCTGTCAAAGCTGATCACCAGCAGGTTCATGACAGAGGCATTGCTGGCCACATAGTCCAGGGCTAACCACAGGTCACAGGCCAGGTTCCCCAAGGCCCAGTAGCCCATCAGGATATAAGAGGTGTACAGGTTCATAGAGAGCACCCCGATGATGAGGTCGGCCGCAGCCAGACTCAGCAGGTAGTAGTTGTTCACCGTCTTCAGCTGGCTGTTGACCTTGAAGGACAGCATCACCAGCACATTGCCCACAACAGTGATGAGGCTCACTATGGCCGAGACGGTGGCGATGGTGATCACCTCCCACAGACTGTGCGTGACCAGGTGGACGGGCTGGCTGCCGCCGCTGGTGTTAAGGGTAGCGTTCGGTACTTGCTCCATCGTCTCCATGTATTTATTCCTCCTCGAATAAGAACGGGGTGTTCATCTTTGTCATGGTGCGCGAGTTGTTCTGAAACGAGAAGAGATGAAAGAGCTTGTCACACTATATCATACAAGTAACACATTTGCCTACGTGGTTTCCTAAATGACCACTAGGTGGCAGCATTTATATCTAATAGACCTAAAAGCGGTCACATTTTAACACTGTGTGTGTGTGTGTGTGTGTGTGTGTGTGTCTGTGTGTGTGTGTGTGTGTGTGTGTGTGTGTGTGTGTGTGTGTGTGTGTGTGTGTTGTGTTGTGTGTGTGTGTGTGTGTGTGTGTGTGTGTGTGTGTGTGTGTGTGTGTGTGTGTGAGTGATTGGATTATCATGAAATTGTTACTGGGCTCAGTAACAAAGTTACTTAAAACCACACAACGCAAATTGCAGTGATTTCCATTATATGCAATTGCACACATGTGGAGGCTATTTTCTGAGCTTTTGCAAACATCTGTGCTACATTTCTAAAAGCAGTCAGTGATAATTTACGTCATTACATCACATTAGTGGTTAATCTCAATGGTGTGTAAGGAGAATATATTTGTGAATGAAAAGTATTGGGCTCAAGCTATTTGTTCATAATACATTAGCAAGTAAAAATAGCATATTATGGTTCTTGGTGTGAGGTTCTTGGTGGTGGTGGTCTACCACAATGTTTATCAAACTGGATACAAAAACTGAACTAAACCGTGTACTGTGGCCTGAGAGCATCACAATTTCACTTGAAATTGACTTGAAACTGAGGACCTCTGTATTTATTTAATGTAAGAAGAGCAATACTTCACCAAGCACACGGTGTGCATGCTACAATATTGTCAAGCAGCTTACATTGGTTTAATGTATTGGAAACTAAGAGGGATTTAAAGGGAATTAGTTAATCCATTTTATATGATTAAAGATTCAATGTCATCATTTCACAAAAGCACATTTCTTGTTTGTAAAAAGTAAGGCAATGCAGCTGTTTCTGATTCTGATCTACTATGTACTCGCTTTGAATGAATAGACAGACAAGAATATCCCTTTTCCATGATACCAGTTGTAGCCCCGTAAATTTCCTCATTGTCTCATCTTTCCATCCTTTTTTCACAAAATGCAGCAAAATTGAATCCGTTTGGAAGCCGTACAAAACACTAGCCAGTGCCAAGATAATATCTCGCACGGGCAAAAAAAAATGTACCACTTAGCGAAGTCAAAAGTTTATTATAGTGGAAACATTTTGAAGAGGGACTCGGCGCCACAGATCATGCGCCTCGACGGTTTTACAGTTGTTCCTGACATTATTGTGGACCGTGATTAATGAGGGAACTCTTGGCTGCGCAGCAGGAGAACCGCTGATGAAACAATTGGAGTTGCCGAGAGGGAGGTGTTAATCGCTGGTTTATGATTGGATGGCTCATTATCGTTAGGCAGAAACACCTGGCAGAGTGCTTGTTTCCTACCTTCTGAATTGGCTCCTCATGGAACCAAAGATGGCCATTGAGAGAGAACTCTGTGAGGAATCATAGTCAGAGTAAATGTGAATTACAACTTTAGGAGTGTGGAAGTAAATATATTTTTACTCCATTCCGAAATTATGTATTTCGACTTTTTGTGTTTTATGTATCTTGGAGTAAACAAGACGGTTAGGCCTGTGTTACATCATTTTATTTCATTACACGGCACAAAAGTCTGCCGCTTCACCACAGGTGTCTTGTCCCCAAACCGCCTTGTTAATTATAGCTAGACGTTTTTATCGCATCACTTAAATTTGTATTGTCGTGTCCCTCATTAGGCAGCGTATCTTTTTCGTGTTTTCATGTCTTTTCTTTGTGGTTTTTCATCATTTATTTCGTGCTACGATGCCGAGTGGCCCTGCTAATTCGGTGATGAGCTAAGATGAATGGTAGCCTGGCAGAAGCCCCAGCTTCATTATAATGACACCAGGGCCAGCCTTTTGTCTCGTATCTTGACAGAGAAGCTTTGAAGAGACTTCAATGTCTTGCATTCAGATTTCCCCTTAGAAATTCAGAAAACAGCGAAGAGGATTTTAAACCAGATCCAATGGAATGCCACGACTCTGGTGAGACAAATTCAAGCACACCCGAGACACTAGGGACTAAGAGGTGAGCTATAATATTATATCTTATATAACCCTCATGAATGAAATCGTCATTGTGAGGCAGAAACAACCATTCAGTCACAATGTAGGAGCTGTGGGATACACTTTTTGGGAAACACCGAAAACTGAATTGCATGGGTTGTATTCTAAAGATAAAAAAAAGACTGGATTGGTTATAATCTAGTGCACAGAACAGGTAAAAAAAGTCATAATTGCAAAAGCTACAATTGTGATTCACTGAGACATACCTTGCTGCTTTGGTCTGGTTTGTTTGGTGAGTTATAAGAACAAGTGATTAAAAAACATCACCAGAGCTAGGCCTAGAACAACTTTCATCACTTTGGGAAAATGTGAACGTATGACATTGAAGTCCTCCATGCGAACCTGACGCGTCAAGACATAATGCAAAAGGCTGTCCCTAAGGACATTATAGCGACGCCGGCAGCAGCAAAATATGTCGAGTCGGGGATAAGATCACGTCGTGGCGTCTACAGTTCCCTGCGGCGAGTAAATGTTTCCACCAGGAACGCATCGACGACTTTGAGAGGACCGGAGAACCACCTCATCCCCTTTTTTTCTTCTTCGCTTTATTGGCCTCTAACGAACACCGCGGACGGCTTAGGCTGCTGACTTTCCAGCCGGCGTATTCAGGGGCACTCGAAATCATGAATTAATGATGTCAGGTTCACGTCAACTTTGAATCAAGGGGAGCTGTCGTGCTTGCCGTTTGACTCGCTAATGACCCGTTGTGTATCGAGTGTACACAAAGACGCACAAAAAAGACACACACACACACACACAACACACACACTCACACTGCCGGGAACAGTCAGATGGCTAATAGCGTCTAAATAGATGACATATGATGCTCTGGGGGTACAATGAGCTATCAGGTCGTATGAATCTGCTCTCCTCGTCCCTATAAATAGTAAATACAAGTAGCAATAATGGAATTTTTTTCTTGGGGGGGTGGGTGGGGGGGTTCCAGGTGCACTTGCAGCATTAAATAATACATACATACACAACTTGAGGCGGCGGGGGGTTTGGGGGGGGAGACGGGCGGGAGGGTGGGAAGATGTTGCCCGCATTCTGCAGCCGCCACCAGCATGATGGAAGCTTGTCTCGTCTAGATGGTGACAACCACAGCCGACGAAACCAAAAAAAGCAACCATCCTGATGAAATGTCATAATGACCTTCCTCTCCTTCCTCGTCAGATCCTTGTCCTGACACGTCCCACACCATCCATCCGTCCGTCCGTCCAACCAAGGCAGGTTTTTTATCCCTTCATGGAGCAGCAGCAGCAGCAGACAGACTTGGGCGTCCACCAGCCAGGCCCGTGTCCTGCCTGCATATCTAAACTGCTTTTGTTTGAGGTTATTGTTTGATTTTATATTAGGGGGGGGGGGGGGGGGGGGGGGGGGGGGTAGGGGGGGGGGGGTGGGAGGCTAAGTGGAATGCGTAAGCCCCCCCCCCCCCTGTCAAGCAGTCCAGAAGGGGTAAACACAGGGGTGTAATTGACGTATGGCCCTCCTCCTCCGACACGAGAAGACCCTCCATTCCACACACACACACACACACACACACACACACACACACACACACACACTGCCGGAGCGCTGGAACCTGGAAACGACAGGTCGAGGTTCAATACACGTGATGGATGGCTGCTGGCTGTTTTCTCTGCATTGAAGGATGGCGTCCACCCATTAAGATTCGTCCCTGTAATCTCCATACCGCGTGTGCCGGCTTACGGGCTGACAGGCGGACTTCCTGCTCCAGGTCGTCTCACGGTGCGATCTGACCTCTTTCCCTTCCTTCTTTTTTCTTTTTCTTTCTTTTTTTTTTGTCCCCACTCGGCTGTTGGATTCGCTGGGACTACAGCTGAGTCCTGTTGGGGTTGGGGTGGGGGTCGGTGGAGGAGGGTGGAGGAGGGGGGTGGTGGTGGTGGTGGTGGTGGTGGGGGTGGTTAATGGCCTGTGTGCAGTGTGTATGAGTGTGAGAAAAACACACACACACACACACACACAGAGGTATGATGGGGGAGAGGACTGTAATTACCAAAAGCAAATTATTTCTGTGTGTGTGCGTGCGTGAACTTATGGATGTGTGTGCACTTGTGTGTGTAGGTGTGTGTGTCTGTGTGTGTTGTGTGTTGTGGTGTGTGTGTGTGTGTTGTGGTGTGTGTGTGTTGTGTTGTGTGGTGTGTGGTGTGTGTGTGTTTGTGTTGTGTATGTGTTGTGTTGTGTTGTGT
>PIJE02000572.1:111346-122742 GCA_002895965.2 Coryphaenoides rupestris | reverse complement strand
TCAGGTTCACGTCAACTTTGAATCAAGGGGAGCTGTCGTGCTTGCCGTTTGACTCGCTAATGACCCGTTGTGTATCGAGTGTACACAAAGACGCACAAAAAAGACACACACACACACACACAACACACACACACACACACACTCACACTGCCGGGAACAGTCAGATGGCTAATAGCGTCTAAATAGATGACATATGATGCTCTGGGGGTACAATGAGCTATCAGGTCGTATGAATCTGCTCTCCTCGTCCCTATAAATAGTAAATACATAGTAAGTACAATCTGGAATTTTTTTCTTGGGGGGGTGGGTGGGGGGGTTCACAGGTGCACTGCAGCATTAAATAATCATACATACACAACGTGCACCCTCCCGCCCCTTGGGGGGAGAGGGGCGGGAGGGTGGGAAGATGTTGCGCATCTGCAGCCCACCGCATGATGGAAGCTGTCTCGTCTAGATGTGACAACCACAGCGACAACCAAAAAAAAGAAACCATCTGATGAATGTCATATGACCTTCTCTCCTTCCTCGTCAGATCTTGTCTGACACGTCCCACACCATCCATCCGTCCGTCCGTCCGTCCGTCCGTCCATCCATCCAATCTCACTCGTTCCTCCTCCCATAGCACCTCTGAGCACCGAGCGGATGTCCCCGAGGGCGCAGAGTACACTAGCCATGAGCCCCCCCCCCCCCCCCCCCCAAACCTTTTTTCTGTGTGTGTGTGTGTGTGTGTGTGTGTGTGTGTGTGAGAGGAGGGGGGGAGGCTAAGTGAATGCGTAGCACCCCCCCCCCCCGCCCTGTCAAGCAGTCCAGACGGGGTAAACACAGGGGTGTAATTGACGTATGGCCCTCCTCCTCCGACACGAGAAGACCCTTCCATCCGTCCACACACACACACACACACACACACACACACACACACACACACACACACTGCCGGAGCGCTGGAACCTGGAAACGACAGGTCGAGGTTCAATACACGTGATGGATGGCTGCTGGCTGTTTTCTCTGCATTGAAGGATGGCGTCCACCCATTAAGATTCGTCCCTGTAATCTCCATACCGCGTGTGCCGGCTTACGGGCTGACAGGCGGACTTCCTGCTCCAGGTCGTCTCACGGTGCGATCTGACCTCTTTCCCTTCCTTCTTTTTTCTTTTTCTTTCTTTTTTTTTCGTCCCCACTCGGCTGTTGGATTCGCTGGGACTACAGCTGAGTCCTGTTGGGGTTGGGGTGGGGGTCGGTGGAGGAGGGTGGAGGAGGGGGGTGGTGGTGGTGGTGGTGGGGGTGGTTAATGGCCTGTGTGCAGTGTGTATGAGTGTGAGAAAAACACACACACACACACACACACACACAGAGGTATGATGGGGGAGAGGACTGTAATTACCAAAAGCAAATTATTTCTGTGTGTGTGCGTGCGTGAACTTATGGATGTGTGTGCACTTGTGTGTGTAGGGGTGTGTCTGTGTGTCTGTGTGTGTGTCTGTGTGCGCCTGTGTGTGTGTGTGTGTGTGTGTGTGTGTGTGTGTGTGTGTGTGTGTGTGTGTCATTCTGTCGATTATCTGTGTTGTGTTGTGTAGAGCAGCCCACAGGCGGTTCAGCGTGGTGAGTCTTGCATCACTGCAGACAGTCCAGTGACCCGTGCTTAAGACTGCTCCTCACTATCAGGGCCTCTGCAGGGATGCCCAGAATCAGCTTCTGACCTCCGGGGGGCTGATCACAGGAGTGAGTGGAGGGGGTTGTGGGAGAAAGGGAGGCACACAGGGGAACGATGGAGGTAGGAAGTGTGAAGACAGAGACCACCTCAGGAGACATCCGGTCCACTCTGATCGCTATCCGCAAGCGTACACACACCCTCCACCGCTAACCCATGGTGATAATATTTTCTCAGTCCGAGGGGGGGGGGGAGGTTGGACAGGGACGGGTTCTGTGTTTATGGAAGACAGGAGAACGGGAATAGTTTTCACTCCTGAAAACTGCAGCGGAGGGAAAAGCTTTTTATTTGAGCTATTTGAGTGAGTGGAATATTGTATTAAGCGTCTTTAAACATCATTACCAGCAAAGGTGTGTGAAAAGTGTTCCAAACGCACACGCGCACGCACACACACACACGCGCACAGAAGCATGCAAGCACACACACACACACACACACACACATTTATCATCCCTCTCTCTCTCTCTCTCTCTCTCTCTCTCTCTCTGTCTCTCTCTCTGCTCATAGGTATTTACTGCATACGCATAGCAGCGTGTCTGTGACATTAAGCTGGTCATTGGTTCAGAATGTTATTAGCTCACACACACGCACACACACCACAGCAAAACACACAATTCATCACATTACAACCCATGCAAACTCCCCTTTCCATTCTGTTGGTCTCTCTCTACTCTCTCTCTCTCTCTCTCTCTCTCTCCCATTCCACACACACAGACACACACACACACACACACAACACACAAACACACACAAACACAACACACAAACACACTACAGAACACACGCACATTTATTTACACCCGAGCCCCCCAAATCGCCCCATAAAACCACTGGGATGTGACCGGCTTCTATGAGGGCCGGCTTTATAAGCGAGGTTATGAATGTAATCATGAAGTACAGAGCGGCCACAGCTCCCTGCTCTGTCTGACACCTTCGGCTGCTGCCCTGCGCTATGCTGCACACCAGGCAAGCTATGAAGAGGCCAGGACATGCTTATCGTCACACTTTGTCACCTAAAAATCCAAGAAGGTCCATTTCATTCAAGATAGATAGAATCAGGTAAAAGGGGCATTTTATTCTTTCGATATTTACCAGGGATTGCCAATTGAATTGACTCCATCCAGCCCAGTACAGCCATATATACAGTGTCAAGTATTGAAAATGTGCAATATTATACACTGAGAAAATAACACAGCCGAAAGTAAACCACCAGGAATACGGAGAAAATGTCATGCTATGAAAATGCTGCCAAATGTCATGCTATGTAAATTCCTTTGTGTCTTCCTATTTAACTGCCCCCCCCCCACCCAAAACCTCCTCCATCCCCAACCCCCCCCCACACCACCCCCACCACACCCCAACACCCCCCCCCCCCCAACCGCACAATCTATGCTCATCAATGGACTCATTTTTCACCTCCACCTCCCCAAACCCCCCCCCCCCCCAGGCTGCTGCCAATCAGACCATCAGAGAATAACAACGTCCTCGGGGATATACACACCACACACACACACAAAAACCCACCCCAACCAAAACACCAACCCCCCAAACCCCCAACCCAACCCAACACCCCCCCCACCAACCCCAACACCACTGGGTCTCCAACCGCTGGCCTTTACTGTGGCGAATCCCTCAAACCACACACACACACCACCCACACACACACACACACACACACACACACACACACACACACACACACAAACACACACACGCACACACACACTCACACACACACACACACACACACACGTCTCATCTCGGTATCTTTATATTAAGGGGGGGGGGGGGGGGGGGGGTTGTTGCTATCCACACGGTCACATCTGTGAGAACACACTCAAAACATCACCATTGGCCTCGTCTTGCACTGTTAACATGGAAATCGGGCAGGCCTGGATAGATAAGCAAAGTGCTTTTTATTTATTGGATATCTTTGTGTGTGTATGCGTGTGTGTTGTGTGTGTGTGTGTGTTGTGTTAATGTGCCGATTGGGGAGCTATTTGTCTGGCATTAGCGGCCAGGGTCGCTTTATGTGTTTGAAAAGCAGCTGATGGGTGTTGATTCGCCCCCCCGGAGGTCCTGATACATCATCTACAGTGATATAGGAGCACACCGATGACAATACTTTTGAACCGTTGGGGCCGATAGCAATTGGCACTCGGCTCCCTCCCATGGTCCGCCGTCAACCTGGGATATGACGATGTGTCCATAGGTACATTCACACACACACAGTCCACAGGATTAACCCTCTGCGTCCTGCATCCACAATCAGGTTAGCGCTCATGATGTCAAAACCCATTCCATTTAAGGTGGACGAAATACAATCTGAAACCAACACATGGATTGTTTGCAAGCAGCTGTCAATATAAATCCGGGTTCTGAGCTGAGAACCGCACGCCGAGATCTAACTGCTGTAACCGAGTTTTGGCATTTCCCTTTTGTTATTCTGAGAAGGGAGTTGTTGCTTTGACCGATGAACGAAAATGAAACGAGGACTCGCCCGCGCTAAACCTATAACCTGTAACCTGCCAGGCATCAGTCAGAGTGGCTCGGTGATGCCGGGATCTGTCTGTGATTAGGTCAAGTTGGATGCTTTTTTGCGCGCACGTAAATCCTGTCACATCTGTGGCCCCCGTGCTGGAGCGCCAAAGAGCCTCGGAGCTTAACCTCCACCCGCTGTGACTCTGTAATCTCATGCCTTTGCCTTTTTGGAGGCGGTGGCGGTGGCGGCGGTGGCGGTGGCGGTGGTGATGGTGGCGGCGGCGGCGGTGGTGGTGGTGGCGCCCCGAGACCGGGTACGTATACGGACAGCAGCGCCCCAAGTGGGCAGCCACGCACCGCTGAGCCACACCATGAGGAGAGAAACTCTGGACATTGGAGTTTCACCCCCCCCCCCCCCCCCCCCCCCCCATTGGAGTTTTTCTGCTGATCGTGCTTTATTGATTATACACAAATGTCATCTTCGGAACATTGACCTGGATGATGCATTATTAACTTCCCCTTTGTAGTTTCCAATGGGAAACATTGACAAACCGATCACGGCCATGATTTACAGGAAATGTTCAAATATGGGGCTGGAAATGAACGGAATACATTTGGAATACATACATTTTTTCACCTTTTGCTTTCACATTTGGTAGAATACCGATCCCTCACCTCTGACAACAAAAACATCAACAAGCAATGCTCCAGATGTTAGCATATAATCTTTTACATAAAAGAAAAGAAAAAAAAAAGCTCCACACAGGCCTGTATTACATTTTGTCATCAGTGCAGATGGTGGTGGTCCATGCAATGGGTGGGTTGCACATTTGTATTATCAATCAAAATGATTGCTGGGGACAATTCAATCATCCCTTATTGATAACCTCCGGGATGCATCCCCTGACCATCCCCGTCCCACCCGTGGTCTGCTTTAGTTCAGGCTGTAGTAGTAGTTGTAGTAGTAGTAGTAGTGTTTCCGCAGGTCACCGTCTAATCCCTGGGTTGAGCTTGAGTGAAACTCCACCAAGGTGAGACGACGTGATGAATGAAAGTCTACATGCATAGCCACATCGCGTCGGACCACCCAGGCGAAGGTGGGCATGGGGTGGGCGGGGGGGGGGGTGTCTCGCTTATTTTCCGACGCGGCTATGCACCCAAACACACCGTATCATTTCAATAATTATAATATCATTATTTGCATTATATATATATACTGTATACTTTTCTGTATGTACTATACTGCATGGCAACATACAGTATTTCTGCTAATGATATACCCAGGGAGTCAGGGAATGATGATGTGCCTCTAACGAGGACGACTTCTGGGGCTTAATCGTAAGCTACAACGAGGTGTTTGGGGATGGATGGCATCTCTGCGGCGGGACATTGATTTGCTTTTAGCCAAATCAAACCGATTACCCGTCCTTCGCCACGGCTGGAGGGGATCCAACGCCCGGAACGCTGATCGATGGGCTTCAGACCTCTTTTTAATCTAGTTGATCCCTGGCCTGCCTCTCCATGCCAGCTAATAGCATTAGCTCCTCTGTTGTAGTGGTTTTTGCTCATGGGCTCTGAGGCTGCTGCTGCTGCTGCTGCTGCTGCTGCTGCTGCTGCTGCTGCGGCTGCGGCTGCTGCTGCGGCTACTGACCCCAGAGCAACACTCTGTCTCTTTTGACGTATTGACTTGCCAATACACCGCAGACTGTTTCAGTGGATTCATAAATCCCACCCTTAGAGACCCAAAGCCTTCCCTTTCTGTGTTGCTCTCTTGACAGACATATGCAAGGTTTTGATGGAGTGTCTCCTCCTATGTTGCTGCTTTTGTTGTGTAATTTATTTATTTATTTCTCTCACTCCAGGAAGGCGATGTCTTGCACATGTCACATGACTTTAAGGTTGTTATTATCATTATTATTATTATTATTATTATTATTATTATTATCATCTATAGGCCTATTTGTGAACAGTTGTATAGGAACATGCTGATATGGAGACTGCTGTTGATTATAATACAATTAATTGAGGGGATATGGAGAGAGATTAGCAGTCAACTTGTGTCTTGTTGTGCCAAGACACACGTTGTGCGTATGGACAAAGAAAACATAAATTGTCTCCGGTTATTTGGGCAAAATGTAAAACGTGGATTCATAAATATGTATGCATTTGTACAAATGACTGCACATATTTATTCAAATGTCAATTTACGAGACAAAATAACATTTTAAAAGACACAAGTTGACTCCAGGCAATGAAAATATATTTTTCTCACTTATCTTATCACAAGATGTTGATGAAAATCTCTATAATGTTGTAGCATAATGAATACGAGAGTAACACAATGCAGTACATGAAACTGGTTCAAGTGTTAGCAGTTTAAAATGGAACAACTGGGATAGAAGAAATAATTCATGAATAAATGAATATATGAAAATATAAATAGACAACTCTAACAAAACGGTCACACGGCTATTTGTTCGGCTCATTCGGCTGGTGTGACCAGCGATGACTTAACGCTGATCTAAAATATTCAGGTGAGGTGTCACGACTCTGGCGGGACTGGACAACACTGGCACAAGCGTTGGTTAATTAGCCCCGAAGAGCTGTGCACCAATCAGGGCCGGCCGTGTGACGCAATGAGCCCCGCCTCCTCCGCGATGCAACTTTAATGCTGGCTGGACAGGAGGCGGATTGGGTAGCTGTGACATAACCCCCCTGCCTTGCACACACCAGTCGTATGGACACCTAACACTGCTGCTGCATAGACAGCCCCACGTCAGCAACGATGACCTTGTCTGGACTGCCCGCACACAGTATGGTAGTGTGTGTGCGCGTGCGTATGTGTGTGCGTGTGCGCGTGTGTGTGTGTGCGCGTGCGTATGTGTGTGTGTGTGTGCGTGCGTGTGTGTGTGTGGGGACAAGGGACACACACTCCTATTCATAATTATCTTTAGCCGATGACTCTAGAGCCAAAGTCGCTAATTGCGCAACTATCAGGTCAATTGAACAATATACAGCCGATTCCAAAGTGTCACACAAGAAGGCACAAGCGTGGATTTTTCTACCTGCGTTAGGCTACTCTGAGAATGGTTACGCTTGCTGTGGATTTTCTTAATTAAAAGTCATAAAGCAAGCCAAGCATACCAAGAGACACACTGGGCACATTGAAGCATGACTTCAATTTAATTGGTGACATACATAACGCGCATATGCAAGTATATGCACAGTTGTACATGTGTGAATATAAAACCTACACACAAATATATATACTGTATATAGCCTACATATACACATATATGTGTGTGTGTGTGTGTGTGTGTGTGTATGTGTGCATGCAAGGTGTATTGCCTTCCAGTATACTCGTTATTATATTACAACGAAATGAAAAACAATTCAACCATTGCCAAGGGATTCCTGTGTTTACCGTTAGACAGGTAAAGCAATAGAGTGAATGCCAAGCAGGCTGGACTATTGTGTATGCAGTGTGGTGCCTTATTACTTAGTGAGCATACTGAACTAAATATTGTATGGACTCCTTATCTGGTTGTCCAGTTGGTGTCCTCAATGACTGGGGGGGGGGGGGGGGGGGTAGAACGGGTTGGTTTCCACGTTTTCAAATGAGACGGGCCAACACCGGCCACCGGGGGGAACACTATCGGCGTCGCGCCACACAGATAACAAATTAAATAACTTCCTCTTCCTCCCTGGTCCGTGGTGGGACGCGATAGGAGCCGCAAATAGACTGAAAATCATTGATAATGATTATTCCGACACCTGACTGCGCTCTCTCTCTCTCTCTCTCTCTCTCTCTCTCTCTCTCTCTCTCAGTTGTTCTCTCTCACCCCCTGCTTATTTCCCTGTCTGGATTTTTTGCGCTCCGGATGGGCTGCCTTGGCAGGAGTGTCCGCGTCCGTTTAATTACTCTAATTCAGGACCGCCCGCCTCACGCCTCCATCTGCTGCTCTTTGAGGGGGAAGAAAGAGAGAGAAAAAAAGAGAGAGAGAGAGAGAGAGAGATCCTCAAGGAGGGGCGGCACAGCACCCTAGCCTCCCAACGCTATTGAAATATGTTCCCCTGCTAGCGTTCTAATTAATCACCCTCCTAGACCAAACAATACCGAAACGTCTGGCCATTTTCGGACACAAAAGTAGCTCCTAGAGTATTCCGCTAGTCAGGGCGGATTGACCTGAAAGTTTGAACTAATATTAGATGAGAAAATACATTCAAAATCCCTGAGGATGAGACTTTTTTTTTTAAAACGTATCCCAAGGACGTTGTTTGCGTTATCTGTGTGCTGTGTTCAGTCCAAATAGGAACGCCGTTTTCACACAGCCTCTCCTGCAGGTCACACTCCAGGGGGGGGTGAGGGGATGGGGGAGGGGGGGGGGGGGGGTGAGTTTTTGGTTATAAAAATGCCACGAGTCATAGACTCTCCCCGGCGCCGCTGATGGGAGATGATGGGTTTTGTCCCGTTAGCGGGAACTTTTACAGTTGCGCGCTCTGCCAAGTCAGCAGTGATTAAATTGCAAGCTGCGGCCCCATTGACCTCACGCAGCGCTCTCTATGACGCCTATAGCTCAGAGCATAGGTATGGAAAAATACATGCAGATAGTGTAGGAAGATAGACGTAGATAATAGGCCTATATACCAGAGATGTTTTGCTATTCCCGACCTGTTATTCATGTTCACACTAATGGCAGCCATTTTATTAATCAAATTAAAAATACTGATAATGATG
This sequence comes from Coryphaenoides rupestris, assembly GCA_002895965.2. NCBI lineage: Eukaryota > Metazoa > Chordata > Actinopteri > Gadiformes > Macrouridae > Coryphaenoides > Coryphaenoides rupestris. The sequence continues at coordinate 113,815 of PIJE02000572.1, read as the reverse complement.
ATACAATTAGTTAGTTCTTGAATACAAATAAGAATTTAGGCACCGATTGCACTCGAAAATTCCATTTATAGCAACGCCTAGTCTTAATGTGGACCAGCGGACAATATTAGATACCGCCATCAATAACATGGCCCAGTTTCGGCCCACATACCACGTTCAAACCACCCAACACCAAGTTTCCAGAGGATCCTCTGACCCACAGGCCTACTTGTTTTCCACATGAAGGAGCCAGAGCATCTATCTCTGGGAGGCATGTACAGTACAGCCACCAGAAAAATATCCACCCAGTCAGGATCCATCCACAGCTCGGTTAATTTGCTGAAGGAGCAACCAAAACATTAAAAGACCCTTTTTCTGCAGATCGTCAACAGCGGTGTGAAGTAACTTCCTCTTGCTGTCGTTTGAACGTTAGGTTGGTTGTATTTACTGTCTGTCGCAGAACCAGCGTGGTCAATGGAAAATCTACTTGACCAGTTGTGTCTACATACAGGTACACTGCCATGTCAAAAATCGAACAACCCAAAATGATTGTCATGAGCTATGTTTTTCTTTGCTGTGAAAGCTGTGGAGTCTATGGAACATCTATAAACTGGTACTGGGCCTTGTCAAACTTGAACCTGGTTATGGACACGTTCCAGGACTCAGCCTCAGTGCACACCAGACAGCAGAAACCTGCGCCACAGTCACTTCTAACGACGTAACCAACTCTCTCAATTGCTCCTTCAAGTGTGTCTTTAATGCTTTCGTTTCCGAGCGGTACGACAACAAGCGAGGACAAACGCAGCCGGCAGCAGACGCAGGAGCTTTCTAGAAGTTGCAGCAGCAGCAGCAGCAGCAGCAGCAGCAGCAGCAGTTCAGATCCAGAGCGACGGGGGTTTGGTTCCGGCGGGGGTGGAAGCTCTTTGTAGTTTCAGGGCTCCATTTGTCCACGCTGTCAGATAAAGGATTTAGGCGAGATTAGGAGGCGGCGGCGGCGGCGTGCGTCACAGACAGATGTGCGCCTCGATGGCAGGGGAGCGCGGCGCGGGCGCGGGGCGGGCGTCGGGCTGGGAAGCTTCAAGCGTCAGAAAGCGAGCGCGGGCCTCCTGAGGGATGGGTCGTCTCTGAACCCCCGGAACGTCTGCACCCTCCCGCAGACACGGAGCACTTTCCTCGGAAATAGCAAAAACACGGTACGCTGACCCCTGACCCGGCAGTCAGTCAGTTAAAGTCTGTTTCGGTTTTTTGGAGGAATATTTGAACAAAATATTTGAACAAAACCAATACTTTCTGTACTCTTATTCTACAAATCCTATTTAATTATAAATAAAATATAATAGAAAAATATAAGAATACATTTAATAAATATAAATGTATAATAATAATAATATTCCCGCCCATTGTTTACATCTGCGTCTTGCCTGTGTGTATGTTTAAGACGAACTCAGCTCCCCCTCCGCCGAGGACGATTGAATATTTAGGAGTGAGCCGGGGCCGGCGTGATGGATGTGTCCAGCGTACTCCCGGCTTTCTTCCTGTTGTTATTACTGCACGACGAGCCAGAGATCGATCAGGGGAGGACGGCTGATAGCCAGGACGTGTGTGACAATACGCCAACGGCGCCGCGGCCCGCTTGACAGCTTGTTTGGTTTCGCTCCAAACACCAGAGACTCAACGATAGACTCCAAACGACCAGAGAGTTTTCGGGGGTAAAAGAGAGAGAGACCCCGTTTTTAAAAAAAAAAAATTGCACTCAACGCACACACACACACACACACACACACACACACACACACACACACACACACACATCCGGTTTTCGCGATCCTTTTTTAAACACCACGGGGGAGAGAACGTATATCCCCCCCCCCCCCCCCTGACTCGGAGTGCTCCTTTCTTCTACTTCCTGACTCATGCCTCTCCTCTCCGTCTATCCCCGGTGGTGGCAGCAGCTCCGGGCCGGGCGCTCTTAAGGAGAACCTACCGGACCACCGACCAGAGGGAAATCTGTTGGAAAAACAAGAACAAGAGACGCAGCCATGTTCCAATGTTCTCTCATTCACTTTCAGACTAAATGATGTGACGGCAGTAGAGTTCACATGCTATCTATCCAGACAGAGTTTTGTTCGAGCCAGGATCTCCGATTACGTAACGTTTCGCCGTGACGAAATCGTCATGAGGAGAAGAGGTGAACACAGGTCCTCCTATTGCCCTCACCTCCCTCTCTCTCTCTCTCTCTCTCTCTCTCTTTGGCTCTCGAATACATCAAGACTGAAATAACAATGTAACTCATTACTAACTACGCTTATTTCGCTACCTTCTACCTTCTATTTTATTCTTTCAACATCTTTCTGAGTATTCTGAAATGTCTCAAAAGATCGACAGGGTATCTGTACTGTAATGTACTGTACTGTAGCCAGAAATTTGAAAAAATAAAAAAGCAGTAAAGAAAGAAGAAATGAAAAAAGAAAGACTGAAGGACTTGAAGAT
>PIJE02000572.1:101346-103846 GCA_002895965.2 Coryphaenoides rupestris | reverse complement strand
CTCCCCTGAGTTCCCCCCTGGCCACCAGGCTCTCACGTTCCCCGTTCCCCTGTCCTCTCGGCAGGCTCCTCCCACCTCTCTGAGTCGGATCCCGACGTTCCCAGCACGTCGGCGCATGCGCAACGGCAGGAGCGGCGATGACGCTGCCACAAGCACGACTCTGCTCACCTGTTCGTCATTCCTAATCACCGCACCTGTCCCTTGTCTTCAATCACCTTCAACCCCTACAAGAACCTGGTCGACACTCCACTCAGTCGCCAGTTCTTCCCATAACTACGGTGGTAACGGTATAGGCCATCTAGCCTACCTTCGCCCTAGCGTTGGTAGTGCCTGTTCTCTCTCGCCAACTAACTTCACGCAGTTGTTGTGCCAACCTCAGTTTTTGCCTTTGCCTCACCCGTGATCTCTATCACTTACCTGTGATAGAGTCATCCCTCCAGCATCCCGGGCCCCCACTGCTGAGTCGAGCCAACCCGCAGAGCCCTCACCCGGACCCCATTATTTTGTGGCATCATTTTGTGGCAACTCCGTGTGTTACTTATGCCCTGTCTACATTAACCCGGGTAAATATAAAAACGCACATTCGCAATGAAAACGATCTCCGTCCACACTATTGTTTTCATATTGTTTACGGAATGTTTTGCATCCACGTTCCACACTGAAATGATTTTGATAAACAGTGGTTGTCATGGTTACGCGACTCCCGCCACGCCTCTCTGTTTAGATTACAGGCGCGCGATCAGCTGATAGCGTTACTTACTGAGGTCAAAAGTTGCGTCTTTGCGTTTTTTTCTCATCGCTTAAGCACAGCAAGTACAGCGCTCGCCTTCGGCGTTGGAGGAACGAATATGTATTAAACAGTATGCCGAGTTGTAACTGAAGATACACAAGTAAATTGCTCAGAGAAATCATCATTTCCATTTCACCTGCCATGTTTGTTTAGATGAGCGTCTCGCGGTCTCGAGTGCAAGCTTGTGGCGGTGTCATGGCAACCGAACGTCATCGTCTCTGAAAGCCTTCGTCTACCCTGATCACACTACGAACGCGAACGCAGAGTTTTCACATTTATCCACCTCAGCGATCGTTTTTGAAAAGCATCGTTTTCAGTGTCGGAATTCGCCGTTCTAATGTGGACGGAAGGGCTAAAGGGATAAATATTTATGCGTTTGTAGATTTACCTGGGTTAATGTAGACAGGGCCTTAATTAAACCGCACCTCTGGGCTTGAACCTAAATGTACGCCTCCTCCATTGCTGTGCCCCTGGGTCTCACCTCCACCCACCCTAACATGTTTTTTGCTATCGATCGTTTTCGCTTCACCGATATGCGGTGGCTCGGTAGGCAGTGGTCCGTGTTTGGTGTGTGTGTGTGTGTGTCTGTGTGTGTGTGCGTGTGTGTGTATGCGTGTGTGCAGGACGGAGGTTGGGTTTTCCTATGTGTACTTTGAGCTGTATTTACACACACACACACACACACACACACACACAAACCAGGTGTAGTGTCACGCACCAGTGCGTCCTGAATTCTAATTAGATGTGAGGAGGACCTTATTGTGGAAATGTAATCCGTAGCGTTGAATTTAATATGCTTCACTCGCCCACCATTTTAGATTTCACCAGAACATTCTACACCCCCCCCACCCCCCCCCCCCCAACCCGCCGGAGGCCTTCTCCCACCACATTTGACCTTTTTTAGTTCAGTTGGCTGAACTTTAATATGCAAATATATGTTTGTTCTTTTTTAATAAGACGTCCTTTTTCGGTATCTTTATTTACCCACCTCTTTCTGTTCTTTGTTTGGCCAAATTAAAATATATTAATTCATAATCGTCGTTATCTTCCGCTCTCCTGTCCGCTCTCATCATGTCTGTTGACCCGCGCCCCCCTTTCACAGAGGAACAAGTCACATTCCGGCTAAAATGGTGTGTGTGTGTGTGTGTGTGGTGTGTGTGTGTGTGTGTGTGTGTGTGTGTGTGTGTGTGTGTGTGTGTGCAGAAGGGGACAGCGTTGTTGCCAATTCTTGTTGTGGACCAAATCTCAGATGTAATATTCGTAAAGCCTTCTGGTGTGTTGGATTACAACGTGTTTATGGCTGCTGGATTCACTCAGCCTTGACGATTGAGAGATTGTATGACAAGCGCTACGCATACGAAGCACAAACAGGACTCAGGTGCAATTGGATTTGAATTGAAAAATGGGTCAAACAAACAAGTCTAAAAATCTCAGAGCTATAGTTCCATATTCATATTTGGATGCACAAATAAGTGTATATTAAACTTATCAATCCATCTGCTCAAAGGAAAGTCATCTTCGAGCTGCAACAGTAGATACATCTTAAAGGGCAACAGGATATTGGAGAGAGAGAGAGCGAGAGAGAGAGGACAGATAGAGAGATAGGGAGATATAGTATATATTACCATTTTTATTTATTTTTATTGTATTTTCTTTTTTCTTTTTTGTATATATATATTTTTATATATATATTTTATATTATATATATTT
>PIJE02000572.1:33846-96346 GCA_002895965.2 Coryphaenoides rupestris | reverse complement strand
GCTACAGAACCAGCGCTACAGACCCAGCGCTACAGAAGCAGCGCTACAGACCCAGCGCTACAGACCCAGCGTTACAGACCCAGCGCTACAGACCCAGCGTTACAGACCCAGCGCTACAGACCCAGCGTTACAGACCCAGCGCTACAGACCCAGCGCTACAGACCCAGCGTTACAGACCCAGCGCTACAGACCCAGCGTTACAGACCCAGCGCTACAGACCCAGCGCTACAGACCCAGCGTTACAGACCCAGCGTTACAGACCCAGCGTTACAGACCCAGCGCTACAGACCCAGCGTTACAGACCCAGCGTTACAGACCCAGCGCTACAGACCCAGCGTTACAGACCCAGCGTTACAGACCCAGCGCTACAGACCCAGCGCTACAGACCCAGCGTTACAGACCCAGCGTTACAGACCCAGCATTACAGACCCAGTGCAACAGATGCAGCGCTACAGACCCAGCGCTACAGACCCAGCGCTACAGAACCAGCGTTACAGACCCAGCATTACAGACCCAGTGCAACAGACGCAGCGCTACAGACCCAGCGCTACAGACCCAGCGCTACAGAACCAGCGTTACAGACCCAGCACTACAGACCCAGTGCTACAGACGCAGCGCTACAGACCCAGTGCTACAGACCCAGCGCTACAGACCCAGTGCTACAGACCCAGCGCTACAGACCCAGCGCTACAGACCCAGCGTTACAGACCCAGCGTTACAGACCCAGCGCTACAGACCCAGCGTTACAGACCCAGCGTTACAGACCCAGCGTTACAGACCCAGCGCTACAGACCCAGCGCTACAGACCCAGCGCTACGTTGGGGAGTCAACGAGCTGTGAAGTGGAAATCCCAGTCTCCCGTTAGTACCGTCTCCCAAGAGTCCGATAGGAGACACCCTTGAGTCGGCGGTAACCCGATTGATATTCAGAGTTGATCACAGCATGCATTATTCATTGACCAATGACTAAGACACTTTGATGATGATTGAAGAATCTGTATGTTGTTAAGTTGCCGTCGCATATTTCCTACAATGACATTCAGTCGATAGCGGCGATAGCGTAATTGTTCAATTAGGTTAAGGGGGAGCATCTGGCTTATAGAAGAGCAGCATTTAGCGAGGGAAAAAAAAATCATGAGAGATTATGCACTCGTGATTAAAGATAATTAGGGAATTATATGTTGCTGCTTTTTCCTTCGATGGCCTTTCTTTATGAACTAAATGAAAACCGTTAGTATAGACAGCTAGCTCCACCCGTAGCACAGTTTCTTATTACGGGGGCTCCCAACCTCTTCTGATCCGCACCCAATTTAGCGTGCTTACATTTTGTCGTGAACCCCGACGCGTACAGAAGGATAAACAATAGAATAAAGAATGGATGAGGAAGACAGTTTATCATTTTTCCCCCGACCCCGACCACGGAACACTTATATCATTCTCTCAAATCTTTGTTCCAGCTCTTTGAGGTTCTGTGTGTGTGTAAGTGCATGTCCGGCTCTCTCTTTCAAAGCATCTCACTCATTCTCTGCTCCGCCACTTCTCTTTGTCTCCATTTCCCGCCTATTTCGCCTCCTCTGCGGTGAAAGAATAGATGAGGAAGAATGTTTTATCATTTTCCCCCCTACCCCCGTCTGCATGTCGGGCGACCTCCGCGTTGTTCCTTCATGAAAAAAAACCTTCTTCAGTGTTTCTCCGTTTGGCTCCAAGCTCTGCAGCATTTGTATGTGGAACATTTTGTTGGCAGACACGAGACACGGATTAATTTGTTTGATTCCAGCCGAGTGGATTCAAAGTGGTAGAATCAAACATTCTCTGACCACGGAACACTTATATCATTCTCTCAAATCTTTGTTCCAGCTCTTTGAGGTTCTGTGTGTGTGTAAGTGATGTCCGGCTCTCCTCTTTCAAAGCATCTCACTCATTCTCTGCTCCGCCACTTCTCTTTGTCTCCATTTCCCGCCTATTTCGCCTCCTCTGCGGTGGTGTTATCTCTACGTCGAGGGTCATAGCAGCCTTCTGCACCGCTCGGAAACCTCAGCTGAACCTCCGTGTCCGTAAGCCAGGAAGGTGTTGGGCCAGGTAGAGAAACGTGGCTGAGCCAATGGAATCCCTTATACGTAGAAGGTCTAAGGTACAGCACAGTATGTGGAACTAAATGTATTTTCGGACAATGCTTTCAATGCATTTTTGTTCGACCTCCCCCCCACCCTCCCCCCCCCCCCCCCCCCCCCTCCAACCTTGCTGTCTCACCTCTATTTGTGCTGGAGAAAAAAAAATTGATTACTTTCCACACCGATGACTTGCGCACACACACACACAAACACACACACACACACACACACACACACACACACGCACGCACGTACGCACACATACAGGCAGACTGACAGACCTGTGCACCAAGTTCTGCCAGTCAACTGGATCGCTCTACACTCGCTCTCTGCGGCCCCGCGTTGGCCGGGGGGGGGGGGGGGGGGATGTGTGTGTGCGTGGCGGTGCTTCGCTCTGAGCGTGTGCAGTATCAGCGCAATCGAACACCGGCTGAATTATACACCAGTCTGCTGCTGCTGCTGCTGCTGCTGCTGCTGCTGCTGTTGCTGCTCGCCACTGCATTGCACTGACCTGCGCTGCCTCTGCCCCGGGCCCCTCACCACACACACATGCAGCCTCAGCAGTACGCCGCTGGTCCATAGGTACCCCCCCTCCTCTCTCCTCTCTCTCTCCCCCCCCCCCCCCACGCTTGTGTTGTGCTGCCTCCTGCGTCTGACCTTGGGGATGTGCGACAGATCCCTAGATCTGACCTCTGACCTCCGTGCGATGGGCTACAACGAGTGAGAGTGGGGCTAACCAGTCGCTTCGACTCATGGCCCCCGTGGACGGCCCCCAGCCCGGCTCTGACTGCCTATGTCAAGTCCATGTCGGACCGGTGTGGTTGTGCCGAAATATTTCTCAGATCATTTCTATTTTCTCTTCTTTTAATTATTTGCGTGGCTCTTTCTTCTCGTTTTGAGCAATACATCAGCTACTTAGACATTGGTCTGACATACGTACAGTACAGTAGTTTAATATCAAGCTGCAATCTTGCATTTGGAGGATGTGTCTATGGATTGATCAAGTGCCGCACGATGTCCTCACTATTAGGAAACAAAGCCTTTTCTCTTTTGCAAGTGCAAAATCAAGGTCAAACTGAAATGACGGCGGTGTGTTCCTATCTTAACCTTCATTAACCTTTGTCATCAGGCCTATAGTTCGAGGAACAACCGCATAATAGTAAATCGATGGCATATTCTGCACGCCGCATTGGAACACGTTGTTGTAATTAGCGTTAGGCTGATATATTGAGCAATTGGATTCGCAGGGCCAGTTTTATGTACACGTTCCACCGACAGCAGGACCCTCATGATGTCTGCAGGGTTTTATTCATTTCAAGCAAGCAAGCTAGTCATTGACCAGGGGCCAAACATCCGCAGTGCTGTCCCGGAGCCTTGGTGGTCAACCAATGCAAGGTACATTTACATCTACATTTAGGGCATTTGGCATTTTGATGCTTTTATCCAAAGTGACTTACAAAGAGTTTCATTTGTTGAAGGAGACAGCAATATAACCCTGTGGAACATAAAGATAAGAATAGAGCAGGTTTCGAGCATTCATAGTTTAAGAGAATGAGTTTCATAATTGCTAGGTTGCCCTGCATAATAGCTGGGATAAGAGCAGACGTTTTCATTCTGAGTGCATTACCAACATCTAAGAACATACAATATGCTAAACAATGCTAAGTACTATTAATAATGGCAAGAACATACAAACATGCAAGTCAGTGCTAGGGTTCGGGTAGTGCTTTGGAATCGGTATTTATTTATTTATATATATATATATAATATATATGTTATATCCGTATGATCGCAGGTCTTTAGCCTCCAAATCTGACTGACTTCCAACCCAAAGAGTCATTCAGGGAGAAAAAGAACAACAACCGGCTGTGCCCTGTTAGCGAAGCGGCATTTTACGGCGCGGTGGCTCTGAGCACGGGGGCCCGGGGGTCACGGCTCGCACATGGGGCCGCCGCGGGAGGCCACACATGGGCCCCTGAGTCCCCCGAGGCGCGGTCACTGGCCCCAAAGCGGATGTGTAGGCTTTTTTTGTCTCTTTGCCCCCCCCTGCCCCCCCCCCCTTTCGCCCCCCTGACCCAAATCCCACCCAACGTCTTACATAATTACTCCAATTTCCGAGGCGGTGCCGGGATCGAAGCTCCAGAGGCTGGGATCCGGTTGAATCAGGTCTTAGGAACCAGTGACATGTAAGTTCCCACCTGGTTTGCAGACGGCGAGGGAGAGGGGAGACCCGGGAGCCCGGCCAGGGAAAACACAGACTAATCCCCCCGGCTCTGCAGTCGCTAGCACTCTGGCTGGCCATATATTTAGTGGGGCTATGCCTCACTTTTCCTAAGACTGTCTTACTCTCTCTCTCTCTTTCTCTGTATGTCTCTTCCTCTCTCTCTCTATCTCTGCCTCTCTTACTAAGCCTGTCTCTCTCTCTCTTCCTGTCTCTCTCTCTCTCTCACTCTCTCTCTCTCCCTCCCTCTCTCTATCTCTGCCTCTCTTACTAAGCCTTTCTCTCCTCTCTTCCTGTCTCTCTCTCTCACTCTGGTCTCTCTCTCATTCTCTATTGAAGTGGACGGGGGTACACACAGACAGACCCACACACACACACACACCACACGCACACACACACACACGCACACGCAGCACACGCGCGCGCGCACACACACACACACACCACACACACGCAGACACACTCTCTGTCTCATTCCCTATTGAAGTGGAGGGTGCTTGAGGGAGGAACACATCTGTCAAGCGGGAGGTTGCCGAGCACTGCAGTGTGTGTGAGGGTTTACTCTTTGTGTGGGAAAGTACTTTACGCAGCCACTACACACACACACCCTTCCTGCGCCGCTTAATAGGCCATTTAGTCAAAAAAAAATTCACCCCCACAACATTCAGTCTAGATGAGGCGTCTGCGGCTACTGAATTTAAATCACCCTTCCGTCACTCGAGAATGCTGCACTCCAATCCAACGGTGAAATAAACAGAATGGAAAAATATAATAGAAATGATTGAGGAGATAACACTATAGATGCACACGCCAAAAAAAAATTGCAATAAGTCAGTCTTTTAAATTTTAAAATACACTTTTAATCAGATCAGGCGAACATTTTCGTTCATTTTTCAAAAATGGCCGCGACAGAGACGCAATCCAATTAATTCCCAATAGCCCCAACGCCGCCGCAGGAACCAAAGTTCATCTAATGAATGTGGAACGGTGGCTCAAAATTGCCTCTCCCCCTTCCACCTTGATGCGGATCGACGCCTCCATGGGAAAAGTGTTGTTTAAAAGTGTTGTTAAAAGTGTTGCTAAAAGTGTTGTTAAAAGTGTTGTTTAAAAGTGTTGTTAAAAGTGTTGCTAAAAAGTGCATCAGGTGGCGCGTCGCCGCAGGTGGCGGAGCGGCAGGTGTGCAATTGGCTATATAGCCTGCTCACTCCATTTATAATTTTTCCTTTTCGTCTTCTTCTGCAGTGTCTACCTTGTCTCCTCTTCCCTCCTCTGGTTGGCGTGCTGGGAGGACTGGAGGTCAAGGAGTCACAGGCGCACAGGGGGAGCGTGTGTAGGTGGCCGGTCATTAGGGCTATTTACTGCTCAGAGTGCAGGGGGTTGGGGGCGTGGCTATTATTGACTTTTTAATGGGACTGTATGATGAAACGTTAAAAAAAAGAAAGAAAACAAACACACACACACACAAACAAAGACAGACACACACACATACTGTATTTTTGTATTTACTCAATATTTATTTATATATATTTACAAAAACATTATATTTGGGGCATCTACTCTCCAAATATTGACATTTACATTTAGGGCATTTGACACAAGCTTTTATCCAAAGTAAGTTACAATAAATATGCTTTTGAAGCGTCACAAGAGCAATCTTAAATGCACAGCTGATACAGTGTGTGTGTGTGTTTGTGTGTGTGTGTGTGTGTGTGTGGGTGTGTGCATGCATGTACATGAGTGCGTGTGCATGTGCTGTGTGTGTGTGTGTACAAATGTCTGAACAGTTGAAATGAAGTGTGTAGCACACTCATTGGGTTGTGTCACTCTCTCCCCCTCACCAAGCGACCCAATGTACTGCATATGACCCCACCCCCCCCCCCCTCTCCACTCTCTCATCACATGTATCAGGGTTAGCGTTATTATATATATATTATATATATATATATATATATACATAATTAAGGGTCTATTGAGCGATAGGCCGAACCTCCCATCCCTGCATACTGTACCCTACTGTACTGCCAGGGGCTTGCGATAAAAAAACATCAGACAAACAATTAAATAGTGAAAACATTTTTGGGTTATTTTTGTGGCCCGGGTTCTTGTGGACCGCCAAAGAAGGCTAGCCACGTGTCCCTGGTCGTGTAGCCTATAGTCACTCTGTACTGGACGAGAAATACAAAAAAAAGGTGCTAAATATAAAGCATGAGATCATTTATACATTCATATATGCAATGACATTTAAGAAGATTTTTCCGGAAATATCGTTTCACTGCCTAAACACGTGGGTCTCTGTAACACCTGCTCAGCATCTGCTTCTCTTGGAGCGAGGTGTCGGTTTATTTTATTTATATTTTGCAGAAACCACTTCCACAGGCAGTCTGATAAACAGTAATGGCCCCCGAAAACAGTTCTGTGTTTGGTATCTATTTTATACTTTACTATCTCTTTTGTGTTAGTGAATTCCTGCTGGTTTCAGGTTAGCCTGCTGATTATAATGTCAACAGTGTTCCCACGTTGTCCTCAGCTCACCTGGTGAGCGCGCGATAAGCGACACATTTTTAACGACCATTTCATGTGATTACAAAATAGGAAACTTTTCGTTGTCAGCACACAAACCCACAACACTGAGGTGTGAAATTGTGCCCGCAGTGATAAACGTAATAAAAGCAAAGCAATGATTGTATCTTAAACTCGCCGAGCAGAGAAAAATAAATGGAAAACATCACGCGTTCTTGTTTTGTTTGAGGGTTTTTTTTTTTGGTCATAAACTCATAAACCCTCCGCTCACTGCAGGACACAAGTGCTACCAGCTCTTTTGAGGAAGCTGCCAGAGCCTGTTTTTGGGGGGCCTCAGATACGGGGCTCCAGAGCCGATCCCAGCGGCAGGCTCCAGCCCTGTGTGATGCCTGAGGTGTGGTGAGCTGATGCAGGCTGACAGGTGGAACCACATGGGAGGGGAGGGGGGTAGGGAGGGGAGGGGAGGAAGGAAGAGGAGGGGAGGGGAGGGGAGGAAGGTGAACCAGGACTCAAACTCCCAGGAGGAAGCTTGCTGAGAGCCTGCACATGCACCTGGCAGCAGGGCCCTCTGACCACCAGAGCCTGGGGTGGGGGTTCGACACCTCATCACGACACGGGCGCCGTTCATCCACATTTGTACCGTGACTGTGGCGGTGGTGTTTGGTGTTTTAACCGCGTCGTGTTCATGTATGTTACAGTGCGTTCATTGATTTTGGGACGTGGACGTGGCGCCGCTGTACACGCTGTTGGGAAGTGGCATCTTGAAGACATCATGAAGTCCACTATACTGTAATACTAAATATAGCATAAATAACATTGAGCAGATGGTATTCTGTGTACATTTACATTTAGGGCATGTAGCAGACACTTTTGTCCAAAGCGACCTACAATCAGTACATTTGTGAGAGCAAGATATGATGAGAACAATTTAAATGTTGTTTTTGTAGAGGCAGCCAACACTCGGGTTTGGAACGCAGTCGCAGGGGGTTTGAGTCCAGACCCGTGTGCTACCAGGCGCAAAATAGTGACAAATGATGCGAATACACAGACCCACGTTGATTCCCTTTTCTTTTTTTATTTTCCATCAAAAGAAATGCAGTGTTCAGCAAAGCTACTACATACAAATGGCCATACAATAGCAACTTCATTTTTTGTTTTTCATTTCAAGATTTTCAGTCAGTCCTGTTGTGGTGTAATATATATATATATCCATATGTTTTTGTATTTTAGTTTTTTTTACCGAGGAATTTTGCAGTTCAGATGCTGCAGTCTGCAAATAAATAAATCGTTAAATAAATAAATAGATTCATACATACATAATAACAGATGCTGTTCTTTCTCCTTTCTAATGATCTCGGGCCACAAAGCAGACCTGGACAGCTCACTGGTGCTGCGTCAAGTCTCCTACTGTAGTTACATACAATAAAGGAAAAAAACTGAGGTTTTGCATAGCTTTATTGTAATGTAGATACAGTATCGTAAGGCACTTCATGAATAATTTGAACGTCCTATAAAATAAATAACATCAGTGTTCATCTTAATACTCATCTCCATATAGGTGTCCACAACATTTAGAGTTTCCACGAATGTTGAATCACACGTCTCTACGCACGTCGACCACTCCCTTGTCTTTTGGCATTAAGTCTCCATTTGAAACATTCTCTGAATAACAAAAGTGGGTTCTTTGTGCATATTATGACTCACACATTGTCCCATAAAACCACACAACCCAGTGTTCCTCAAAAAAGATCAACAAAAAAAAATTGTGCAATGGTTTTGGGATTATGTGGAGTACAAGGCAACACGTTTTCGAAAAACCAAAGGAATTCCAAAAGAAAAGTCCAGGAAAGTCGGTCGGTTTGATTTTCCTCGTTGGGAGATTGGCACTGTACCCCAAGATGGCCGCGGTACGTTTGATATAAACGGAAAAACTCAAGAGAGAAAACTCCATTTTGTCGCGTATCTCCTCAAACCAATCCATTGCTTTTTTTTAGCAGCGGCGTCACCAATGTGGGGGGGGGGGGGAGGGTCGCTGTTGTGTCGCGTCATGTTGCGGACCAGCGACCAGCCAGTGTGTACCGCTGGACTACACATCCCAGCAGCCTTCGGCGGCACCGTGGTCCGCTCTCTAGCCCAGCTGGTCCTCGTACTGCTTGCGGAAGCAGTCTCCGGCCGGGAAGAAGTCCCAGCAACGCTCCTGGTACATCTTCCACACGTAGGACTCCTGGAGGACACACACACACACACACAAACACACACACACACACACACACACACAACATATATACAAACATGAGTGTGTAGCCCATGCAAACACACAGTGTGGCGATGGAGGATATAAAGGTTTTAGAGATGTGTTTGGCAGGTGCTGTTACCTGTCCCGTGTGCTCCGTCTCGTCCTTGTTGATGAGGTACATCAGGAAAAACCTGACGTGAAAAAAAAAATGCAGTTTGATCAAATGAAGGCAAGCCCACGAGAAACGAGACACACAGCGTTGCGTCATGAATGTTGTGTCTTATCAAGAGACAAAATCCCACATCCTGAACAATGAATGAATGAATGAATGAATTAATTAATGCATTTCTTTATTTGAGCACAAAGAACCTTAACCTTAGAACACAAGGAGAGATGTTATGTACCAGGTTTTAGCAAATTGCTATTTTTCCGCCCGTAGGCCCTGGGCAGGTAAGTAAAATTATTAAATAGCACGGAAATTACACATTAAAAGAGTACAAAAATACTATGGTAATCAATAAAAGTATAGAAACACAATCATCCCCCCAACCCTGAAACAACCCCACACCTCCACCCCCTCCCCACCAACAACACTAATTTACAAATGTGCACAAGGATGACAATGAGAACAATGACATAAATACTTCAATTCAACAGAAAATTGCAGAAGCACTTGAGAACTTTGATTCAGGCACATGCCGGGTGGCTTGAGAAGCATGTTAATCTCCGGCTTAAACCGTAACTAACTCTGAGCGCGACGTCGCCGTGCTGGAAGGTTTTCCCGCTCAGGTGTCGAAACAGGGTAACAGAATCCCATCTGACAAGCCACCTGTGGTTTCCCAGAAGCCGGTGGGCAGCCGGTGGCACTGAGCCATCGCAACCCCCAGCCGGAGCCACGCCGTGCCACACCGCGCCAACTCCCGCTGAATACTGCATGAAGGTGCATTACCCGAAAAACCCCCAGTTTCCAAATGAAGTTGTGGCCATTAAATAGTAATGGATCGAGAGATAATGAGGCCCCGATCTTAGAAACCCCCCCCCGCCACCACCGCCAACTCGGCGACGGCAGACAACAGACAGAAGAGGTTTTCTCCTGACACATGGGGAGAAACAGGGGGTTGAGCGTGGGAGGGAGGGATGGAGGGAGGACTGGAGAGGAGGAGGAAGGGTTGGTGGGGGGGGGGGGGGGAGAGAGAAGAAGAAGAAGAGTGAGAGGGTTCAGATGAATAAGAGAATGGTGCGGGTGCCTCTAGAATACCGGGGCCATTAGTAACGTTGGCAGTAATACTGATGCGATGCAGAGAGGTCGTTAAGAAGAGGCTTCAATTAGGGAGCAGAGCCCACCACGAAGAGGGAGGGGGAGGGACCGGGGTAGGGGGGGAGTGGTAGTAATGTGTCGCGTGATTGATGACAAGTCATCAAAGACAAAGAGTACATCGATGGTGTGTGAGGCTTGAGAGGGGGGAGGGGGGGGGTCCACTCACAGGTAGTTGGCCAGGTTGTGTTCTTGCAAGGTGTGCGTCTCGAAGCCGTGAGGCGTCGTGTCGAAGTAGTCGTTGCCGATGCCACAGATGAAACATTTGGTCTTTTTGGACGGCAGAGAGGGGGAAACGGTTATATATATATCCAGTATATTATATATATGTGTGTGTGTGTGTGTGTGTGTGTGTTTGTAGCAGCATAAATGTGCCGTTTCGTCAACATGAGGAGTAAGAAACTAGTCTCATTCCTCACCTCCATGTCCTCTTTGACCTGCTCTTGTTGGTCTCGGAGCTCCCCGAAGGCGTCGATGATCAAACCTTGGGCCAGAGAAAAACGACACGGTTGGTTACCGCGTCGGTGGACAACGGCCGTACGCAACAGATCGCGCCTCGACTCCCAAAAAGTTTGCAGAACTGCTGGATTATCGGCATAAGCAACATGCAACAGCAGCGCCAGGAGTTGAATACATTTGCTCGTGCCGTGGCTGCAAGGAGATGACTGTGTTCTGTGAGGCTTGCATGTAACTAATCTCCTGCTTATAGTCCCAGGCAGCACATCAACACGACCTTGAAACCTGTACGTTAACCTCCACTCTGTGTGTGTGTGTGTGTGTGTGTGTGTTTCCGTGTGTGTGTGTGTGTGTTTTTGCGTGTGTGGTAGGATTAGCAGACCACGATGCTACAGGATGATCACAAACAACACACACACACACACACACACACACCCCAACCACACACACAAACACAAACACACACACACACACACACACACACACACACAAATCGATGTGGACACATACACACACTAAATCCCGTCCCAAGCTCAGGCTGTGGCCAGAGAGAGTTTTCAATGCATCCGTCACAGATTGAAACCATTTGCTATTTATCCGTATATTATAAGTCCAGTACATTGCTTTGTTGTTGTTGTTTTTTTGCATTGGCAGCCTTCATCATCGTCATCTTATATTCATGCATTGGCTGTTGAAAGAAAATGAATACATTATTAATGTTTAAAAAAAAAATGCAACTACCCTGCTTTTGGATTGCAATGGGACATAAAAGTGTCAGATACAAAGTGACAAATCTCCAGACAATTTCTAAACTGTTTCACTCATTTGCTTCTGGAGGTGGCCTAGCCCATGCGCGCACACACACACACCACACACACACAAGCACCCAACACACACACACATATACCCCAACACACACACACACACACACCGCAACACACACACCCCCCACACACACGCCCCAACACACACACACCCCAACACACACGGCCCAACACACACACGCCCCAACACACACACATCCCAACACACACACACATACCCAACACACACACACACCACCCCCCACACACACGCCCCCTCCCTCACCCTGGATGATGGCCAGGAGGATGACGATGACGAAGAAGAAGAAGGTGATGTCGAAGAGGATGCGGTAGAGCTCGTAGGGGTCCCCGGCCGGGTCCTCGATCTCGTCGCCGATGCCCCCGCCCGCCCGCACGCCGACGTACATGTGGAACAGATAACACTGGAAGACACGGGGGGGGGCATGGCAGACAGACAGACAGACACAGACAGACAGACAGACAGACAGACAGACAGACAGACAGACAGAGTGTTCATTTCAGTTTCCAGAGGCACAGAGGTGAGAGAGAGCCAACAGCGCTTTTAGCCAGCGGCTGTAATAATAGCTTTGGTACGAGAGGGGACGGGAAAGTGGAAATAGCGAGAGAAAGATGTAACTCCTCAAATGATTCCAGGTGAGGTGCCAGTGAATATCGTAAATTTTGTAAATATTCTGATCCCTCCAATTTGTTGTTTTTTGTATTATTCTTTTGCACATTCCTTTTCATTTCACTGCATGTGTATGTGACAAATAAATTAACGGCTTTGTCACATAAGCGCCACTTCTGTCACTGTGATTCAAGATTCAAGTTTCGAGATTTCTTTATTGCCATATGTAACAAGTACATGAATGCTTACTCCCCATTCACTCCTGCAGTATTCTTCTAAACATACATTCTAAATCTGTATCTAGTGTCATTGAAGGTCTACTCATGTAAGTCTAGTGTCATTGAAGGTCTACCCCTGTAAGTCTAGTGTCATTGGGAATGTTGATGATGACCTCACAGCGGGGGTCCTCACCGTCATCATGTCGTCACACTTCATGTCCGGCTCCTCCTCGTCCTCGCTCTTGTTGTAGAACTTCCGGAAGAAGTTGAAGGCCACCACGGTGTACAGGTACACCACCACCGCCAGCAGGCCCACCGTCAGCACCAGCTGGAACGCACACACACGCACACACACATGCACACGCGCGCGCGCGCACACACACACACACACACACACACACACACACACACACACACGCATGCACACACACATGCACACACACAAAGCACCGATACTAAGTCTGTGTGTTTCTGTGTTTCTTGAGTATCTGTGTTCCTTGCTAGGACTTCTTGTTCCTCTATCTGCTACTTCTTATCTCCTTATTAAATGAATGTTTCATTTTTATTAGCCGACATTAAGACTTCACTGCTTCTTTTTTAATTGGGTGGGCATATTTGGTTTCAGGATATCATTTGTAAGATGGAAATTAATTTAAAAAAAAAGAGCCGGGCTCTTCTCAATGCAGATTAGAAATAAAACAACAGTATTTTACTGAAATAGGCAATTATGAAACAACATCTCGGTTTCACGTTGGGAAATGTAATTGAGATTGAATCTGTGGCTACGGCTCGTTGGTGACTAATTTGTGTGTTAGCGTAAAACACACAGCATTTATTTAAAAGGGAACTTGTGGATAGATATAGACGACATGAGTGCTGATGAGCACTTGTCGAGGTCGCAGAGGTTCAACTAAAAGACTGTGGCGCCGCAGTGCCCCCTGGCGGCCGACAGCGCTCCCTGCACCTGTTTGCCGTTGTGGGTGACGGAGGACAGGATGGTGCGCAGCGTCTTGAAGCCCATGGCGATGTCCAGCAGGTGGGCCGCGAAGAAGAAGTTGTTGTAGTGTCCCAGGATGGACATGGTGGTGTACCACACCAGATACAGAAAAGACTGAGGGGAAAACATAATCTTATATAATATATATAATAATATATAAAAATACATTTCATTCATGAACTTCATTGATCATTTTATTTGAATGTCTCTTCAGGTCAGGTCATTCATAACAAAACAGCCATCTTAAAATAAACACAAATATTCACACTCACATTGTCTGTGAACACCACACCCATTTTCCAGATGTGGTACTTCAGTGTCGATGGAGCTCAGCCTGGTTCAACAGACAGACAGGGGGGGTTGATTATGACTCCCTGCTAGTAACACACCCACACACCCCCCCCCCCCCCCCCACCCCACCACCTCGCCAGGTGCGCCCCCCCTCACCAGGCCGCCAGCGAGGCCTCCTTGGCGACCGTCTCCTCCGTGGGGTTGAAGTCCAGCGCGCTCTTGTCCAGCCCCAGCAGCTCGGCGATGCGCTCCGCCCCGTACAGGTCGCCGTACTTGTTGATCACCTGTCAATCACAGCGTGGCGACAACGTTGCTCACAACAACAAGCTGTCTCTCTCTCTCTCTCCCTCTCTCTCTCTCTCTCGCCCGGGGCCCCCGCTGTGAAGCATGCTGGGTAGAGTAGTTTGGATTCTTTGAAGGGTACAGCGGCGCGCACATCTGGATTGGATCCTTGTGTATTTATACACTTTTATGTTTGCAATCACGTTTTTTGTTTTTAGAAAAAGTCTCGAGAAAACGACCGTATCACAACACACGAGCCAAGGCCACACACACACAACACTTACTTTGCGTTTGACAAATTTATCCCAGTAGTTGTAGGGGAAAGACCTGTGGAAAGACACAGAGCAACGCATACTTGTTAACTGTGCAATGAACACATCTTAACACATTCTACCACGTTAATCATCAAATGAACACATTAAACAACTCCATCATCAACATACTGTATGTAAAAACATGATCATCCCAGCTATCTTGCCGTTTACCAGGAAGGGGTTAACTAGCAATTATGAGCGCTTGAAACTTGTTCTTTCCCAAAATCTTACTGTACCGTCAGCATATATATTGTTGTTTCACAAATGTACTTCTTGTAAGTCGCCTTGGACTTGGTGTCTAAGGGCTAAATACCCTGAATATAAATGCTAATGTAAATGTAAATGTTAATGTTAATGTTGTTGTAGTGTAAATGTTAATGTAACTGTAAATATTAATGTAAATGTAAATGTGAACCTACGGGGTGTTGATGACCAGCCTGTCCCACTGGCCCTTGATGTCGTCGTCAGACGGCTGCTCCGTGATGTAGAGCCCGTCGAACTCCAGCTTCCTGGCGATCTCCTTCTCCCGCTTGAACACCACCAAGGGCACCTTGGACCCCCGCACACCACCCGCCACCACCACCACCACCGCCACCATCACCATGGGAGGGAAGGAGCTGCATTAGTCACACTACACCTCACACAGCGTTTCATCAAGTCATTCACCAGATGCGTTTATCCAGAGCGACTTACAAGCGAGGCTGAGGACAATCACAACAGGCATAACCCCATCAATGTGTGTGCGTGCGGAATAAATATAAGAATGAGAACAGACGGCTGTCGATGAAGTACCACAGTTGCATCTCGGCACCACGGCACGAGATCATAAGTAAATCATAGTACATCTCAACAAATCTAAGTGCACACGTCTATGGAATTTCTATATTTATGAGATGTTCTCGGAAGAGGTGCCCATCTTCAGATGTTTTGGGAAGATGGGGGGGGGGGGGTGGTATGTATGTATGTATGTATGTATGCATGCTTATTATATGGCTGTGTTATTTCCTGCATTCTGATTGGCTCGCTGCGAGATTGCCGCATCCCAGACCAGTGGTGCGTGATTTGAGTTTATATCTCGCTTATAACACTTATGAACCTCCCTTGCTGAGTCTGTACAGAGAAATCTCAGCCCTCTGTCTTTTCGCACAGACCTCCTCTGTGGGTCAGTCTGTACAAAAAGACACCGGGCTGATATTTCCCGCTTAAGTAGTTAATACACTACAAGCATGAGCTTCATGAAGTGTACTACGTGTGTGTGTTGTTGTGTGTCGTGTGCTTGTGTAGTGTGTGTGTGTGTGTGTGTGTGTGTGTGTGTGTGTGTGTGTGTGTGTGTGTGCCACCAGCTCCGTACCTTCAGGTAGTAGTATCCCACCACGCACAGGAAGGAGATGACGGTGTGCAGGATGGCGAGGAAGCGCAGCGTGGGCGCCATGTAGCCCGTGCTCTCCTGCAGCACAAAGTACTCCATGACGCCTTCCTCCTCCTCCTCCTCCGCCACCTTGCTGCCTCCGTCCCACGGGTCCTCCTCGTCCGAGTCGTCGCCGGTCACCTGACGACGGACGGACAAGGACAACCAAATGGCATTTTTGTTGTATCGTTTTTGGAGTTGTTGTTGTTGCCATATATTTTCCTGACATATATCACCGCCTGCTCTATATTCATAGAGTGCTGCACTGCGCAGTATTGTAATACTTAATTTATTTAACACACCAAGTTACACACCAACAGACTTTACAAGCAATGGGACTGAAATTATTAACACGAGTTACACAGGGGAGAGGGAGAGAGAAAGGGGGGTGCTTCAGAGTAGAAGACCGCTGACAAAGTTGTACGTTGAAAAGGAATTAGAAACAGTGAGAAGGTGAGCTTACTTTGTAGAATAGAAGAATGAAATTGATGGCGAAGGCCACGAACAGCGCCAGGAATCGGAGGTTGTAGAAGTTTCTAGCTAGGTAGTTCTAAAGACACAAACGTACAAATACAATTGATGAAAATATCAATTCATACAATTTCTGTTTTTAAGTAATACACAAGTCTAGGATTGGGGGGATGTCTGACCAGCATCTTGGTCTGGTAGATCTCCAGGCCGGCCAGGAAGCTAGCAGTGAAGGCCTCGGGCGGGTCTCTCCTCAGACCGGGTTGTTTCTTGGGGAATTTCCTCTCCTCGGGGGATGAACCCTGGGGAGGATCATCCTTGGACTTGTCCTGGTCCTTCTTCTCTCCATGCTCCCAGCTGGACAGAGGAAGACGTTGTTGTTGTTGTTGTTGTTGTTGTTGTTGTTGTTAGCATGTAGTTAGTACATTGAGCCACAGAGAAACAGTACATAGCCTACTACCTACCAAACTAACTAACTAGGGAAATATCAATAACAGTTGCGCACACACCAATCTACAGTCTCGCCCACCCCTACCCCCAAAAAGCCTCAGATAATAATTGCACAAATCCCTTAAAATCAGTCCCCCACTCACAGTAGCTACAAGTTGACTGAATCCTGTTATGTAGCCGCGGGGCCCGGGTGATTGTGTTCATACGAGAAATCAAATCGATGTTTGTAATCCCATTAAGGAGGAAGGTTCCTATTAAGTGTACTCACTCGGCCTTCTCAGAGTCTGCTTTGAAGTCGCCGTTGGCTGCTCTCTTTTTCGCCGCTTCCTTCAAAGCAAACGATAAAGAAAATTGCGTCATTCATCAGTTTGTCGTGAAACTAAATATTTAATAAGAACTTGGAAGATACTCAACGTGGAAGGTGGAAGTGTTTGCAGGTGGAAAATAACGCTCTTATATATATATCAACCCTGTATCTTTGCTAATGTTTACGTGCTCGAAGGAACAACAGACACAATACAACGCATTCCCCTTTCATGGATAAAGATGCCTTCATGTGATTGGACCAGAGTTGAGCACCGACCTGGGCCTTCTTTTGTTTGACAGCGCTGGCTATGGAAGGCGTGTCGCCGACCACCACCTCCGACACGTCCCCCAGGCCCGGCTCGGACCCGTGCTTGCCCTCCCTCTTGGGCTGCATGTACAGCAGCTCGGCGATCAGCTCCGCCTCCGCCTCGAGGCCCGGCGCCATCTGCCGGAGGTCGGCCAGCGACGAGGCCGCGCCGCGCGCCTCCGCCTTCTCCGTCTCCAGCGCGTCGCCGTGGATCCCGAACTGCGTGGGGTCGGGCATGTTGCCCAGGATGTCCGTCACCTTGATGTTCTTGGCGCCCTCCACCAGGCCGCCGCCGAACATGGTGCTCCACAGGATGTGGAAGAAGCCCCACACCAGGCCGTAGAGGAGGTGGAAGAGGCCTGTGACGATCGCCCAGAAGAAGGAGAAGAGCCCGCGCACCATCTCCCGCACGCTCATGCGCCGCAGCCGCCGGTACTGCCGCCGCAGGCTCCGCGCGGTCAGCAGCCGGCGGAAGCGGCCCAGGCTCTTGCTCACGGACACGCAGGCCACGGTGAAGGCCGACGCGGACTCCAGCAGCACCAGCTCCCCCGCCTCCTCCTCCCCCTCCTCGTCCGCCTCGACCTCCGCCACACTCTGGCCGTCGTCCTCGTCCTCGTCGCCCTCCTCGGGCCGCTCCACGGGGTCAGGCTCGGAGATCTGCGACGCCAGCTGCATCTCGAAGATGGTGTCCTCACAGAAGTTGACGAAGAGCTCCATCTTCTCACTCTCGCCGCCCTCGTTGACCACGTCGAAGATGAACTGCCGCTTGGACTCCTTGACCTGCGGCTTCTCCCACTGCGTGCGGCTGGACTCGCTGATCTCGAAGTAGACGCGCTCGATGCGCTTGGCGCCGCCCATGATCTCGATGCGGCCCAGGTATGGCTCGAAGTAGCTCAGCACGCTCTCCGCCAGGGCCAGGAAGGCCGACAGCCGTCCGTCGTTGGGCATGTGCTCCGAGAGGTTGGTGAGCAGCACCGCCACGTTGAAGCCGATGTCCTTGGCGGGCTCGTGGAAGCGCTCCACAAACTCCTCGTAGTTGAACAGATCGTTCTCGTCGGCCTCGGCGCAGGAGAGCAGGAACTCGATCTCCGACTGGGAGTACTGCTTCTGGTTCTCCATGGACTTCTGGAAGTCCTTCTTGGAGATGACCCCTTTGCTGTCGGGGTCGTACTCCTTGAAGCTGTCCGAGGTGGTCAGGTCCTTCAGCTTCAGGAACATGTCGAAGAACTTGAGGATCATCTCCACGTTGCTCGACGACTCCACCAGAGTGTCCACCATCTGCTTGCCGATGGTGCCGTTGACCACATTACCTGGGGAGGGGGGGGATACCGTCGTAAACGGATTATCACATTGTATACGCGAGCAGAGAGATACACTCCCCCCACAGAGATACACTCCCCCCCTTCCCCCCCCCCGCCATGCAAATCGAGTGGCAGGCGCTCAACGTCGCGCGCCCGCGTGTGTAAATATTTGACTCATTAAAAAGCCAAGCAGTGCTAACAAGATAAGGATAATGAGATCGCTACAGTAATTGGGCATGCGGTGGAGGCTGCCTTCCCCCTGGGACGAGGTGAGTGAGTCGGTGGAGGGCAGACCTTCCAGCAGGGAGAGCATCATCACGATCATGTCCTTCTGAAGGTCCAGCAGCTCCTTCAGTAGCTCAATTTGACTGGAGTCCTGAAAAAAAGACAAGAGACAAGAGGAAGCAAATGTGGGACTCTCTCTCTCTCTCTCCCTCTTTCTCTCTCTCTCTCTCTCTCTCTCTCTCTCTCTCTCTCTCTCTCTCCTCAGGCCGCTTCTGCAGTTCCTGTCTGGTGTCTTTAATAAGTGGTATTTGGAGAGATCGGAGCTGCAGATCGGGGGAGAACTGCCCCCCCCCTCCCTCTCCCCTGCTAGGAACCAGTGAGGAACCAAAGGGTTCCTCTTACATCGTATCCATCCATCAGCACACACTAATGGGGTTTCACTGTCCGGGAGCAGATGGCTGGGGCTGGCCGACGCATCTGAGAGGTTATTCTCGGAGGCCAGTTCCAGCGTGCCATAAATCTCACAGAGGGTGGGTAAATGATGATGGAGTAAATCTGAAACCTCTCCTCCGCCTACTGTTTCTATTACTTTACATAATCAGCCCTGACCTTTTGGAATGACGGCCTAATCCGGTAAGGTGCAGGACGTTTGTAGGTAATGTACGGTGAGAGTGATGATGATCACATTCTTCATCCACGGTGACGATAAGGAACAGCTGAATATAATATTTTTGTAGGAGTTGGGGACCCTCTAGTGGCGGTCGCCTTGTATGCATCCTAACTCTTTTATAGACTGGGTTGTACAAAACAAAATGCTGTTTACCTGCGATAACTTCATCTGCATGTTGGCAAACACATGTAGGAAACCCACGACCGCATCCCATAGGCGACTGTGAGCCAGGCTCTGTTGGTTCCCAATGCACGGACCCTAACACACATTGAGTGCAATGGCGAAACGCAACTGGTGAGTCAACATGTGAACGTAAATAGCACTCACAAAATATAGTTAAACAGCGAGTTACCTGGATGTATTCAGTTAGGGAGTTAAAGATCTGTTTGGCTACCGCCAGCGCTTTGGAGAAGTTCCTCTGTCCGGCCTCGTCCATCACGTCTTTACCAGAGTAGTACCAGTAGAAGTCACTGATGGACTCCTAAACGTCCCACAAATTATATCAATACACTCAGCAAATGGTTTTCTCAGTCATGCTGAGAAGAACTGCATGGAAACATCATCATGTCATGACAGTGTCTCCGTACCTGGAGTCTCAGCAGGTAGTCCACAGTGCTGATGATAATATTGACGGTGGTCGTGTTCCCCGTCTGAGTTCTCAAGAAGTTCTGGAAATCTGGGATGGAAAAAAAGATCATGGTTATTGACACAGGAGCCCCCCCCCGCCCCCTACAGGTGGGAACGTTCTCCCACAGGTCCTGCCAGAAGGTAACCGCCCCCCACCCCCGTGCCCACCGGAGGGGCCGACCTACCGTTGTTGTGCCCCTCGCAGAGCAGCTGCAGGAACCTAAAGAGGTCCTTGGTGAACTCGTCATTCTGCAGCACCTTGGAACCTGGCGGCGAGGGAGAAGAGGTTGGCATCCGAGCCCCAACGCGCGAGACACCGCGTCTCAGACTCGTGTGCAGCAAAAAAAAATGGCTCAGTGATGCGTGTCATTCCTCCACTACGATGCACGTTTCTCAAGACATTTAACGCCCGTACGATGCAAGACATAAAAACGTCCGCACACGACGTACACACGCGTACGTGTTGTGTCTCTCAAGGACACGTTCAAAGGTCCATCGATAAATAATCATAGTAATTATCAATTTGTATCAATGACAGATTTAAGTTACAATATAAGGACATGTCTCACATACAAAGCTTTGGGGACTGTTAAAAAAAAAAAGTACATCAGATTAGTACACAGATTAGTATACTCAACACATAAAGAGACACACACACTTTAAAAGGAGGGGTTTCCACAAGGACAACAGGCAAGAACTTGTATAACAGGGAGTGGAGAGCCTATAGGTCTGCTGTATAGGGGGAGTGGGGGGGGTGGGGTGGGGTGGGGTGGGGGTGGGGTGGTGCAGAGCTTGAGTGACGGTGATGGATCGCATGTCAGGTGTCATAGGTGCATGCATGTGCACGGGTGGAGTTATGGAGGCATTCGTGGTCGTGTGGAGCATTCGTAATGAGGGAGGAGGAGGAGGAGGAGGAGGAGGAGGGGGAGGAGGGGGAGGAGGAAGAGGAGGAAGAGGAGGTCTAAGGGGGTAAGGAGGCTGCTGTGCAAATAGCAACCAGGTTTTTTTTGGGGGGGTTTTTTTATGTTAAAAAAACAAGTAAAATCTAAACCGTGTATTTACCCCGCTCACTCACGTTGACTGCGACCGATGAGTTAAAAACATGACCAGAAGAACACAAACAAACATACATACATACAAACAAACATACATAACAAAAAGAAGCAGACGTAAGCAAAGGGAGAAGAGACATTTGCGTTTCAGTCGGAGGAATTAGTAACAGGAGAGAAGAACGGTGGCGGCTCACTGGCCTCTACGTCATCCACGTCTCTCAGTGACTCTCAGTGATCACGCGAGACAGAGGAATCAATACACACACACAGTACAGTACAGTACAGTACAGCCGAACGGTTTACCATCACTGACGCCTGATGGCTGATGACGTGGAGATGAATGGGAATATGAGCATGAGCAAAAAAAACCATCTCGATACTGTATGCCTCCCATCACATAATAGAGACCCGTGTGTTCACTGTAGACGCTGTAGATGTGGATGTGTGTGTGTGTGTGTGTGTGTGTGTGTGTGTGTGTGGGTTGGTGGCTGATTTTCGCGCATCCTCACAAAGTCGCATTCAGTTGCATTCATTGCGGTGCGGGTTAGCCTCACCCTGCAGCCCCAGACTCTGATCAGACCAGCCAGACTCGGGCCAGGTGGGGCTGCTTAAACCAGCCACCAACCACACACACACACTCCACACACATCTTAAGTGCTTCTTCAATGGGCAGCTGGTGGAGGTGGGCGGGGTGAAGATTCACATTTGTTTTTTTGATATTCTGAGGGTGGGGGTGGACAGACGGGGGGGGGGGGGTGGGGTGGGGGTGGACAGACGGGGAGGGGGGGGGGGGGGGGGAGTGGACAGACAGTGACAGGACATAACATACAGTAGCACAGTTTTCCCCTGCATGGTGTACATACACAGATGTGACGGGACGTACACCGTAACACAACACACACACCGTATGCCACGCAGAGATGAGGTTGTCCATGACCGACAAAAAACGACAAATTAAAATCAATCAATCAATCAATGAATCATGAATAAGAAAAGCAGGAGAGTAGAAGTATTGTGAAGCTAGCGCAGAGTCATGTGGTCTTTTAATAAGGGGTCAACACCAAGAACAGCTAAGGGGGCCGATCCACCGCTCAGCTGAAGAGACATAAAATATGTACGACATATTTGTACATCCCTGACCGAAAGACCTTGGTGTGTGCGCTACTGACGGCCTCTTTATGAGCCAGGAATTCACTCGGAATCTGACAATCTCAGTTTGTTCACTATTTCTAAACATTGGATACAGAGTATTTCAGCCGGGTCAACGTTCACATCAGCCTTACTCCATGCTGCATGCTGTCGAGACACTTGGTTGATTCGGGGGTGAGCGTGGATATTTCCCTACAGCACACAATCTAGCCTCTCCGTCCGCTTCGATTATAAGCGACGTCTCGCAATACGGCGCATTATAAGACAACGAGGCTCCGTTCCATTCTAATGGTACGTCACTCGGTTCACGCGGTAAAAAAAAAACAGCAGTTGAAAGCCGCGTCAGATCTGCGGCTCTCTTGTGGTGTCGTTTCGGTTTTGCCTCACTTACTTGATCCCTCCTCGGTGACCATGCCCAGACCCTCCGCCTTGTTCTGCCTCTCGAAGGCGTTCAGGTCCAGGACGCTGTGCAGCAGACACGCAACACACACACACGCACACACACACACACGCATGCATGAATCCATGTTACAACACAAGATCTCACTTAAATTCAGGCATCATCAGCAGCGAGGACTCTTACCTGCATGACATCATCAGTCCCGACAAACTCTTGAAGAACCCCACGTCCCTTTTTTCCTTCAGGTAGTCCAGCATTTTCTGCATGGGTTCACAAACAAGCAAACAAACAAACAAGCAAACAAACAAACAAGCAGCTGGTGTTAACAGTGCAAAGACAACAGCATGTGTGACTGCAACTGATTCTGCTCTTATCCCAGCTATTATGCAGGCATCCGAGCGATTATGAAACTCATTCTATTAGCCTCGCAACTATGAATGCTTGAAACCTGCTCTATTCTTATCTTCATGTACCACAGTGATATATTGCTGTACTCTTTGTAAGTCGCTTTGGATAAGAGCGTCTGCCAAATGCCCTAAATGTAAATGTCAATGATTCTCTGAGTCCACGTACCTGCTGCACCAGGATGTTCCCGCCGTTGAGGATGGAGATGCCCAGCTTCAGCGTGAAGGTCACCATGGGGCCCAGCCAGCCTGAGGACCCCGGACCAGATCACACATTAGATCACACATCAGATCACACCGAGTCTCATGCAGACATACAGTATCCACAGGACCAGGTGAAAGGTCAAAAGGTCAAAGGTAAGGACTCAGGAGCATTACCTTTGCTGGCGCTAATCATCTGCAGCACCATCTCCGCGGCGCCGCGGTCGTGGAGCCGGGCCTGCTGGTAGAGGGTCTTCTGCTTCTCCATCTCCTTTTCCTGGGATGGAGAACAAACAGGCACGCAAGAAACACACTGAATACACTGGACTAAAATGGCCGCGAAAGAGTCCATTATGGTGGCTTAGTAGGAGGAGGAGGAGGAGGAGGCTGTTAGGCGTTGGGAGTACCTCAAATGTTTTCTCTCTCTCTTCCTCGTAGTTCTCCTCCTCGTCTTCGGCACAGCTCTGCAAGAGACATAGGTCATGGGTCATGGGTCATGGGTTGTGGGTCATGCGTCAGACGCAGCATGTAGTGGAGAGAGAGAGGAATGCAAAGGAACCTGACACGAACACATAGAAGACAGACATACGCCACCTTACCTTGGCCATCATGTCTGCGTAGGCGATGTAAAGGGGGTCCTCCTCCAGCGAGCTGGGAAGCGATCAAATCATTTTAGAAAACGATTCAAAAACCTGACCCTGTTTCACCGGCCTTAGAAGTGACAAGTACAAGTAAACGCAAACTCATATCGCTGCAAAGGCAATCCATCTCATGGGGAAGACCACAAACATCCCAGCTTGATGGAGTACCGTTGTCATGGTACCCAGGTGCGTGTGTTTGATGTTGTTGTTGT
Source organism: Coryphaenoides rupestris (assembly GCA_002895965.2). Classification (NCBI taxonomy): domain Eukaryota; kingdom Metazoa; phylum Chordata; class Actinopteri; order Gadiformes; family Macrouridae; genus Coryphaenoides; species Coryphaenoides rupestris. The sequence continues at coordinate 72,113 of PIJE02000572.1, read as the reverse complement.
TGTGAGAGTAGATAGATAGATGGAGGGAGAGAGAGAGACATAGAGAGAAGAGAAGAGAAGAGAGAAGAGAGAGAGAGAGTAGGAAAGAGGGAGGAGAAGGAGAGAGAGAGACAGGAGGAGAGAGAGAGACAGGAGAAAAGACAGAGCGAAGAGAGAGAGAGAGAGAGAGAGAGAGAGAGAGAGAGAGAGAGAGAGAGAGAGAGAGAGAGAGAGAGAAGAGAGAGCCTACCTGCACTCGGTCAGGGCGTTGTGGCTGAAGTGCAGGACGAGCTGATGAAGAGGGTCTGGCTGCGTGTCCACCACCTCCTCCTCCTCTTCCTCTGCTTTGGGCTGGGTTTTCTGCACACACACCCCGCCCACGCGTGTCAGTGTGTGTCCACGGTGCACATTACGACCTCACTATCATTCTGTGCCAGCATCTAATGAACGGTGAAATCCGCCCACCACTCACTGTGCTTGATATATATATATATATATATATATACAGTATATATATATATGCAGGTTATGGCTTTACTTTCATGCATGCTGCTACAACAAGTGGCAACATACACCCGGACAGAATGGGATTATTAAGTTGCACGCACAATTGATCACAAGTGCAGCAGGTGTCGATGCACAGACGCATGCATGTAAGCATGCGCACACACACACACACACACACACACACACACACACACACACACACACACACACACACACACACACACACACACACACACACACACACACACACACACACACACACACACACAGGCCAGCCGGATGATGCAATGTTTAATCAGCTAAGCGGGTGTGTTAAAGTATGGAAGTATAAAGCATGAATCTCCGGGAGCCCATTTAACCAAACTGTAATGATATACCAATTTATCCCAAATCAAACCCATAATTGACTATGATTTCCAATCAGATAAACCGCATGCAGTTTATCTGCGGCCACAACAATTAACCGCGCGTCTCCCCGCAGGCCCTGCAATGATCGATGCTCTTTTAAAAGGAATTTCTGTTAAGTTGTGCAGAACGCAGCGGCGGGGGTGTTCATATCCCCCGCTTTCAGCGCAAAACAAATTCCTCAAAGTGACAGTGAATAGGAAGAGAAAGAAAAGGCACATAGGGTATTTAGGAAAGCCACTATGTCTTCCATGAATGTGATCACGACACGGCGACGGGGGGAGGGTGGTGGGGGGGGGGCCTTGGTCCCCATGGGCTCTCACTGGCTGTAGCTGCTCGATGACGCACAGCCTCACGACTCACAGAGCAATCCGTCTACCGGGGCTTTGCGCTGACATCACCGGTGATGTCATGCTCCCCACACCCACCCCCACCTCCCCTCCCCTCACCCCCACCTCCCCTCCCCTCACCCCCATCCCTTCCTCCCACCGGGTGAACGACAGGCAGGCGGAAACGTTAAGGCACACGAGACGAGACACGAGACACGGATGATGAAACTCAGAGAAGCACCCCTACTACGAACAGAACCTAGGAACCCCACAGTGTATATATATCTATATATATATATAAGAGGGACCGAGATGACTGTGTTTTGGTTGCTGTTGTTGTTGTTGTTGTTGTTGTTGTGCCACAGGCCGAGGTTAGTACTTACTGCAAGGTCCTGCACTAGCTTCTCCTCAAAGGAGTACTCCTCTGTCTCTATCCATATTCTCTGATAGGCCTGGAGGAAGAGGTTAATTGAGCGGTGCCTGGGGAAGGGGGGGGGAAGGGGGGGGGGGGGAAATTGGACCCGGGTTAGATAGGAGCTCAGCAGCGGAGGAGAGGGGGGTGAGGGGGTTAGAGGGGGTTAATACCAGGTTAGTACAAGAAGGGTAGCAGTCACCTTGAGGAGGAGGAGGAGGAGGAGGAGTAGAGAAACAACATTAATGGACGAGATCTCGGGTGAGATCTCGTTGAGCACGAGAACTGTCCAGAGCTGAACCCCCCCCCCCCCCCCCCCCCCCCCCCCCACCGCCAAACTCCAAATCCATCAATATCATTAATTGATTGATCACTTGTAAGAGAAAAGATTGAAGCTTGAGGAAGTACAAAACAACTGATTCAATTTGTATGTCTGACTCGATTTAGTATCCGTGGCTTAAAAAAGTTTGAATCAGGGTTAGCATTCATCTTATAACATATTAAGAGGAAGAGGGCAGGGGAGGGGGAGGAGGGGGAGGAGGCGGGGGGGTGGGTAGGAGGGTTGCAGAGCGTATCGTCAAGGAAAGGTCAAAGGTCAAACCAAGGTGCTTCTGGTGGCAGTGGTGCCATAGCAAGGCGTGTCTTGGCGCTACGTTACCGTCAGCATGGAGAGCAGACTGTCATAGTCCGTGTTCTCATGCATCTGCTCCAGCCAATAAAGTCGGAAGGCGCTCAGGACTAAATTATTACTCTTATGTCTGAACGGAGGGAGGAGGGGGGAGGATGTGCGGGGGGGGGAGTGGGGGGGGGGGTGGTATGATTCAGTGGGACGTTCAGGGGAGCACAGAAGGATAAACCAAATAAAAATAGTGAGTGAGACAATAAAACACAGAGGAAGAAAAAACACGTTTTTGGTATAGGTGAAGAAAAGTGTGGAAAAACTAAAAACAGACCTAAAAACAGTGTGAGAAAGCGGAAATAAAAAACACATTTCACCCGTTTCCCGGGAAATGATTTAATTACATAAGAGCTGGCTGGCCGGGCGGGCGGGCGGGGGGCCATATTGCGCTCACCTCTCCCTAGCCCTGTGCTCATAGTCTGCGGCTACGCCTGCGCCTTAATTACTGTCCGAGCCGTTCCGCCCGCCAGAGTGAAAACAACGACAGGAGGAGGAACAGGAGGAAGGAGGAGGAAGATGAGTCATGCTGTCGGGACAGGAGAGCGGCTTGTCTGAACTCCCCCCCCCCCCCCCACCACCACCACCATCCCCACCACCACCTTCTCCTCCACCACCACCACCTCCACCACCACCACCACCACCCCAGGTTGAGACACATAATTGTCGTCACACACACACACACACAAACACACACACACGTAGACACACACACACACACACCGTCCCTCCACTATTGTAGCTTCTCTGCCTGGCCCTGCATTGATTGAGTTATGGAGCGGCGGTCCATGAAATTGGTTGTGTCCCTGTCTCCCGTTCTGTTCCTCCATAGCAGCTGTACCCCCCCCCCCCTGTATTTGTGCTGTAGACTGGTGGTGGTGGTGGTGGAAGTGGTGGTGGAGGAGGTGGAGGAGGAGGAGGTGGAGGGAGGTGGAGGTGGTGGTGGTGGAAGTGGTGGTGGGTGGGGGTCTGTGTATTAATTCAGGGTCAGAACTCAGGAGAGGAGAGAAATGAAACGGCGGTGGAGAGAGAGGCGTGGAAGGAAAGAAAATGAAATATTTCCGTTGGTGGGTGGGGGGGGGGGGGGGGTAGTAGAAAGATGATGCCCAGGTTGTGCTCAGCAGCGATGTCTGCTAAACATCGGTATTTGTAAGCCCTGTCAAGTTTCTATTTGAGAAGATATTACAAAAAAAGACAAAGATGAAAAAGTATGGATTAGAGGATTAAAGTTTAAACTGCATCAACGATTCCCATTGATGGCTTTCTGACCTCATCTCAATTACAATTTGTACAATTAGTGTATCAGCGCCAAATCACATTGTGTTGACAGTGTTGACAGCACATGACTTAACTCCAGCCTCAAAAATACAAATAAAAACCACATTCAAAGATCTAGTATACTTGTACCCCTCAGTACCAGGGCTATTCAGCCTTAATGACATAGGCATCTTCTGGTAAACACTTCTGATAAATTGTTTAGTTACACAGCGATACCTGGGGAGGTTGTACAGAGGAGCCATGCGGAAGCAGGCCACCACCGCCCTCTTCCTCTGCTTGGACAGCAGCTTCTGCCAGACACACTTCTTGGACCTCAGTGGCTGCTCCACCTGCGGTGGTGAGATCAGAGATCAGGATCGGTTGTTAGTGTGGGTTAGGATCATCTAGTAGTATCAATGCAGTCGGAAAAATGATCGACATCATGACTCGTTATTGTTTCTGTACCACCTTTAAAAATCTTTTAATTCTTAAGTCTTTACATTTTTTATGTGATGCCTGTGGGCATTTTGTAACAGTGGTCCCTGGCGCCTCTACAGCAGAAGGCTGGGGCAACCGACGGGTCTGAGGGGGTCCGGGGGGTCTGGGGGGTCCCGGGGGGGGGGGTCACACGGACCTGCTCCAGGTTGAAGACGGCAGCGGAGATGCTCTGGATGCGGTTGACGGTCCTGCAGGGGTCAGCGTGTCCCTCGCTCTTCACCACCACGTTCTTGTACAGGTTCAGCTGCCAGCGCACCGCCGGGTCCTCAGACTGGTGGTGGGTGGGGGTAGAGGAGGGGGGGGGGGGTAGAGGGAGACTTAGGGTCGGGGCCAATGGCAGTGGAGACCCACAGACACCACTTGAGGTTCAGTGATTTGAAACTCGAAGGTTGGACTCGCCCACCTTTTCCTGCAGGTGTAGGTTTTGCCTGATGTGGTCCTTGACTTCCTCGTCTGTGTCTTTCTGTGAGGGTACAACATTTAAAAAGCGAGAATCAAAGAGCAGTACAGCTGTACTATTCAGAGTACAAGATAAATTGTCCAATTTGACAACACCATTGCATTTTCAAACTTAAGTTTCTGCCCAGATTATCATCTTAAAAATAAGTTCAATGAGATATGAACTGTATGGGGGTCACCAATATGTCTTACACATTTCTAGTTCTGATAAATGTGTTTTTAGAAGCAAAACAACTTTTAGTTTTAAGTCCAACGGTCATGCATGCACTGTATTTTTATATTGACTTCCCATTTAGCATAAACCATCAACAAGCAAATACATGTCTGCAAGGAACTCCCATAGTATTTAAGATTAATATAATAATCCATATTGGCACAGCTTGTGTGCAGAAATGGATGTCCAACTTAAAAAGAGAAATCCATATGCTTTGCTTATTCTTATTTGCTTATTCTTATTCAGTCATGTTCTGCCCGTTTCTCCTACTTCTTCTTCTACTTCCCAGTTGCAGCAGTGGTGGAAAGTAACTAAGTACATTTACTCAAGTGCTGTACTTAAGTACAAATATAAGGTACTTAGCTACTTACTTTACTTACTCTACTTGAGTATTTTTATTTTATTCTTCTTTATACTTCTACTCCACTATATCTCAGAGGCAAAATTTTACTTTTCACTCCACTACATTCATCCAACAGATGTAGTTATTAGTTACTTTGCAGATTAAAATTATAAATACAATAATGTGTCGATAACTATAATTCAATAAATAACTATAATCCTTTTCAAAGTATGTCAGTAATATTTGTAATAATATACAGTGTGGTCTTACTACTTATACTTAAGTAAAAAAGTGATCTGAGTACTTCTTCCATCAACGGGTATCACAGCAGCACCCACTGGGTGAGCCTTGGTGCTCACCAGGAGGTAGCGGGTCTTGGCCAGGGAGATGAGCTCCTGGTCGCCCGGGGTGCACATGTTCAGGCCGATGGGCAGCATCTTCTTCAGCGCCGCCACGATCAGCGACGTCTGGATGGAGTAGAACTCCCCGCGTCGCTTCTTGTGCTTACGCTCCTGGTCCTGCCCTCCACCGGACTTAAAGCAGATCCCATTTTAACACATAACACACACACACACACACACACACACGTACATAAAACAATAGGCTGGTCGTTAAAAAGCACCCAATTATACCACCAGGTGTCCGTGTGATCAGCCAATACGAGCAGTTTCAAAATTGTCATGTCACTAAAATTGTAATTGACAAAGTGAAGTTGGGAGTGTCCACCCAGATGTATGCTGACCAGATCAGTTTACCAGTTAGTACAGTCCACTGGGTAGACTGGCAGACTGATCTAGTCAGCAAACATCTGGGTGGACACTCCCACTACTGATGGGAGTGTCACAATGACAATTATAGTCACGTGACAATTTTGAAAGGGCTTGTAATAGTAATCACGCTCACACCTGGTGGTATAATAGGGCCCCTTTAAGGAAAAGCGTCACAGAAACCAACACACGAGTGTGGTTCTTCTTGCCCTCTTTAAACTGATGATTTGTTTCATGACAGAGCGTTTTCTTCGGCAATGTAAAATGATAAGTTGGGAGTCACGCAGTTAGCTTGAACTTATTTCGCAGAGGGAGCCCTTTCAATTGAATAAAAGTCAGATGCGAGTAAGGGAGTTCATCTTTCAACAACCGCAGATCCCGCATCTCAGGCTGAAGCCTGTGCCAGCGACGCGTTTAAAAAGGTTTAGGCGAAGACTGGGAATCCAAAAGAGAGCAACGCTTTCCCACTGGCTGGTAGAGAGACAGACACAGAGGGCCTAGAGACAAATTAAAGCCGTTGGCTCAGAGGAACCACTAATTTCCACACACACACACACACACACACACACTCATAGAGGTGCCAGCAACAGAAAGCAAGTGGTGCAGTGAAAATCCTGAGGTGTCATGGCATCGACTTCACACATCACTAGCAGGACTTAACTGTACTGCCAGTGAGAGAGAGAGAGAGAGAGAGAGAGAGAGAGAGAGAGAGAGAGAGAGAGAAAGAGACAGATCCAGTCGGGGTTCGTCGTCTCATTAAAGCTATACAGAAGTTCATGCAGGAGAAACAAACAGACAACACAACACAACACAACACCAACCTTAGTAGACATCTTGGTCTTGTTGTCGCCGGTCAGGAAGGACAGATTGTTGATCTCGTTCTGCACCACAAAGTTCTGCTCCTCCCGCTTGAAGTTCTGCAGAGAGACGGGGGGGCGAGCAGAAGTTGCACGGCAGCCATCTGTTGGCACTCCCAGAGCAGCAGCTTGCCCGGGTCTTACTGTGTGTGGTGGTGGTGGTGGTGGTGGTGGTGGTGGTGGTGCGGTTGTGTCGAGCTATTACTCACGTGTGATTTGCACCACAGGATGAATATCTCCGCCACCATTCTGAAGAGCTCGTTGGAGTCCCTGTCGGGCTCTTTAAGCCACCGAGATCTACGCGAGGAGCGATGCGTACTGTTACACATCCAACGGGTCCTACTTGTGGCTGTGGCTTCACGTGAACAGCAGGGGGGCGCAACACATACTTTCTCCAAACCCGTCTATCGTCACCTCATCCTATATCTTGTATTCTCATCTCTTGAGAAATCATTACAATAGCCCAATTCTATTCAAGTAGAATAAACGGAAGAATATGCATAGCACTGGTGAGTCAGACAGCTTACGTTACGTTTTACAGAAAGCAATTTAAAAAGAAGAGCAGGCATCAAACAGGAGCACCGGAGCACATAAATGAACAAATTCTAGATGACTTATTGCACCTTGAAGACCACTGACACCTGGAGAAAAAAACAACAACTCCATTACCCATCATGCAGCAGTAGGGCCCACCTGTTGTTGTCCACGTAGCGGATGAGCATGGGGTAGAAGGCGTACAGGTCCCGGCAGAGCACGGCGAACTCGTCCAGGATGAGCAGCTCGGCCTCCTGGGTGTCGGCCTTGCAGTCGGCCTTGAGCAGCTCCTCCTCGCCCACCACCTTCACCGTCTTCTTCTTCAGCTTCTCCAGCGTGGGCAGGAAGTGGCTCTTCAGCAGGTCGGCGCGCGCCTTGCTGATGATGGGCTGCACGTAGACTGGGAGCCACGGACACAGTACAGACGGTCAGACGGTGACTGAGGGGGGTTTCGGGGCGGTATATGGTTGTTGTTGTTGTTGTTGTTGTTGTTGTTGAGGGATTACAGTCGGATTTCTGGGCAATTCTGGTGAAGTGCATGCCAAAACTAACTTGGCGGTTACTCAGCCTGTCTGCCAATAATGTCAATAATGTATGCAGTCAATAATGTAGATAGCCAATATTGGCACATAGACGGTCAATGAAGATCACTTCAACTTTCAATAATGTTTACATTTACATTCTATTACTCTTGATTGTGTACATAGATTTCATTTGAACCGGTTTTTTTTCATGCTCTTACCTTTTTTAATTCTCTATCTGAGACAAATAAAGTACCTTATCTTATCTTAACACAACTCTCCCACACACCTCTCCAGTTACATTGTACAGTCTCCACTACGCGACCTCAACGTCCCCACGCCCCCTGCCCACCCCTGCCCTCCCTTGGCCTCCCCTCCCTTCCCATGCTTTGCCCTCCCCATAGCCCTCCCCTGGTCCTCCCCTAGGCCTCCCCCTGTCCTCCCCTCCCATGCCCTGTCCTTCCCCTGGCATGGCCGTCCCCTCCATGGCTCTGGCCTTGCCCCTAGCCTCCCCCTAGATGCCTCTGGTAGTCTCCCCCTTCTCATGGCCCTGCGCCCCCCCCAGGTTCCGGCTGCCCTCCCCATGCCCTGGCCTCCCCTCCCCATGCGCCTGGCCTCGCCCCTCCCCTCCTGCCCGTCCCATTGGCCCTGCCCTAGCCCTTCCTGGCCTCCCCTCCCCTCCGCTGGGCCCTCCCTTCCCCTCCGCTAGCCTCCCCTAGCCTGGCCTGCCCTCCCGGCCTACCGGCAATCCTCTTCATCCAGGACGCCTCGTCGATGCCCAGGTTGCTGTTGAGGATCTTCAGGATGTTGCCCAGGATGAGGCTGAGGTGCTCCGAGGTGACGGTGGTGCAGCAGACGCAGCCCCCGCCGCCGGCCGGCTGGCTCTCGGGGCCCCGCTCCCACCAGTAGGACAGGTAGTTGCAGAGCATGGGCAGCACCACCTCGATGACGTGGGGCATCTCCGTGTAGCGGGCCCCCGACTCCGCCATGTCGTTGATGTCCTTCATCAGGCCGCTCAGCCGCGGCATCTCCGGACACATGTCCTCCACGGAGTCGGGCATGCCCTGGACTGGACACACACATTACTTTTGTTGTGCAACATCTCCCTATTGGTAACACTAGGACTAGCATCACTAGGACTAAGATTGGATGTTCCAGATTGAAAGCCTTCCCAATGAGAACTGTCTTTTTGCATCCATGAACTTAGAATATTGTCAGCATCACATCTTACTGTACCGTCAGCCATATATTGTTGTTTCACTCTCTTTGGACAAATGTATTCATTGTCTGTTTGGACAAAAACTTCTGCCAAATGCCCTAAATGCATATGTAACGTAATTACATGGATACAAAACAAAAACATATTTCACAATAGTTCATTTGTTTTTTTTGTTTATAGATATAAATATATACTGTATATTCCCCCCCCCCCCCCCCCATTCAATGTATGGATTTTTTTTTTCATTTATTAATTTAAGCAAAACAAAATAACCATCTTCACCGAACTGCAACCAAACATCTGTTCCGTGCGTCACTCAAGACTCCTCCTCCTCCTCCTCCTCCTCCTCCTCCATCCCTCTCCTACTAACGCCTCCCCCTAATGTGGTGGTGTTGACCGCATGACTCACTGGCTCGCTCCCGGGCCGACTTGGTGTTGAACACGGAGCAGGGGTTGTAGGCGTTCAGCTGGGGCTCCAGGAAGGCCACGGGCAGCGCTCCGGCCAGCGTGGCCAGGCACTCCCCCAGGGCCGGCAGCTGCCTGGAGGGGGGGGGGGGGGGTGGAGTTAGGTGAGGGATGGGGGGGTAAGGGGGAGGGGGGGGGGGGGGGGGGTGCATGGTGGGTGCGCAATTTGTTGTTGTCTGAGCAAACGCACTTTGCAAATAAATCAATACATTTATTATTACACATATTGTTTTTCCAAATCTAATTCTCAGAGCAGGTTGAACACATTATGAACGCTATTTAGAAACAAAGGTTGCGTAATTTCATGTTTTGATATTATTAGCGGTGACCTGATATCAATACATACAGCGGAATAAAATCTAAATACATTTACGTGAATACAATTGTGTGGTACCTTTCGACATAAATGTTCTTCCCCGTGCCCAGGGCGTAGAGGCTGTTCAGGATCCGATAGCAAGACACCTGGACGTCATCCACTGCAGTGCAATCAATATGACACAATCACAATCACAAACAAACACAAACACAAAAAACACAAACACAAACATCACTGACTGCAAAACAACCTGTGTCACGGTGAACACAGTGACATTATTATGATCATCAACGTCATCAACTCTGTGACCGCGCGTCTACAGACACTGCACCCAAGCGCGTTCATATTAATATCGGGTGATTCTAACCATGTCACTCTGACATCAACCCTGCCCACATTCAAACAGTTTGTGGATTGCAAAACCAGGGAAAATAAAACACTGGACCTGCATGCTAAACCTGCAGTTCAGAGGCAACCAGTGGTCACCAGAACTGTACGGGGGTGGTCTCAGGATGAGGAGACTCTCCAGGGCTGTTTTGAGCTGACAGACTGGGATGTTCTCTGTGATGGACATGGGCAGGACATACATAGAGACTCACAGGCTGCATAACGGACTATGTACATTTCTGCATGGACTGTGTGATCCCGACTAAGACGCTGCACTGCTTCCCCAACAACAAACCCTGGGTGACTAAAGACATCAAGGACATCACTGAACAGGAAGAAAAGCAGTTCTGGGGCAGCAGGGTGAAGGCAGCCGACGCCAAACAGACTCAATAAGCTCATCAGGGAAAGCGGGTTCTGTCCTGGGAGTGGAATTGGAGTCTTTGGTGGAGGTTCTCGGAGAGGAGGATGCTGAGTAAACTACTCAGTATTATGGACAACGCCTCCCATCCCCTTCACGCCACACTGGTGTCACACCAGAGCACCTTTCAGCCATAGACTGAGACTTACCAAGGTGCACCACAGAACACCACAGGAGGTCCTTTCTGCCCGTGGCCATCAAACTCTATAACTCCTCCCCTATAACTTCCCCCCTACAAGACAATGAACACAGCAATATAATGTGCAATATTACCTCACTTTCCTCAGTATTACTTTCCTCAGTATTACATGCAATATTAATATTACTGTCCAACATCACGTGCAATCCTCTATCGTGCTATATTATTATTATTATTATGTTATCTATAAATATTATAGATAACATGTCCAATATCCCAATAATGTCCAATAATATTACACCTTTGTTTATGTCAAATTGTTTTTGCCATCGGAATATCTTATCTTGCCTACATATTTGTATATTTTAACAGTACATTTGCATATCCGTTAGTTTATTTGTATCATTCTGTTGTTTTCCATATTGTTTTATTGTACTGTATCGCTATGCAACCTGGCACAAGAATTTCCTTCGGGATTAATAAAGTTCTATTCTATTCTATTCTATTACCCTAGCACTAACTTGCGTGTTTGTACATCTTGGCATGATTAATAGCTTATCCCAGCTATTATGCAGGCAACTTAGCAATTATAGAAACTTGTTCTATTAGCCTTGCAACTATGAATGCTTGAAACCTGCTCTATTCTAATCTTTAAGAATAGAGCACCACAGTGATATATTGCTGTCTCTCTTTCAACAAATGTACTCTTAAGTGTAAGTCGCTTTGGATAAAAGCGTCTGCCAAATGCCCTAATTGTAAATGTAAATGTAATTATTGTCACCACGTTTCCCCGCGCCCCCCCCACGTCCCCACCTCCCCCGTCCCCCGACTCACGGAGCAGGTCGGCGCCAAAGTGGTGCTGCGTGATGTGCTGGAAGAGCGCGGTGAGGATGGGCAGCAGCGCCGCCGTGGTGTAGTTGATGTTCTGCGACACGCCCTTCATCTGCGAGCGCGAGTGCGTGAACTTGCCCAGCTTCAGGTTCTCGAAGGTGCGCTCCAGGTCCTCCGCCGCGTTCTCGAAGAACGTCCGCAGGCCCGCCTTCACCGGCTCCGAGCCCGACTTCATCACCGTCCTGTGGGGGGTAGCAGAGCTGAGCCATCGTGGCAGATCGCAATCTCAGGGTGGGGTTCTGGCTGCACCCACCCGGTGCGAAACGATTAACGCACATCTTTAAATTGCAAAACCTTTTTTTTATTCTTATTCTATTTCTAGAATTTACATATAATTACTTTCTGTTTAATGTTCAATGTTGTGCACCAATCCACAAAAGCACATTCCTTGTCTGTGAAAACAACTTGGCAATAAACCTGTTTCTGATTCTGATTCAGTTTTGGCCTCTCTATGCATCATGGCTCATGGCCGACCGATCCCCCCCCCCCACCCCGCCCCCCCCACCACCTCCCTCCGGTCCTGCAGGCTAATATCCGGCCGTTCACTTAATAGCCGTTTGCATTTGAAGCGAATGAGCTTTTTCTCATGCGAGACTAAAACCATCGGCTTAATAGACAGTATCTCATAAATAGCATCACACATTACTGGGACGACGAGTCTGTGATGGTGTGTGTGTGTGTGTGTTGGTGTGTGTGTGTGTGTGTGTGTGTGTGTGTGTTTTCGTAACCTTCGGCGGGCGCTTTCATTTTTTTTGCGCGTGGCATTTCGCATTTCATAACATCCCATAATGAGCGCCGCTGTTTGCCCAGCGCGGCCCCCGACCACGCGGCTCGGCGGGAGGGACGACATATTAAAACGCTTCTCCTGTGGATGCGGCCGTTTCCCCGCCTCGGTGCCGCTCCGATACGCTGGCTCGGTACGTAACGCCGCCGCGTGTACGTTTATGCTAACAAACCCGTGTGTCATGTTGTCTACTAAAGAACAGTAGCGGCCTTGGGCCTGATGTATAGTAATAATAAGTAGGCTCTCGGCTTCGGCTTGAATGCCATAGTGATGGAGATCTTTGCTAATGTCAGCATTTCCCAGAGGCGAGGCGAACACACAATGCCTCTTTTCATAATATGCTAATTAACCGACTTTGTTATGGCAGTTCTGACACAGCCTTTGTTTACAACGTCGGTACGTGAAGTCATGCGACGGATGCTTTTATTTATAATGTGAATATGAATCAAAGCAGAACAATCGGAAGTGACCGGGATGCTTTGATGACGTGAGCGTCGTAGTGTGTGTGTGTTGTAGTGTGTAGACCAGGGTCGTCCGGCTGGCCTGACCTTCTCATGAATGAGTCTCGCGGAATGTGGCGCTCACCTGGTGTCCAGCGTGTGTGCCAGGATGTGGAGGCAGCTAACCATGGTGGTGGAGTCACTTCCTATAGCATATGGGGAGACACGCACGCAAAAACACACACACACACACGCACACACACGCACGCACACACACACACACACACACACAACCAGATTGATGACGGCCATAACTGCACTCTCTACACCTGAATACACACAACATGAAAACCACCGAAAGTGTTGTTTTCTCAGGGTTTATGCTCACATGCAATTACACTGACCTCACACACACACACACACACACACAGACACACACAGACAGACACAGACACACACACAGACACACACAGACACACCGCCCTGAGAGTAGGTAGCGGTCTTACCAAAGAGGGAGATCCTATGTCTCACAAGAGCTGCTAACTTACAGAACAGGCTGAAAGAGTAGAAGAACAGAAAGCATGGAGGAGGAAGAAGAAGAAGAAGAAGAAGATGAAGAAGACATTGAATTGAAGGGACTCGGGGACGGAGAGCGCGAGGCTGTTAAATGTGTGTATGTTGTTGTTGTTGTCGCTATGGAGATGATGTGCAGAACTGGCGACCTGGTGACCATCTCTTTCTCCTTGTGGGAGGCGTAGCCGCTGCTGCTCAGGTTCTTGTTGGGCGAGGACAGGAAGTAGAGTGAGTGGTTCTTGAAGTACTGGTCGATGAGCGGGAGCAGGACCTGGGGGAGAGGACCGAGGTGCGATGAAGATCGGGATGCTTCCTTGAGTGTTTCGATCCAGATTTTTTTTTTTGCAGAGCTCAGACTCACTTTGGCGAAGAACTTGATCTCCTGCTCGTGAGGGGACCTGTCCGTTTTTCCACTGATGGCCATGGCTCTTAGAGTAAGAACACGGTATCATAATATTGAATCAATATCATGATATTCAATCATAATCATCTTCATTCTTCAATACTTCAACATTAAGATAATTGTCATTATCATCATCATCATCATCACAATCTTATATCATCATCCGTAGTCTTCATCATCATCATCATGATTATCATTGCCGTAATCATATACTCATCATTCACTATCATCATCATTATCATCATTATCACCATCATTATCATCATCATCATTATCACCATCATTATCATCATCATTATCATCATCAGGTGGATGGTGGTCTCCCTACCAAGGTGGGCGATGAACTCCTGGGCAGAGTCCACATACTTCAGCAGCTTCTTGAGGAACTTGTAGGCAAACCTCTTCTCCATCGACGACGAGTCCTGCTCCATGTCCTTCATGCCTCTGAGGCACACACACACGCACACACACACAACACGCACGACAACACACACAACACCACAACCACCACAAACACAGCACACACACACACACACACAACCCACCACACACAAATCAACATTTTGATTGATTTTTCACATTATCCTCAACGTTCTGTCCGTTCTGTTCTGTTGTAGTATCTCCAAACGCAAAAAATCTATTGCAAATAAAATGTGAATTTAATTTGAACTGAATGGAGGAGGTTAAATTTGGACGACCACGTTTTGAGCCTCATGGCTAACGAGCAGCAGGCGGGCGAAACGGCTCTCAGACGCATAAGCAGACGGTCAGAAGTGAGGAGCCGTGAACCTGGTGATGGCGTAGCCGTTGACCTGCAGGAAGCGAAAAAGGTCCAGGGCCTTCTTCTCCTGTCACCGCCGCCTTCTCCTTGGCCGTCAGGGTGTCGTAGGGCACCAGCAGGGGGTGTGTTCCCCCACCTGAAACACACACACACACACATACAGACACACACACACACACACGCTCGCTGACTGATCATGGTCGTCTTGAGCTATCTCCTGTATGTGTCTCTATCTGACAGCAGCAGCTTTAGTGGAATCTATCTGGCACACCACCACACACAACACACACACACACACACACACACACACACACACACACACACACACACACACACACACACACACACACACACACACACACAACTCCCTCACCTCACACATTCGCAACACTACATAATCCCATTACACCATAATTGCTATGTGTGCGTGTGTGTGTGTGTGTGTGAGAGAATCACCTTCGCTTCCAAGGTCACTCTCCTTACGCCATCATTTCTATGTGTGAGTGTGTGAGTGTGTGTGTTTACGTGCATGTGTGTGTCTGACAATCACCTTTGCTTCCAAGGTCACTTTTCTTCTTCTTAGCCCAGATGTTATGGTAATTCTCAGCCATCACCTCCACCATGCCCTTGGGAAAACACAAACACACACACACACACACACACACGCGTGTCACAATCCTCACTATATGGTTGGAATAACATGCATCCTCAACCATATAGAGGAATAACATGAACTAACATAAACCTAGAATTAATAAGAAGGCTAGGTAGGTAGAGACAGACAGATACAATAGATAGATAGATAGAAAACACTCGTATATACTTGATTATAAACATAGAGAGATAACCACCTGCAATTCTCGAGACAGGACCACTTTGCTTGTGTCGATTGGACTCGGGTTGAAACCGTTTGCCTGTAAATGCTGAAAATATAGAAACGCGAGTCAAGTCGCTATTTGGCAAAGATGTACGAGTGGATTGATCCACAGACTGCCTTTGGGCGTTTTTCCGTCTTTCAAATGCACCGGTATTAGGAATTCAGATCACTTTTGTGGGCAGCGTTGTTGCTCATATCATCATTCCCACCTGGGACGCCTGGGAGATTTTGCGCATCTTCTCGCTCTCCCTCTGCTGAGAGATGCTCTCTCCATCCTTGGTGCGGTCCACGTTCCAGCCCATGGCCAGCATGCTCCTCAGAGACTCCCTGATGGGCCACCGGTAGATCTCCTTCTCCTGAGGCCCCGGGGGAAGAGCACGATCTTAGCCATCGAGGAATTATGATGTATATCCAATTTAAATTAGGTCTGATTTAGGTCTGACTAACTGATTTCTCATGTCAAAATGATTGACCCAACACCAACTGTAAGTGCGTTGGTTTAGATATTTCTATACATTTTGTATATATTTCTTACACATTACAATACAGATTTTCTATGTCTATTGATCCATGAGCTTCCTGCATAATGCAGCTTGGATGTCATTTTCATTTCCTGCTTCAGACTTCTTCTATCTAGGACACTTCCTATCCCTGCACCTTCTCCGTCAGGCCCTTGTACATCCTGAGCTGGGGGTGAGTCTTGGCCTTCTCATCCACACACTCTCCATACTTCCAACCCAGCAGCACCTGATGCAGGGGACAGGAGGAGAAGGGAGGAGATTAATGTCTGCACCACCAGAGGGCGCACCGTGCTATGGGGTTTGACAAACAAGAGGAAATGAATGAACAACCAACAAACGTTACAATTGTGATCTTTTAATTTGACACACACACACGACCAAAGACACACGCATAGAAAATTGCATACATTACATAAATAACATTTTGGAAGATGAGGAGTTAAGATCATAAAGAAGTGTACTATAAAATGTACTGTACTGTAAATTTGAGGTACTTGTACTTCGATTTTCTTTCTCTCTTTATAATTCTACATCTACTTCTGCTTTCTTTCTTTCTTTCTTTACACTTCTACTCTACTCTTCTGCAAATGTACTTGTAATTGTAAGTCGCTTTGGATAAAAGCATCTGCCAAATGCCCTAAATGTAAATGTAAATGTATGTCAATACATTTACACTTCCACAAAATGCTCACAGCAAATGTTCATGATTTCATGATGATTAAAGATCCCATGAGCAGACACAGTTAAAGTACAACTCACCTTCTCGGCGGACCATTTGTCATGGGAATGCTCGCCGTACTTGTTGGCAAAGTACTCCAGCTTCTCGGGCAGCGACACGCTAGGAAATATAAAACACCAGGCTACATGACTCCATGCTAGCATGCTGTTGAATAGTGCACGTCTAAACTCATCAGATACATTTAGAGTCCAGTCACATTCAGACATTTAATCAAACTAATGGAGCAGAAGACCTGTAACGTCCACTTAAAGAAGAGTTATTGTGTTCATGTTGTCATAACCGAGCAGGTTGATAACACACACACACACACACACAGGTTAGCAACGACACAGCGAGCACACACACAACACAGCTACAACACACAACACACACACACACAAAGGTGAAGACACACAACACACACACATAGGTGCACACACACATACGCACACACACACACACAAACACACACACACACACACACCACCAACACCACACACCCACAAGGGTGGTAGAGGTGTTAACGGGACCTACTTGGACGTATTCGATGGCCTTGGGGTCATAGTTGCCGTGGGCGTCGACGGAGGCGGGGCTTCTCCGGGGGCGGCGCTGATGGAGGCGTCCACGTAGTCTGGAGGGGAGCCCCGGAAGATGGCACTGAGGCAGGGCATGGCCATCTTGAACAGCTCAGAGTCATACTTCTGCCACCGGATACACAGAGAGGGTGCAGGGTTAGATCTAGTAGTGTCTGCTGGGCTGTTTGAGTCCTCCTGGCTCCGGAAAGCTCCTGGGTTCGAGCCCCACTAGTGTACCTGGAGGCATCCGAGAGTGAGACGTCCCCGTTTTATAAACCCCTGACCTGCTCATCAATGACTTGTATCTCACTTCATTCACTGCAAGTGTTTTTGAATAAAACAGCAGGATTTGGATAAAAGCATTTTTGGGGGAAAAAAAACCAAATTAAGTGAGGAATTTACGGACCAAATTCTAGTTCACCATCATCCCATCCTTCTGTTTAACGCAATCAAGTGCAATTCAATGAAAGTCCTTTATTATTTTTGGTTTAAATTGTGGTCTTCAGCCGTGGAACAGTGAAGAGACGATGCATGAATTAAATGGCGCCGGTGTCTCTGGAGAACGGCAGCAGTATTGAGGGAGTCTGGGGTCCTCCCTGCAGGGAAGGGGAACTAATGCAGAGAGTCCTCGTAAGCGAGCGGAGGCACCGAGGCGCCCCTGGCTCCGGATCAATGAGCAGGGGGGGGGGGGGAGGGGCAGGGCAAATATTGATGTTTTCTGGCCCGCCCTCGGCACCGCCTCACGAATGTGCATTACACAAATTGTGCTGCACCTACGAAATCTGCACCGGGGGAGAAGACATCTCAACAGCTCAACGTTTCAACGCAAGAACGAAGCGATGGAGTAGTACTGGCGACGCTAAGTAGCCGCGTCACACAGGCTGATGTGGCTTTATCGTTAGCCTTTGCCCGTTGACGTTGTTAGCCATGCACAGGTTGTGTCGGTGTCTCAGTGTGTCAGGTGTCCAGGCAAAGACCGGACATTTTAGAAATGACCTCACACCGATGAAGCCTTCGGGACAAAGGCAGCGAGAAAAAACTCATTTTTCGGTGGAGAAATTCGTTATATTCGATACGACAAGTACAACAAACCCCCCCCCCCCCCAAGAAGAAGCCCGCCCCCTTGAACCGTGGGCCGGCTTCAATCACACAGCCGGCACTTTGTGATCAAAGCTGAGGGCGCTTCATTAAATGTACCCCTTGTCTGCCTTTGATGGCTTGACAGCCACCCGCCCCGATCCTCTCCCCCCCCCCCCCCCCCCCCCCAAGTCTGGCTGCTGGAGGAAAGGTGTGACCCCGCCTCACCCTCTGGGAGAGTGAATCAAACACGCCCCAGAAGATCTTCTTGGTGAGCAGCAGCTCCTCGTCGGAGGCCATGCCGTAGCTGCCCCAGCCCGACGGCAGGCAGTAGTACTTCCAGTTCTGCTCGTAGTGATTGGTCAGCAGCTGGGAGGTGCAGGAAGGGTGGGGGGGGGAGAGAGAGAGGGTTAAAGGTCAATGCATTCAGAGTCAAAGACACTCACGGGTATTCATTTTGGCCATTTGAGATCCGCCGTCTGTGTGTGTGTGTGTGTGTTCAGGGGAGCTTACCCTGAGGGGGCATCTTGCAGTTACTCGGTCAGTAAGGGCACGTCAAACACCAGCCTCTCAGCAGCTGCTGCAGCATGGAGGGGCGCAGGTACCTGGAAGGTAACCGAGCGAGAGAGAGAGAGAGAGAGAGAGAGGTGGATGTATCTTACATACAAGATAGAGAGAGGGATATAAGATGACCAATGGAGAGACAGTAGGAAGTAGGAGAACCAATAGAGAGACAGTGGGATATAGCTTAACCAATAGAGAGACAGTAGGAAGTAGGAGAACCAATAGAGCGACAGTAGGATGTCAGGGAACCAATAGAGAGACAGTAGGATATAGCTTAACCAATAGAGAGACAGTAGGATGTAGGAGAACCAATAGAGAGACAGTAGGATATAGCTTAACCAATCGAGAGACAGTAAGATGTAAGAGAACCAATAAAGAGACGGTAGGATATACTGTAGCTCAACCAATAGAGATACAGGAGGCTATAGCTCAACCAATAGAGAGAGAGTCATCAGAGGATTGTCTGTGGCAGCAGCCTCTTCACACACAAACCAATTTGGCCTCTGATGGCATTTAACGACGGGGCTATTTTTAGCACAATATAGGCTCTTCAGCCCAGCTAACGTGACATTAGCAAGGGGCTATAAAAAAATCCCCCCCCCCCCCATATTGTTCTCACTCCTGAGCAACGCTGTTCCTTTTTATAGCGAAGCACTTGTGGGGGCTTTTTTTAAACGCATGATTCTCGGAAGGAGACGCATTATTTTGAGGGAAAATAAATGTGATGTGTGCAGAGAGAGGCTGCCAAGGCGGGACAATTGGGTTTGTCATTAATCTGGGATGCAGCGGGCCTGCGATGTTTATAGCAGGACCACTGGTGGCGGAGAGGCGACACAGTCTGGGCCCGGAAAACCCAAAACAGAAAAGGGATATGCGTCACGCGGTTGAGATAGTTCTATTTTAATAGGTTAATAGGTGTATTTATACAGCGGGAAAGTCTCTACATGGTGTTGATTTGAAACCTTTAGCATAATCACTTTGCTACGCTATTCTCCAATTACACGCTTAAGACCGCCGCCAGTGGCAACGTAATTGGTTTTCACCAAATGAATTCAAATTTCCACAAAATGTAAATTAAATACAATTAAAAGAAAGTGAAAATGTGAGCTTCGTCTGCCGCCGGACTACGAAGCCCCACACAAGGACACATCAACGGGGGGGGTCGGTCAGTCATTGTGTGTGTGTCTGTGGGAGTGTGTGAGAGCAGGGTTTTTAAAATCGCCGGGGCGCCGTCGCCACCGTCGCCACCGCCGACGTACTTGCAGACGGCCAGCAGGCACTCCTCGATGGCGTCCCGCTGGGCCTTGGTGAGCGAGCGGCCCTTGGACAGGCGGTACACGGTGTGCAGCGTGGAGTCCACCAGCGCCACGTGGTGCTCGGTGCCGGCGAACAGCGGCGCGCACCGCGTCAGCAGGGGCAGCATGGCCGAGCCGATGTAGCGGTTCATGGCCAGCGCCGACTCGGTGATCCGCAGGCCCTCCTGGAGAGAGGGGAGGGAGGGAGGGAGGGAGGGAGGGGAGAGGAGAAAGGTCAGGAGAGAGAGAGAGAGAGAGAGAGAGAGAGAGAGAGTGAGAGAGATAGAGAGACAGGTAAGGGGGGGGGAGGACTTTAAATACATTTTTGTAATGCAACACACGTGCCACATCGTCCTTCTGACGTCCGCCTTTCGTTGGTTTGACTTAATGCAGTAATAGAATATATTATAGCAGGATCTATACGGGACAAATTACTCGGTTTGAAAGACAAAAATGTAAAATAGGTTCAGGAATGTCAATGCACAGACACACAGACACACGCTTATTTATTCACTCACTTATCCAGAGAACATGGATGAAATCTCTTCAAACTCGTCCAATTTCCATTCAATGTTTTATCCTTAAAATTGCACATCTTCTGCAAATCTCACTTTTGAAAGTTAATGGAAAAAAAAACCTGGGGACCTAAGCACTGTCTATGAAGCGCTCGCTGTAATAAGAGATCCGAAAGCGGCGGAGTGTGTGTGTGTGTGTGTGTGTGTGTGTGTGTGTGTGTGTGTGTGTGTGTGTGTGTGTGTGTAGCCGGCGAAGCAATCCTTGTATATGTGTGTGTGTGTGTGTGTGTGTGTGCGGTTGCTACGGCTACGCACCACGTCCAGGGAGGCGGAGGCCCGGAGGTCTGGCAGGAAGCCCACCTCCAGCAGGTGGAGCAGAAAGCCCTGCTCCTCCACGCCGTACACGCGGTCCAGGAACAGCACCATGGGCGCCTTGTGGTCGGGCTGGAAGCAGGCGGACATGTCCGGCTCCGTCACCGACCCGTCTGTGGTCCGGGAGGGGGGGGGGGGGGGGGGGGGGGGGAGAGACAACAACAGAGAGGAAATGAGAAAAAAAACTAATTATAAATTGTTTCGTTCCAACACTTCCTTTTCCTTTTCCTTTTCCCGGGTCAGCCACCAGCACTGTGTATGCCGGCTGCATAACAACAAGGAATGAAGCTGAGATGTAAATAAACTGCGTCCAGCGTTCCTGCACTTCGTCGCTTCTTCCCGTCTTCCTCCTCTCTGTCTCGGCTCGGCGTACCACAACCGCATAACAACCACAGAGAGAAACAGAGCAACAACAACAAAAAATAACACATATAAATAGTAATAAACTTCTCTGTCACTTTTGGACACAATTTATTCCTGCTGCAGCTGTGTCCGAAGGTCATGGCAGTGTCTGTGTGCGTGTGTGTGTGTGTTTATGTGTGTGTGTGTGCGCGAGTGTCTGTGTGTGTGTGTGTGGGAGGGGCTCCATTGAAAGCAGCCTTTTCTAAATAGCGGCCGGTCCGTTCCCATTACAGGAGTCGTGTGTATTCATTAGGCGAGGCGGCGTGGCGTGCAGCCCGGCAGAAATGTAGCTTCTCGCTCCGCCGCTCGCAGCTCCTCCCCCTCCTCCTCCTCCACCTCCTCATGCGCTCTCCGCCCGGCGACTCGGAGATCACATTGGTGGCGGCGGCGGCGGTGTTGATGATGATGATGATGGCGATCGTGGGAGGCGGGAATCTCAGCACGTCTGCAGCAGGGGCGTCTCCCGCTCGAATGCGGATCAATGAAGAAGGTAACGAGAAGGAAACGGAAGGAAAAAAAAAGAAACGACCCGATGGCTGGTTGGCCGGAGAGATGATTGCGAGACAAAAAATCGGATTACAAAAAGGCGAGAGTGCTGAATTAAAAAAACACAAAGATAAACCAACAATAACCCGATGACCTTGAGGCCTGCTCTGTTTTTCCCCAACGGCTGTTTCCACATCGGTGGTGAGAGTGTGATCACGCCTCCGACGAACGAGTGTCTGACTTCACAGTACAGTACAGTACAGTACAGTACAGCACACACACACACACACACACACACAGGACACCGTACCTTTGTTAACGACGGGCATCTTCAGCGGTATGCTAATGATGCCCACCAGGTCCTCCGTGGGGACCAGGGACCGCAGGATGGCTCGGATACGAAGAGCTTCACCCTTGCCCTTGTTAATCAACTGGAGGACAACACACACACACACACACACACACACACGTCAAAGATAGGAAGGGAAAGTGGGATTTAGTGTCAAACTAAAATAACGGGGAAAGGTATTGCTGGAATTTAGCGGCTCGACCCGGCGGGACTCTATGTCTCGCGATTGGCAACACCTCCCATTCACTTGGTTATTGGACACGACACAAACATTATGACTCATTATGAGTAATTTATTTTAGCAACGTTTAATTTCCTGGTTTTAAGCACAACTAGAGCAGGAGTCGTGCAATGCCACGCGTTGGCCAATCGCGAGCCATGATGTCAGGCCGGGGGCGGGGCCGTGGGTCTTCCGTCTGCAAGAGAGTACGGCGGGAATGTCTTATTGTTGTTGTGGCGGTCACTGACGTGCATCTCCGGAGCGCAGCGGCCCAGCAGGTCGATCAGGGCCGAGTAGAAGGACATGATGGCGTTGCCCATGTGGACCACCTCCTCCTCGTCCTCGCCGTCTGCCGAGCTGTCACAACAAACAAACAAACAAAAAGCTGGTTGTGACCAAAACAAGAGGACACAACCCCCCCGTTAGGAAGGCCTGTCAGAGGTCGCGGCCTTACGCGTCGGAGCTGATCCCGTGCACGGAGCCGGGTAGGTCCAGGGCGGGGGTCTCGGAGATCTTGATGGCCTCCTTCATGGCGGCCAGTAGCCCGTTGCCCCCCTCCCCCCGCAGGGCGGGGCCGAAGCACTCGGGCCGGCGAATCAGCAGCTTGACCACCACGTTGGAGTTCTCCTCCACGCTCTCGCCTGGCTCACACACACACGTACAGAGATACACACACACACACACACACACACACACACACACACACACACACACACACACACAACACACACACACACACACACACACACACAAACACACACACACACACACACACACACACACATTTTGCATACGCACAGACACATGTTCAGCACACATATCACACAAATCCATGCACATGCACGTGCACACATCACACAACACCACACACACACACTCACATCCACAGATACACATCACGCACACAATTATCACAAGTGATAGTTACATAATGTACATTGTGTGCTAATAATGCCTTAAATGCCTTGACTTGTGTTGAGTTACAGCAGCCTAGCTCGTGTTCATGTGAGGGGAATACACTTTTCATTACTTTCCGTCGCTTGTTCAAAACAAGTTTGAGTAACAAACCAACAAGATTGTAGCTTGCCTTCAAACACACAACTAATTCAGGGCTGTTTCCGGTGATGTGATTATTAGCGACGCTGAGTTTGGAAACACCGAGTTACCCTCAGCGCAGACAAGCTAGCCAGGAGCTGCTGATCACGTAATTGCGTCAGCGGCATCACAGGTAGCCTCCTAATCACAGCGCCGAAAATAGAGCCCAATTATCCGTGTGTTTGTAGACAAACTGCAATCTTGTTTGTGTTGGTACTGCGGCTCATTTTGAATTAGCAAAAACACTTTGGAAATCCTTTGGAAAGTAATTAAAAAAGTGTATTCCCGTCACATGGACAGGAGCTAGGCTACCGTAACTTTGCCAGTCAATGGAAGCGGCTAACGGAAAGCAAATGGTAAAGGCCTCAGTGTGCTTTTCCCGCAATGCATCGGAATGTGGCTCACGACGCTTCTGTTGGGTTGTTTTCCTTCGTTAGGCAGCCGAGGGTGGGGGGGGGGGGGTGGGCATTAACCCTGCAAACTCAACTTCCCTTTCTGGACAACACAACGATGCATTTGGAATAAAACAACTCTTCTAAATCCGGGTAAAACGGAGGCAAAAACTCGTTGACAGATATCTCGCCGTATCCCTTTAAGAGCCGGGGTTTATTTATTTCTTTCTTTATTTATTTTTTACCGTTGACGAAGACGGCAAAGCGCAGGAAGGAGAGGTAGCGCTCGCCCTCGATGGGGTTCCAGCCGATGTCCGGGTAGCCTTTAGCTAGCAGCATGGGACAGCTCTGCAGCCCGCAGGCCGCCAGGTAGGTCACCACCTGCAAGGAAGAAAGAAGAAGAAGAAGATGAGAAGAATATGTTATTTACATAGCATACTTGTTGAGGTACTCAAAGACACTTTAAACGATAAGACATGAAAATACACGAGTAAAAAGCAAACAAACAAGTAAAATATCAATAAAAATGTCCCAGGAAAGAGGGACGGAGAGGTGGGGAGAAAAAAGGTGCATTGGTTCTCATTGCCTGCTTTAAAAGAGATCCATCCCCCTCTCCATTAGGTCTTCCATATGTCTTCACAGGAAACACGTCTCAATGTTACCGCTACAGCCAGTCATTACTTAGGATTAGAATCAGAGGCAAAACCATGTCGTAATGTAACTGTGTTAACGATGTGAGGGCTGGGAAGGGCAGAGAGAGAGAGAGAGATAGGAAGAGAGACAGAGACAGAGAGACAGAGAGAGAGAGACAGAGATAGAGAGAGAGAGATACAGAGAGAGATTGGAGAGTGCTTGGTTCTAATTGGACTGCACCTTGTCCAGGTCGGGCTCCTCCAGGGCCAGAGCCAGCCCATTGTTGTCCATGACGGATGAGGCAGCGACATCCAGGGGAGTGGAGCCCCGCATGGAGGGTGAGGCTGCAACGCACACACACACACACACACACACACACACACACACACACACACACACACACACATATGTACATGCATACTCTCTCACACACAAACACACACACACACACACACACACCACACACACACACACACACGCATGTACATACATACTCTCAGACACACACACACCACACACACACACATATGCACACACACACGCAATGACATATACACATGGACATACACACTCTCATAACACACACAACACACACAACACACATGCACCACGGCCACGCATGCCCACATTCACACACACACGCACACGATTCACCACTATGCACACACACGCATATGCACACATACACGTGTACACACACACACACAACATGCATGCTGACACCACTCTCATACACACACACATACGCGCATACATGATGAATGCATACACGATTCTCTCTCACACATACATACATACGCACACACACATGCACGCACGCACAACCCAAAACCCAAACACACACACACACACACACACACCACACACACACACACACAGAGTGTTGAGTTTATTTTCAACGTTTCAGCGTTTCCATTGTGATCTTTGTTCTTAGTAACCGTATGCTTATCTTGTCATTAAAGTAACTGAATGGCTGCTCGGTATTCCATGAACACACACATACACACACACACACACACAGACAGACGCAGGCATGTTTTATACTACCAACCAGCAGGGGGGAGTGTTTCCTAATGCCACCGCGTCTAAATTAACTGCCAAATAAAACAACATAAAAGAGTGAATATATATAAATATATACATATATATTCTATATAAACACAGACATGTGTTGGTGTGTGTGTGTGTGTGTGTGTGTGTCTATATCAGCTCTGTGGTTGACTCAGTGGAGACAATCTTCCAATAAAACAGATGACTCACTCTTCTTGCTCATTCTCTTTTCTAATGGATTCCCATGAAACACATTCCAATCCTCCCACTTAAAAATACCTCCACAGATAGCTGTGATACACACACACACGCACACACACACAAACACACGCACACATAGACACACACATAGGCGTACACACACAAGCACACACATGGTCGCACACACACACAGACACACGCAGTCACACACACACAAAAGCACACACGCACACACACACACACACACATTGGTCGCACACACAGACACACACACACACATGCACAAACACACACACACACACAGACACACACACACACACACACGGACACACACGCACACGCCCGCATACACAAACACACTCCAGAACACACACACACACACACGCCAGCACACACACTAATATATGCAGACTCACAACTCAAGAACTGGCCCTTCGGCCCCCGTGGGACGCATTCGTAACCCATATTAATGAGAGGGCTGTCAGGGTCTTTAGAATCCCCCCCCCAGCCCACCCCTCACCCCACTTTTCATTCTTCCTGCAGCTAATTTCCCAGGTAGGCACAGCAGGACAGCGTTTTAAATAGCGCTGCAGCCTCACACAATGGAGGCAGACGAGACATACAACACAACAACACCAGCAAGCAGTCAAGCAGGCAGGCAAGCAATCACCATGAGATAATTGCGGTGGCTGGCGAGACTAAATAACCGTGTATTGTTAACACGCCACCGCCCCGCTAGAGACCGGGACGGCGTGGTCGCTGCCCGACACGAGGGCAGCGGCGGCATCGCTGTGCTTTTGATGCTCATTGTAGCAAGGGAGGGGCGGGAGGGAGGGTGGGAGGGGAGAGAGGGAGGGAAGGGAGGGAAAGGAGGGAGGGAGGTAGGGAGAGGGAGGGGGGGGAAAATGTGGAGGAGACCATGTGGGCCCCAGCAGCCTCTGGGGCCTCTACCCACCCAGGCCCACGCTGCTGTTCTCCAGCAGGTAGCTGAGGTGGTCGAACATGGCCTTCTGGTTCTGACGGCTGATCCGGCAGAAGTAGCACAGGAAGCGGCAGCAGCTGGCCACCATCTTGGGGAAGGCGATCTCCTGCAGAGACAGAGAGAGAGAGACAGTCAGAGACAGAGAGAGACAGAAGGAGACAAAGAGAGGCAGAGAGAGAGAGAGACATAGAGGGGGGAGAGAGAGAGAGAGAGAGACAGAGACAGGAGAGAGAAAGACAGACAGAGAGAGACAAAGAGAGACAGAGAGAAGAACAGAGAGAGACCTAGCGAGAGACCAGAGAGAGACCAGAGAGAGGTCAGAGAGAGAGCACGAGAGTCAGAGGAGAGAGAGATGGGAGGCGCAGAGACAGAGAGAGGACAAGAGATGACCGAGAGAGACAAAGAGAGGCAGAGAGAGACAGAGAGAGAAGAGGGAGGACAGAGACAGAGAGAGAGAGAGGACAAAGAAGACAAGAGAGACAGAGAGAGACAAAAGAGAGACAGAGAGAGCAGAGAGACGAGAAGAGAGAGAGAGGAGAAAGAGAGGAGAGAGGTGGGAAACCAAATCAAGCACCGTGTAGAAGGAAGGCAAGATGGGAAGAAACAAATATAAAAAAAACGAGAAAGTAAGAAAGGAGGCAAGAAACAAGTAAAAGAGGAAAGAAAGAAGTAAAAGAGGAAAGAAAGAAAGAAAGAAAAGAACGAGATGAAAAGACAAAGAAAGAGAGAGAAAGAAAAATCGAAGGAAGGAAAGAATGACGGAAACACAAAGGAGCAGAGATCGCTACTTGGGTCCGGGTGAGACGGTGTAGTTGTTGTTTTTGCAAATTCAAGGGGACACAGAGTTCAGTCAGATGACTCCAGGCCGGTGGCTATAAATTCCCCTCGTCCGTCCACACGCTGTCTTTCTTAATTAGTATCTGAATTAGTATCTATCTCTCTCTCTCTCCCCCCCCCCCCCCCCATCGATGCCTTCCAGACCGTAACCCGGACACACCGAGGAAGACGCCTCCCGCCTCCCGGGACCATCGTCTTCATTAGAGAATGCTCTCCTGAGACACAACACTTGACGATCATGCAAACGGAAAAATATTAAACTCAAGAGATGTGGGACAGTGGAAACAGCGTTCATCAGGGACCCCCCCGACGTCCTGATGTGTGTAGCGTGTGTGTGTGTTGTTCCATTCATGAGGGGGCAGAGACAGAAGCCTGTTTCTCAGCCAATCAGAGTGTGTGAGGCAGTGAGCCGGGGGGCGGGGCTACCTGGGACTTGTCTCCTCCCAGCACGTTGACCATGACCTGCATGACCGTCTCGTGCATGCCCAGCACCCGCATCAGGTTGGGATGCTGGTAGAACACCTTGTTGTTCATGATGTCACTGTGTGCAAGAAAAAAAAGAAAAAAAAAGACGGCTGAGTCACAGAACAACAACAACAACAACAACAACAACGGAAAGAGAAAAAAAGGAAAACGTTTCATTTCTAAATGAATGCACTTATTGTTTCGCTCTTGCTTTTTGTGTGCTACGGTTCGACCGGTAAATACAACAACCTGACAACAACCCAAACTTGTGGTCTGAAGAGGCTTTTCAGGAAGGTACATGTGGAGTGTGTGTGTTTGGTGGCTGGTTTAAGCAGCCTCACCTGGCCCAGAGTCAGGCTGATTACAGTCTGCGGCTGGGTGGGGCTTGCACCCCCGTGCCTACGTGCATTGGCTAAATCCAATGCCCACAGGTTTAACCCAGCCATCCACCACACACACATACACACACTTAAGGTTGTCATTGGCACAAGATGGAGCAGGGTACCCCAGTCCGTCGATCATGAGCTTCTCCTCCTCCTTGCCCATGCGCACCGACAGCAGCGAGCGGATCTGGCCCAGCGACGCCAGCAGGTTGATGGTGTCCTGCACCGACACGCCGCTGATGGTGTAGCTCTTGCGCATGGCGCACAGCAGCTCGCCGATGCTGTCGTACTGCCGCCGCAGCAGGCTGAACATCTTGCGCACCAGCTCCGGGTCCTGGATCTGGCACTCCTGGGCCCAGCACACCATGGTCTGGGAGATGAGCTCCTTCAGGTTGGCTGGGGTTCCCCCGCCGGACACCCATCAGATCGGAGGATCGGAGGAATCACAGAGACACACGATCAGAGAAATCAATGGGATCACAGATCAGATCATCTGCGTTTTACTGCCAGGTCAGATTTCACCCACAAGGAATTTGTTGTGGAAAGAAACACAAGATACAGAACAATACAACTGTACAGCATATTGAATAATAATATATTTTTATTATTATAATATATACAATAATATTAAATGTATACTACTCCTGTTGTGTGTATAGATATATCTTCTGTATGTGTTTTTGGAGTTTGTATTCTAATTTAAAATGTTTTAATCTCTTTTTAATTTGTATTACTCTCTTATACTTTTGTACTTGACTGCGACACCCACATTCCCCGTCTGGGATGAATAAAGAACATCTTATATTTTAAAATATAAAACATACAATGTCAAATATTAAGTGTGCACCCGGGATAAATGACGATGGACCAAGAGTTGGTGGGTGGGTGGTGGGTGTGTGACGAGGAAGAGGAGGGAGAAGGGGCGGAACTATTATTTTCTTCTTCTTCATCTTCGTCAATGTGACGTGCTCACTTAAGGAGCGCGGTTGGCTGAGATATGCAGAGGATGTGAGCGCAAACAGAGCAGAAAGGTCCAGCAATGAGAGCCAGAGAGGTGTTGTTTAATGAGCATATCAGTTGTCAGTGGTGATAAACAGCCAAGATGCTGCTGCTGCTGCTGCTGCTGCTGCTGAGGCAGAGGAACCAGGGCTGAGACGACATCTTTACTTATTGATTTTACTCTTCTCTGCATGTATAGTTCTGCTACTTCGGTTTATTGGAAACAAGAGAACATAAGACGTTGGAAAATGTGGGGGAAAAAACCCCAAATATATACACATTAATAAGAGAGCAATACTCATCGCGCAATTTCTATTTAAATGTGTATTCTGTGCTATTTTCTCGTAATGTGTGCCATTAAAACCTAGTTGCATTTGAAGGGGGTCAGCAGGGTTTTATATGTCAAAGCCGTGGCACCATGGTAGTCGTTATGACCCATGTTTCGGAAAACGTTGCATTTAAACATTAATGACCAATTACTCCTCCGACACACCACTGAATTGGTCGATAAATCCCCATCTGTAGCCTCCCTCGAATAAAGTTTAAACTCCGTGTGTTGCAAATGCATCTCCGTTTATTAACCACCAAGTCCGAATCCCCGTGGCCCCACCGTCGGTCTGTTGAAACACTTAACCGAAGGATCTCTGCTTCCCGCTGCTGACGGAGACGTGGTTGAATCCACTTCTAATGTCTTAACTGGTATAGTTTATGAGGTCAAGCTGCTGTAAACTCGGCTTTAATTTGAATGCGGGCAGATCGGCTTGAGCGTGTTGTAAAGATGATGTAATCTCAACCAAGACCATTATAAACGGGAGAATTTGTGCAAAGTTGCCACGAGGCGATGAGGAACGTTGACTGTGCTCCACGACATTGTACAATAACGGATGACATGTATGATTACGGTAATGCGGACACTATGGACATCAGTCAGGCGCTGCCTCCGTCGTCATGTGTGTTTTATAGCTTTGCCTTTCAACAGGATAACATCTACAGAGGTCACGCTCACTGCTGTAGGCATCATCATTTCACACACACACACACACACACACACACACACACACACACACACACACAGAAACAGCCTCTACCATAACAGAAATTAAGGGGTCTGACAAAACTGTGCGCTGGGGGATTTTGAAGGAAGGGACATTAATAGACATATAAATCATATCACACAGCAGTCAGCCCGCATTCACACTATTTCACGATTTCATTTGCGGCCACTCAAACAAACAATCAAAAAAAAAGTGTTGGAGTTAAACGTCTCCAGAGTGTGGGGGGGGGAAAATCATTCATTCTGAAGTACAGAAGCACCCATCGGTCCCGACTGGGAGACAACTCCAGTTTGAGTCTAGTAACCACGACGATGACACATCAGGGAGATGGGAGACCTGGCCGGTCACACGCCGGTCACACCAGACGCACTTTGCTTTGCTCCACACACCGGTCACAACTTGTACGGACTTCCTGCCTGGCTTGACACAATCGCTAGTGGCTCGCGCCAAAAATAGATGCCGAAACTGGCGCTGGAGCAGCGCAGCCTGCTGGCTTGACACAATCGCTAGTGGCTCGCGCCAAAAATAGATGCCGAAACTGGCGCTGGAGCAGCGCAGCCTGTTAACAAGGGCGCCGAAAGGAAACTGGCTGCACTTCCAGGCTATTCGCAGCACTTCAGCACCTGGTGTGTTTGTTCGTTATGTGCTCTGTCTCACACAGTGCCTTTTTGTACGAGTTAAAGACTTTGAGATTGTCTACAAAACTGCACTAAGCTTGGAGCTGGCCTATATTTAGGTCCAAAAAATACTTCAAAGCAGTAAATTGCATATTTGTTTTTTGGTTAAGTGGTCCTGTAAACATGTTATCAGAGAGAGTTTGGTGATGACTTTCTTGAGAAAAGAAAAGAAAAATCATGGAAATAATAAAATTATCTGAGTGAGTTATTACTACTACATATTATCCTTACTCTGTGCTCTGTCACATTCACACACTGTCTAAAGCTAGACAATGTCCATTGCAAAGGAGTTGCTGGACAGTATATTCTCCATTTCAGCTCGGAGCTCAGGATAGTCCTTGTAAGTTGAGGGCAGCTCCAAAGTTGGGCCACAAGTATGTGCAATTGGCCGCCGTGCTAGCCCTATCCAACGAGTGAAGATGACATCAATGTGTTTAACGCAGATGACATCAGCCCCTGTCACAAATCTCAACATCTTCCAGAGGGGTACTTCATCCAACTCCCTTATGTACTGACGTAAAAATCCCAAACTTTGGTTCTCTGCTGGAGGGGGTGCCACTGTGATGGTGTCACTGGTCTCACCGCCAGTGGAGGCGGAGTCGTTGTGGGAAGTTCGTACAGCTCCCCCTGGAACTGTCCTCGGGACCGGGCCAGTCCTCGCCCGTGCTGGAAGGTTTCAGCAGCATGGTTTGATTCTGTGGTGACACACACACACACGCACAGCACGCACACGCACACACACCACACACGCACACCACACACACACACACACCACAGACACACACACAAGTACACATCCATGCACACACACACGCAAATAGCACATGTGCAACACACACACACACACACACACACACACACTTACACATCCATACACACACACACACACACACACACACACAGAAAACGGGAGATAAAAGCCGTTGTTCAGTGTTATGTTGTTTTCAACATATGGGTATGAGTACCAGTGTCACTGGACCAGTAGCAGCAGAGATAGACAGCTCTGGTGGAGTCACAGTCCCGGAGTAGGAGGGGGGGGGCGGGGGGGGGGGGGGGGTTGCTCCTAACTCCAAGGTCACCACGACACACACCGTTACATCACGACACCCAACTTCATCACCAGCTGCGACCCAGCCGGCGTGTGTGTACGTGTGTGTCTGTGTGTGTGTGAACTTCTGAATGTTTGTGTGGATGACAATCAGGATGTATTCATACACAAACACCACACATCCATGCTCGCTCGCTCGATGACGCGCACACACACACACACACACACACACACACAAGGGGGGGGGGGGGGGGGGCTTGGGGGTGCACTACAGAAAGAGAGAGAGAGAGAGAGAGAGAGAGGCCCCCTCAGATTGGTTCTAGGCCAGTGGTGGTATTGTATACTGCCCACAAATGAGCAAAGTAAATGATACAAAACCGAAGGGAATTTAAAGGGCGGGGAAATCAATCAGCCATTCATGTGTATGTGGAAAATTACAAAATCTCCACTAAACCCCTCACACTGTTACACTGTTACACCATCTGAGGTGTTGAGGCCCCGGGCTTCCATTTGTGTCGGCCCATTTCAAATGTGTCTGTGCATATGTGAGCCTGTGTGTGTGTGTGTGTGTGTGTGTGTGTGTGTGTGTGAGAGCAAAAGTTGGTGTAATGGCCTAAAGCGCTTGAGTAAATGTATACTTATCCTCTCTCTCTCTCCCTCCTTCTCTTTCTTTCCCTCCCTCCTGCCCCCTCTCTCTCCCTTTCCCTCTCTCTCTCTCCCTCTCTCTCCCTCTCTCTCTCTCTCTCTCTCTCTCTCCCTCTCTCTCTCTCTCTCTCTCTCTCTCTCTCTCTCTCTCTCTCTCTCCCTCCCTCCCTCTCTTTCCCTCCCTCCTGCCCCCTCTCTCTCCCTCTTCCTCCCTCTCTCTCTCTCTATCTCCCTCTCTCTCCCCCTCTCTCTCCTCCCTCTCTTTCCCACCCTCTTGTCCCCTCTCCCTGCCTCTTTATCTCCCACCCTCTCTCTCTCCCTCTCGCTCTCTCTCCCTCTCTCTCTCCCTCTCTCTCCCCCTCTCTCTCTCTCCTCTCTCCCCCACCCTCTTGTCCCCTCTCCCTGCCTCTTTATCTCCCACCCTCTCACTCTCCCTCCCTCTCTCCATCCCTCTCTCCCACCCTCCGACTCCTCCTGGCCTGCATCGCTATCCGTCCCATCGTTGCACAGGTTGACGTGACAACCACAGTAGGATCTATAGGTTTGGGCGACCGCAATGAGGTTAACTGCAGCAGATGTTGGGGCTCCGTTGCCACGGCGAGGAGGGGGGAGGGGGGAGGCGGGGGCACTGGGCAGCGGTTCAACAACGCGGCCCTCCCCTGAGTTATGGGACGGGGGACAACTAATGGGCCCAGACGGCTAGCCTCCGTCCTGGCGCCGCGATGCTACAACGAGGGGGGGTGGGGGGGGGAACACACACACATCGTGACGATCCTCAATCTCTCGCATTACCTTAAAAACGTGGGCGGCAGTCCCGTTATGTACATTAAATCACCACTAGCAGGGAAATTGCGCCTAAAAAACTAAACAATTACTTTTAACTTTAGCCTTTGAGAACATTTACATGATGATTATATTGTGCTTCCACTTGCTTCTGCATTTGGGTTAAGCACCATTTTTACTTCTTCTCTCTTGTTATTCGGTGGGGGGGGGGGGGAAATGGGTGTAGCGTGTGTGTGTGTTGTTCCATTCATGAGGGGGCAGAGACAGAAGCCTGTTTCTCAGCCAATCAGAGTGTGTGAGGCAGTGAGCCGGGGGGCGGGGCTACCTGGGACTTGTCTCCTCCCAGCACGTTGACCATGACCTGCATGACCGTCTCGTGCATGCCCAGCACCCGCATCAGGTTGGGATGCTGGTAGAACACCTTGTTGTTCATGATGTCACTGTGTGCAAGAAAAAAAAGAAAAAAAAAGACGGCTGAGTCACAGAACAACAACAACAACAACAACAACAACGGAAAGAGAAAAAAAGGAAAACGTTTCATTTCTAA
Organism: Coryphaenoides rupestris; assembly: GCA_002895965.2. Taxonomy (NCBI): domain Eukaryota; kingdom Metazoa; phylum Chordata; class Actinopteri; order Gadiformes; family Macrouridae; genus Coryphaenoides; species Coryphaenoides rupestris. The sequence continues at coordinate 37,776 of PIJE02000572.1, read as the reverse complement.
ATGAATGCACTTATTGTTTCGCTCTTGCTTTTTGTGTGCTACGGTTCGACCGGTAAATACAACAACCTGACAACAACCCAAACTTGTGGTCTGAAGAGGCTTTTCAGGAAGGTACATGTGGAGTGTGTGTGTTTGGTGGCTGGTTTAAGCAGCCTCACCTGGCCCAGAGTCAGGCTGATTAGAGTCTGCGGCTGGGTGGGGCTGCACCCCCGCGGTGCATTGGCTAAATCAATGCCCACAGGTTAACCCAGCCATCACCACACACACACATGTGTGTGGTGATGGCTAGTTTAACCTGTGGGTTATTTAGCCAGACTGGGGCCAGGTGAGGCTGCTTAAACCAGCCACCAACGACACACACACACACACACTCCCCGGAACACAATCAGATTTTAGCGGCAGAAGCAATAAGCCCAGAATCCTAACGAACACAAAACAAATCAACGGAAGGTTGTCATTGGCACAAGATGGAGCAGGGTACCCCAGTCCGTCGATCATGAGCTTCTCCTCCTCCTTGCCCATGCGCACCGACAGCAGCGAGCGGATCTGGCCCAGCGACGCCAGCAGGTTGATGGTGTCCTGCACCGACACGCCGCTGATGGTGTAGCTCTTGCGCATGGCGCACAGCAGCTCGCCGATGCTGTCGTACTGCCGCCGCAGCAGGCTGAACATCTTGCGCACCAGCTCCGGGTCCTGGATCTGGCACTCCTGGGCCCAGCACACCATGGTCTGGGAGATGAGCTCCTTCAGGTTGGCTGGGGTTCCCCCGCCGGACACCCATCAGATCGGAGGATCGGAGGAATCACAGAGACACACGATCAGAGAAATCAATGGGATCACAGATCAGATCATCTGCGTTTTACTGCCAGGTCAGATTTCACCCACAAGGAATTTGTTGTGGAAAGAAACACAAGATACAGAACAATACAACTGTACAGCATATTGAATAATAATATTAAATGTATACTACTCCTGTTGTGTGTATAGATATATCTTCTGTATGTGTTTTTGGAGTTTGTATTCTAATTTAAAATGTTTTAATCTCTTTTTAATTTGTATTACTCTCTTATACTTTTGTTACATGTTACCGTTGATGAAGACAACGATTCTTATATTTTTAAAATTTATAAAATCCTTTAAGTAAATGATATCTATTTAATTGTTGTCACCTGACGCGCACCGATAAATCCCGTTATGAACAGAGATTGGTGGCTGTTAATAGAGGAATGAGAGAGGACATGGCGAACTATTATTTTCTTTAAACTACAAGTCATAAATTAGCCTTGCCCCAGGTAAATGATTAGACAGATTGTGCTGCGTGCGCTCCGACGGTCTGTGCACGAGGAGAAGGAATTTTCATCTTCGTCAATGTGACGTGCTCACTTAAGGAGTGCGGTTGGCTGAGATATGCAGAGGATGTGAGCGCAAACAGAGCAGAAAGGTCCAGCAACAAGAGCCAGAGAGGTGTTGTTTAATGAGCATATCAGTTGTCAGTGGTGATAAACAGCCAAGATGCTGCTGCTGCTGCTGCTGCTGCTGCTGCTGCTGAGGCAGAGGAACCAGGGCTGAGACGACATCTTTACTTATTGATTTTACTCTTCTCTGCATGTATAGTTCTGCTACTTAGGTTTATTGGAAACAAGAGAACATAAGACGTTGGAAAATGTGGGGGAAAAAACCCCAAATATATACACATTAATAAGAGAGCAATACTCATCGCGCAATTTCTATTTAAATGTGTATTCTGTGCTATTTTCTAGTAATGTGTGCCATTAAAACCTAGTTGCATTTGAAGGGGGTCAGCAGGGTTTTATATGTCAAAGCCGTGGCACCATGGTAGTCGTTATGACCCATGTTTCGGAAAACGTTGCATTTAAACATTAATGACCAATTACTCCTCCGACACACCACTGATTGGTCGATAAATCCCCATCTGTAGCCTCCCTCGAATAAAGTTTAAACTCCGTGTGTTGCAAATGCATCTCCGTTTATTAACCACCAAGTCCAAATCCCCGTGGTCCCACCGTCGGTCTGTTGAAACACTTAACCGAAGGATCTCTGCTTCCCGCTGCTGACGGAGACGTGGTTGAATCCACTTCTAATGTCTTAACTGGTATAGTTTATGAGGTCAAGCTGCTGTAAACTCGGCTTTAATTTGAATGCGGGCAGATCGGCTTGAGCGCGTGTAAAGGATGATGTAATCTCAACCAAGACATTATAAACGGGAGGAATTTGTGCAACCAGTTGCCCCGAAGGCGATGATGGAACGTGACTGTCGCCTCCACGAACATTCGTGAACATAACGGCGATGACATGGTTCGATTACGGTAATGCGGACTACTGATGCCCATACAGGTCAGGCGCTCCCCTCGTTCGTCATGTGGTGTTTTTATAGCTTTTAGCCTTTCAACAGGATAACATCTACAGAGGGTCACGCTCACTGCTGTAGGCATCATCATTTTCAACACACAACCACACACCATACACACCACACACACCCACGGCTCTGAAAAGCGTTCGCTAAACGTTCCGGGTTGATTTGAGTGCGCCAGTACATCTCATACTTAAAGCCCGTTAAGGACACACTATGTATTTCAAAAACGCGCACAATAATAAAAAAGACCTTTGAACACACACTTAATAAGGAGCCTCTTAAAGCCATTGAAGAGATGCCACGCTCGCTGTATTCATTTCCGCCGCAGCGTGAGGGCTAATGAGTCGTGTGAACAGCGAGCCATTGTCCACACACACACACACACACACACACACACACACACACACACACTCATTCACAAGGCGCCTGCACATCGCCAGCGGAGCGGACGAATGGGACGAACGGGATGAACGCTCTGGCGGCGTGGAGAGAAGAAACAAAAATGGCAGCAAAGAAGGAGAAGAAACAGACAATTTGGGTATTAATAGCCGCAGTCGGATTATTCTGCCTCAGCAGCTAAACGTACACATTTGTTTGGACGGCTCGTATGTGGGTTACCCCGAGGGCTTCATTAAACCCAGATCAATAGGCTGCCTCACTATGTGTGTGTGTGTGCTGTGTGTGTGCGTGTATGTGTGTGTGTGCGTGTGTGTGTGTGTGTGTCTCAAGTGCGTGTGTGTGTCGTGTGTGTGTGTATGTGTGTGTCTGTGTGTGTGTGTGTGTGGTGTATGTGTGTGTGGAGTGCTCGTGTGTGTAGTGTGTGTGTGTGTGTATGTGTGTGTGTGTCTGAAGTGTGCGTGTGTGTGTGTGTGCGTGTGTGTGTGCATGCGCGTGTGTGTGTGTGTCTGAAGTGTGTGTGTGTGTATGTCTATGTAACAAGAGCAGCAGGGGCCCTTTACGAAGAGTGAGACACATCAATTTGAACAGACGCTGGTGCTGAGGAGGGGCTGGGGGCCCTACCATTGATTTCCCTGTTGACTTCAAAGTGCCCCAATTAGCGCCCCCTGGTGTCTGAAAGACCCCCGGCGCTGTTTGCTTATGTGACCCACTGAAGGATCTGCGATCCACGGGAGCCGTCAATCAGCATGAGCTGAGGTGGCAAGTAATTGTGCGGCGCTAGTAAGTGAGTGAGTGAGAGAGAGAGCCAGAGAGAGAGAGAGAGAGAGAGAGAGAGAGAGAGAGAGAGAGAGAGAGAGAGAGAGAGAAAGGGGTAATCAATCCTGCTGCTCAGGAGTGTCAAAGGTGAACAGTCACGCTCTGAAATGAGACCGCATTCCTCCTTCTGAGTTAACATGAAGCCATACACACACACACACACACACACACACATTTCTTCAAACGATTTCCACCTGCGACGTAACGTACGCCAACAAATCTCTTTAGCCTTTGCGAACATTTACATGATGATTATATTGTGCTTCCACTTGCTTCTGCATTTGGGTTAAGCACCATTTTTACTTCTTCTCTCTTGTTATTCAGTGGGGGGGGGAGGGGGG
>PIJE02000572.1:16346-28846 GCA_002895965.2 Coryphaenoides rupestris | reverse complement strand
GTCATTACTGATTTGGTTTGTGCCGTGGATTCAATTTCCACATCTATTTTGTTCTATTTTTAAGGGCTATTTGTGGCATTACAGACAGGACAGTGAAGACAGACAGAAAGGCAAAGACAGACCAGACAGGCAAGGTTAGTCCTAAAAAGAAGAGAGTATTGCGATGGGACGCAGGCGGGAATCGAACCCGTGTCGCTACACCAACTACGCGGTCAGTGCGCTTTTCGCGGCGTGCTGAGGCAACTCCAAACAACCGCACGATAGGAATGGTTTTCAGCACCTGTGCTTGACTTTGAGCGACTCCTCCTCGTGGACGCCGTTCATGTCGGCGACGGCGCTGGCCTTGAAGACGGCGTGGAACTCCACCGGCATGCTGAGGCGGCAGAACACCATGTCGGTGTTGCTGTTCTGGGTGCCGAAGGTCTTGTGCGTCACCTTCAGACAGGGCGGGCTGTCCACCGTGCCGTCGATCCTCGTGATCTGCGGGAGGAAAAAGCCCCCGAGAAAAAAAAAACACACATTGTTGTTTGTCATTCAAAACTATTTTCATTTGGAATTTCACTTGCCAGACCCTAAAGCTGGTTGAATGTGTTTATAGGGGAAGTAAACTTTTTTGTTCAGTTGAAAACTGTTCCATCCATTCCCCAACTTCCTCGCGAAGTTGGGGAACATTTCCGTGCAATTCTTTTACTAAAACGTACATTATTAAACAGGGGAAACTCGAGCTAAAATCCGGGTAAAAAACTGCTCCTATGGAACCCAATAAGAACTTTACGACTGTCCAGACTCCAGATCAATATTTTGAGCATTTGCAGGTGGAAGTTCTCCTGCCAAAACAGGGTGCAGTGTGAAGGAGGCGTGGCTTGGCGTAGCTTGGCTGCAAACGAGGGCGGGGTAGGGCGGGGCAGGGCAGCTAATTCCCGGGATGGACATACTGTAGCATAATCAATGAATGACATATACATATATTTGCTCTCACCCACAGTGGGACTGGGTCCTGGCCTGTCACCTGTCACCTGTCATCACGCAGCGATCCACCCATACCTTTTGTGATGGGACAAACACGGCCCCGCAGGGCTTCACTTACCCGTTGCCGTGGGATCAGGGACACGACTCACCGTGACGTGACTGTGGTCCTTTGGCACGTTGACGAAGGTGGGCAGGCGCTTGCTGAACCACATGGTCACCTGGCGGTTCATGTTGACGGCGAACGGCTCGAAGCCCTCCTGGAGGCCACACATGGTGTAGTACCTGAAGGAGCTGGCGTCCTTGCCCAGGTTAATGCGCCCCACCTGGGCCAGACCCAGGCTGCACACCGGGATGAAGCCTGGAGGGGTGGAGCCACCACCGGAGGGAAAAAGTAGAGTAAAATAAGACGCTGGGACCCCTAGTTCAGACTCACACATGGACACACACACACACACACACACACACACACACACACGCACACCCACACAGCAGGAGGTTGGAGAATCAATCCTCAGTCTTTTGCGGAAAAGCCAATTTGCAAGCACCACATTAAGTAAGGGTGATTTGGTAATGGGGCACCACTTATGTTTCACTTATTCCCCGCAGCACGGAGGGGAATCTAGGTTAGATCCTCAGCAGGCCTGTCAACACACTGCTGGCAAACCAGGGCGTCTTGAAGAGGATGTCTGGTGAAGATGCGAGGAGACCATACATGTTGGTCTCCACAGACACCCAGGCAGACAGACAGACACCCAGACAGACAGACAGACAGGCAGGCAGGCAGGCAGACAGGCAGGCAGGCAGACACAGAGCGACACAGACACACAAACACATCGACATACAGACACACAGACAGACAGACAGACAGACAGACAGACAGGCGTTTGCCTACCGTCTTCGGTCTCAAAGTCAGCGAAGCAGAGCTCGGAGCCCTTGTTGGTGATGAGGATCTCCCCATTGAGTGTGAAGATCATGGACTTGTCCTCCATGTTGATCAGGCAGCCCACCACGTCTCCGGCCCGCCAGCAGCGGCCAAAGAAGCGGCTGCCCATGTTCAAGCGGTGGCCCTGTGCACACACACACACACGCACGCACGCACATACATACACTAAACTTCGATCCCTAATTGGCGACTTAGCACGGCTGTTTTATTTAGAGTTGTTGTTCAGACTGCAGCTACGTGTTACAGCTGAAGGACTCTTCGTGACGTACAAGCGATAATCGATCACGATATTTGCCACGCGAACACAGGAGACAACGGCTTCACGCGCGCGGAGCACAGAGCTGAAAGGCAAAGTCTGTGCTCGTGGCTTAATGAGCTGCCTAATACCTTATTCAATCAAGATCTTATTTTGATTAGGACGAGTTTAAAATGTCACCGCCGCCGTCATAAATTGCGCGGCACGAACCAGACGCAGAAGAAAATAATAAAAAACCCGGCCGGCGTGATAACGATGATGAACGACCCCTCCCCAGGGGGACAAGGGGGGGGGGCGGAGCTTACCCGGTATCCGTCGAACACGAACGCCAGCGCGTCCGTGCCCAGCTCCACGTCGGGCTTGCAGTCGGGCCGCGCCCAGCCCACGCGCATGTCCCCGCCCGTCACCGACTCGAACTCGAAGTACCACTTCCGGTGCGCACGGCGTAGGTCCGCTCCACCCGGAAGAAGCGGATCTTGTCGATGCTGGGCCGCTCCACCACGTGCCCTGCTGGGGAGGAGGGCGGAGACCGAGGGGGGGTCACTCGGGACCCTCACGCGAGGGTGACCTTACCACCACCGTTGTGGGTGGGATGTGTTGGCACTGTGCTAGCGTGACAAACACTAAACTTCGATCCCTAATTGCCGACTTAGCACGGCTGTTTTATTTAGAGTTGTTCTTTGGACTGCAGCTACGTGTTACAGGCTGACGAGAAGAGTAACTACAAACATTGCAGCTATGACTAAAAGCTTTGAAATTATTTGTCAGGCAATTTAAGCAATATCAGCATTGGATCTACACAGTGAGTATGGGCGTGAAACTAAATACTTTGATTCTCGCTTTGAGTGTAAAACAGCTTATTTATTTTTTTGCATGGTCAGCATTATCGTCGATCTTACTGAGAATGTCAAAGTACATTTGGATCAGAACACGAACCTCCTTCCTGGTCGGAGGGTTCGATGTTGTACCCGTAGCCAATCAGAGTGCGGATGGCCTCCCGCAGGCTGTCCCTGTTGGACTTCTTTGTGCGCTCGTCCAGCAGGGCGTAGGGCACCAGGCGCGGGTTACGTTTGCTCTTCACGTCCTGCACAGGAGGAGAGGACGAAATCGATGTTACCAACACGTTCGCACTCAACAAACTCCATTCGTCAACTCTGTACACCAGTAAATCAACGCTGTACACCGGCTAATTGTTGGCTCGGGGGACCACGGGGGACCACGGGGGACCACGGGGGACCAGCTCCCGACCACCAGTCTGTGAAGTCACTCACAACAACTGCGCCGCGCTGCCTGACTGTCACGGCCCTCGGATTGAGCTGCTAATTGTTGCGATCAGTTTGCGATCACTACTCCTCTTAATACTGTACATTGTCTTTCCCAGGTGTGTGTGTGTGTGTGTGTGTGTGTGTGTGTGTGTGTGGTGTGTGTGGGTGTGTGTGTGTGTGTGTGCTCGGTATAAGAACACGTCGTCCCCTCGATGAAATATTTAACGCCTTGTTGACCTTTATTGCGAAGGCATCGTGCGCCGTCGTGGAAAAACCTGGTGACATACAGCGGGGGGGGGAATGTCAGAGCGTTACGTGTCTTTGCTCTGAGCGATGCCATGTATGGGATGTACATCAATATACAATATATATATATAAAAATGATAATACAGCTATAGTGTTATACAACTGAAATTGCACAGGGGTGGGGGAAAAAAACGAGAAAGAAGAAATCCCAGAGCCTCCGAGGTTCATGTGAGAGGTAATACTTTTTCATTGCTTTTTCATTTTCCTCATTAAAGGAAAATTCCACGCAGTATTTTTCTCTTGACGATAAAACCCTAAAAGGGGACACTCTTTATGATTGTGCAGTGCTGTCAGACGGGCTGTTTACGGGGGTTGTGTACACTATACATTTAAATTGCTGGATTTTTTTCCCGCTTTGCCCATCCCGCAAGCCTAGGCTCACCATTAGGTTAAAGAAGATCACATTTTCCATTTGCTATCTTATTTATTTTCGTCTGACACTTCGCTTGGCATCGGATAAACAAATATTCCGGTGTAAATTATTGAGTGTTTGTTATTTCAGTTTGGGTGTATTAGTCTATTTTCCATTTTACCTCTGCACACGAAACAATTGCATTCAAGGCATCCGAGGACATAGGCCAAGATCTTGACGGTCGAATGTCAGTACATTTGCGACTGCTTAACATGTTGGTAGTCAAGCGCTGCATCTCTAAATGAACTACAATACCCAACTGCCCACTTCACCTGGGACCACGACCCAGTAGATTCTGATTCATTGTCCACGAGTGGCTCAGCTTGCTGTGGACTTACCAGGCGGTAGTTAATCCCTATTGAACCACGGTGGAGGGTGGAGAGACTATACATCATTATGACACCCCAGCTCGGTGCTGAGGCTATGCAGAAACCAAAGGCAATCGGGTACGTCTTAATCTGCTGACGAGATTAATGTGGCTCTGTTTCTTCCAGAGACCCGGTGAACACACGGTTGCTTTTTGCCCCGTACCTGCTGAATGCCGTAGGTCCATCCCTGCTTGATGCGGTCCTTGGCCCACACGTTGTGGGCATTTTCGGCCAGCTTGTCCACCAGGAGCTCCTGCCCTGGACTCAGCTTTATGTCGGACAGGTCCAGCGGGGTGGGCTTGTAGCCGTTAGACATCATGTAGCTGAGGGACATGGGGGGGGGGGGGGGTTTGATCCTTACATGAGAAATATCATATTTGGAAAATGAACACGCCAACATCTCTAAGGGGGCTGATCCTGCAATAGCAATTCAAATACTATTCAGTTCTTTAGCTTTAGTTAGAGCCTTCAGTTCTGGTCTCACCCCTGGCCACTAGTCCCCAACGCTACGGTGCGGGCCGGCTTTTAGCTCGGCGATGTCCTGAGGGAAATCACGTTGTGTGCGCTCTTCTTTACTCTCTTGGGGAGGTTTGATCATCTTGAGGTTGTCCTCCGGGCACCGGGGTTGACGTGGCCCATGGCGTGGCACCCGCAACGCGTAGCATGGGTCCTGTGGCAGGGGGGGGTGTGGGGGTCAGGATACTACCGGAGGGAATGCCGGTCCAAAGAATCATGATTTGGTGTGTCCAATGTTGTAAACGCGGTTGTGTCGCTAGCCATCTTCTTTTCATCAACCTGTCTGATGAATCACTCTGCTGGTCTGTGAAGCGCAAAAAAGGCTATGGTACAGCAGTGAAATGTGGGTTATAGTGGGTTAGCATGTCTCTGCAATCTGAACCACAAATGGACAGGATATTGAACAGGATATATATAGATATTTTTAAGAGATAGTAGATCAGCAATGTTTTCAAACTTCAGGATTTTTCAACTTGGACCCCATTTGGACCCAACACTTTGGGCCTAACTCACTCAAATGCAGCCGATTATCTCTAAAGTTGGTCCGGCATTGAGCCAGAATGCAGCAGCATAACGACTGCATTGTAACCCTTCGGGGGGCCAAAGGACCCAGTCCACGTCCACGTACACGTACGGCCGCAAACTCTTCCACCGTCAAAAACAACTGAATCCATCACAACTCTCACGACGCTCTGATCGCACGCCAGCATCACCAGCCGTGACATACTTGAGTGTTTCAGATGACATCTGGAGGTTGTAGTTCTTCTCTGTGTCGGGGCAGCTTGGAGAAATCCACCAGACATGGATGCTGACGCTTGTTATCCTCCCTGATCTGAGAGAGAGAGAGAGAGAGAGAGAGAGAGAGAGAGAGAGAGAGAGAGAGAGAGAGAGAGAGAGAGAGAGAGAGAGAGAACTGTCAACATGAACCACCTCTCCCCTCTCTCACTAAGCCTTGCCAGCCAGCAGCGATGCTTCCAAAGCGCACCTTAAACAATATCTTATCTCTATCGGGACATACGGTAAATGGTAGCTGTACGGAATATTTACCGCATGTATATACGCAACGAACACAGATCACAGTCATAGAGACAGTGAACCAACAGGATGGGAAGGAGGAGGGGGAAGTGTCGGGCGGGGACGGTAAGAGATGTGGGTTCTACGTACGGTTCTACGGTTCTACTCGCTAGCGGTGATAGGACACGCATCTAGGTTAGAGGACAGGTTATGGAAGCAGAGCGGGAGAAAGGGGACGCATGTTTTCTTGGGGATGAGGAGGAGAGGTGTGTGGTGTGTCGGTGTCAGTGTGTGTGTGTGTGTGTGTGTGTTGTGTGCTGTGTGTGTGGTGGTGTGTGTGTGTGTGGTGTGTGGTTGTGTGTGTGTGCTGTGTTGTGTGTGTGGTGGGCGTGTCCCTGTGTGTGGGTGTAGTGTGTATGTGTGCGGTGTGTGTGGTGGAGACAGGGAATAGTGATTATGAAGGGGGTAGTCCTGCTGTTGTGTTTCAGCTCCCAGATACACCCCCTTTTGGCCAGGTGGCGCTACACAAGATCGGTGGCGAGTGTGTTGTGACCAAGAAAACATGCAGGGCTGTGTGTACAGGAATGCGGTCGTTGTGTTGGTTGTTCTTTTTGTTGGGGTTTATTTTCCAATAAACACCAGCCAGCTCTTTTGTGATAGTACAAGAACCCCAAGGGTTCTGTGACGGCGGGAAATCTTAACAACTACAATATCTTCGCATGAGCAGAAAGAGGAAAAGCCTTTCCGCACAGCCGACGATATCCTATTTAGAAACTGACATACACATTGTTTACTTGCGTTGTCGTGTTTGTCATTTTCCTTTGCTGCTGCGACAAATACATGAAAACTACGACTCCAGTTGTCGAGCGGTACCTTCTCCAACAGTCAACAACAACCGCGACCCAATCTTTTTGTCACACCGACGTCAAGGCATCCACTTCTGCTTAATGCAGCAGTGTTCTGAATTATGCTTCCCAAGATAGGCGGCGACAAACGGCAGGGGGATCCAGAATTATGTTTTAACAAAGGAGCGAGTCGGAGCCAAATCAACGCGAGTGAGAGTTGGAAAGGGTCTGTGCCCGGGTTAAATCAGAGGTTTGTGTCTGAAAAGGAAGCACATACATTCGGAAAGTTTCTCTGTATTATAGACATAAGAGCTGTGCCTCATATTGTTACTTCTATTGTAATCTGCACATTAGGCAAAATAGGTCTCCTTGGCTTTCGTTTGCCAAAATCCGACAAACCAAGAGAGTCTCTGAAGTTTTTTCTTTGGAAGAAATCCCCTTTGAACAGAGATTTCTGTATTGATTTTTGGATTGATTTCAAAATAAAAGTATCGACCGAGTGCCCCGTTTGATTCTTGTTGTATGCCTGGGGAATGATTCGAGACAATTAAAGTCCTCCTCTTGGTTTGTTTCCACAAAGTAAAGCCAAAACCTGCTGCTCTGCCGATTGTGTGGAACAATATGTTTGAATTCATGATTCTAAAACACAGACACAATGAGTGTGTCGCCTAGAAACAATATAGCACGGAGAATATCTTAAGAGATGCCACGGAAAGCACGAAACATGACATAAAATGGAAGGATATTATTCACTTACCCTCTTTTTTTTGGGTTTGAACCGCAAATTATAAGAGAGAAAGCAAGATGACGTACATGTTCTTACTCATCTTCATATCATATTGGCCTAATTATGTATAATAACTTTTGTATGTTAACATGTTATATTTCTTGACTAAAAACATGAGGAAATGAATGGATTATGCATATTTCGTTTGATCCAATTGATGGTACATTAATATGTTATGTGTTATATAGTACATGTGTGAAGGGGGGGGGGGAGAAGAAAAACCAACAACAAAAGAACCTATTTCTTACCTTGCCATAGGACCAGCCTAACTCTATCTTATTCATTCCCCACAGCTCATGAATGTTCTCGGCCAACTTGTCCCGAACCTTTTCCAGGTGGGGGGGCATGATAATCTAAAAGATTAGAAAGAAAAAGTGTTATCAAACACATCAAATATGATTCAATCATTCGTCACTATCTTGGGCTAATCATTCTTTATATTACTGTCCATTTCCCAGTAAGAAGAAAGAATGTCCAGTAAATGATAATGCATCTATTTACCTTCACTGTGGTGAAATCTTATTCACCGTCGTTAAAATTCCAGTTCACTGGAGTTAAAATCCCATTCACTTGTGGTGAAATTCCATTGGCTTACCTGGCTGGTTTCCACCTCCATCGTTAAAATCCACACTGTTGTTAAAATCCCATTCATTGTCGTTAAAATCCAATTCACTGTGGTTAAAATCCCATTCACTGTCGTTAAAATCCAACTCACTGTACTTAAAATCCCATTCAACTGCGGTGAAATCCCAACCCGGCTCTCACCTGGCTGGTTTCCACCGGCGTGGGGATGAACGAGGCCTGGGACAGGAACTGGGTGGTGCCCAGCAGGTCCCGGACGCCCTCCGCGTCCCGCTTGTACTCCTTCACGGGCTCCACCCTCATCTTCTCCTTGGGCAGCAGCGCCTCGTAGCACGGCGCGTAGCTCGACGGCGGCAGGAACTTGAACTCGCCGTGGCGACCGCCCAGCAGGAAGCGCACCCTGGTACCCGGACATCGACCGGGGGGAGCGTTATTGCGCTTATTAGTACACACTTCATCAAAATGTAAGTATTAACGCTTGGCCTGCCAAAACGTTCGGCCCGGGCAGCATAATCCATTTGTGTCGTCATGCATAATTGATGCGTGGCGTAAATGTGAAGGAACGGAGCATTAAACATTTAGATGAGAAAAACACCAACACATAGACTACGCTTGATGTTTCAGACCATTACTGGATAGCAGCTCACAAGTATCCTTAATACATCGGGGAGGAAATTTATTTGAAGTTTGTTTCCGGGGGCCAGACGGAGATTGCTGTCTAAACTAAAATAATATAGATATTGTAGATAGATATTAATTTAATATGGATATTGTTCAGTAAATATTGTATTGTGGCTTGTTATTATTTTTAAAATAGTGTTGCTTTGTGCATTCTATCATATGTCATCCATTTTAATATTTTCCATTGATGTTTGGTGATAATTAGTGTTTGCAAAATAAATATTGTGGGTTTATTTATTCACTACGTAATTTACTGTGTACTCAGTACTCAAATGTTGATCCAAAACGACAGTGAATATGCATCACGTCGCATTCAATTAAGGAGCAGACAGTGGGGGGTCAGACATCTTGGCCCGACCACGCCTACACCGGGACCGTGGACATCTGGGATCGAACCCAGAACCTTCCGGGTTAAAAACCAAACCGTTCAAGCCGCTGTACCATCTGTACGTGGTCATGAAATGTCTTGCGATTTGTCGCAAGTCGAAAACGAGCAGACTCTTCTCTATCCTCCAGTGGCTCTTTAGGTATCCGCCTTTGTTGGTACCCTGAACCCTGAACGGAGGAAGCCCCGCCCCCCCACTCTCCTGCTCCTCAGAGGAGTTTCAACTGGGGTGGGTTGGGGGTGGGAGTCATTAAGACCACTCCCTCACCCCAGCGCCGCACGGACGGTAATGCTGTCACATTTTTATTGGGGTTAACAGAGGTCAACGGACCACTGACTCAACCGGGTCTCTGAAGTCATTTCACAGTATTTCTGGTCTTTTTAACAGCAGGTCGAATTTTTTTGTGGCCAAAAGTGGTTTTCATGACTCACACACAATACTGTATATACCCAGACTTGGCGCTGGATGACTGTATAAGGTCAAATATACAGAGAAGGGAAGCGAGCAGCTTGAGGAATCAACGCTAGCCTGACGATGTGTTAGCAAGCTCCCGTGTTAGCACATGTCCTCGCACCTATAGGCCCACGCTGAACTGTTGCAGACGGCAAGCAGACATCAAGCAAGTAAACAGATTGAACAGCAATATCCCACCTCCCCGCAGGTCCCCCCAAACCGGCCCCCGAGCCTTTGAAATGCGCGATCAAGTATTTCAGATTGTTATGGGGTTTTTTTTACGGCGGCGGCGGCGGCGGTATCGTCAGAGATGCCGAGATGAGACATTGCGGGATATAAGGGGTCAGCCAAAGTTGTCGTGTTGTCGAGTTTCTAAACTATGTCAGCATAATCAAGTATACCGCTGCCAAATGTCTCTCTGCCCCCCCACCCACACCCACACCCTCAAACCCCCCCTGCGCTTTTTGTGGATTCACAACAGCCATTTAATAATAGAAGGAAACAAGGGGCCCTTCTGCTGTATTATGTACAGGAATGTCGTCCATATAGAGTGTGTGGACCATTTTATGTGAGTTTATGTTGTTTCCTACACGGTCCGCTAAACTCTTTGCTTCGAAAAAAACAACATAGAGCTCATACTGTTCTTCAAACAGCGACTCTTTTGGAGTTTTAAAATAATATTTTGTCAGCACAAAAACAGCTCTGGTAAAAAAAAAAAAAACGGAGTAATTGATTTCATTCAAGTATTAAATATTGTGTGACCCAGTGGAGTCGGCTCATTCAAGACGACCGGACAGCGCGTATGGGCTACTTCTAATTTTAAATATTCAATTTAAGTCTCCGCAGGCCCCCCTGCCCACTATCAAGTGAACTAATTATTTTCCCCGTTTCATTATCAACTTTCTAAGTGATAGCGTGGAGGAACAGAAGCTCTTCTTCCAATTAAATGTAATATTGATAACAAGGGAGGCAAAATCTGACAGGAACGCCAGCTAATGCTAATCAGGCTATCAGACGGGTTCTTTGTGGTGGGGAAGACGTAGAGACACCGGCACATTTCTCATATTCACGTGAAGATGTCAGACCGACATAAAAATATAATAAAATAACTTAAATAACCGGCTGTCATGAATAAAACAAACACTATTAAAACAGGATCGAAAAAAGAAAACAACAATATCCATGATAGATTCATATTCACATTATTATTTTGCATACAACTTTTTATAAAACTTCCTAACCGACACTAAGTCTGACAGTTAAATATGAAATTCAGAGAGAAAACGTTTGAAAGAGAAAGAAAGACAAAAACGCGGATAATGCTCGATATCAACGAATTGCAATGGAAGCCGCTAAGTTTGTCTCGCGTGAATTGCAAATCCATGGCACTAAAAATAAAAACCTAAAACTTTTTTGGGTAAATTAATAAGTTGAAAGCGTACAATGCTGGGGTTGATTGTAGGCCCGGGGCTCCCAGGTGTCTCTGTATCTGGAGTAAGAGTGATCGCTTCAGAAATGTCCTTTGCTCTGAAAACAGCGAGTCAATCATAGAATCATTGAAAAAGCTGTTGGAGCTTGAAATTTTATTTCAAAGTCCTGTCAATCACGATATATGCCGTTCCCAAGGCAACCGAGAGAACGAGAGCAAACAGACGGCAGCAATTTTCACCTATCTAAGGTCCCAGAACCGTGTGGATGAATGCATTAGAAATGGAATGAATGTGGATTAAACGGATTTCATGGCATTTTTAAGAGGTGTGTGTGGGTGTGCAGGGGGTCTGTTTATAATACTCCTCAACAATCTTGTCTGAACAGACAAGATTGGACAGACACACAGGGTGTTCACCTGGTGCCAAGGAGTGGAATCATTTCTACCACCATGTATCATGATTACCTGCTCTGCATAATCCTCATAATCTGGGATCCAACTGTCCTGCAATACACTAGAGCAGAACTTCTAGGGGGAGACGGAGACAGTGAAACCAGGACTGCAAGGGGCGGAGTCACACCTTGTTTCCTGTTTGGTTACGCAGATACTCCACGGATGTAACTCATTTGTGAGTGGATGAAGCGTTCACAAGTGTATTTCTACAGGCCGGCCAAACGTTTCTTTACAGTTTACCAATTCTGGCCAAGTCGCTAACAACACGCTTACAGATCCCTGCCTCTGGCAAAAAAATGACAAGCATGAAGCGAAAGTGAAAGTGAAACGGTAACACACACAACAGAGGAAACTTTTAAAAAAACACGGGCCGACGCAGATCGACTCACTTGACGCCTGCGGAGAAGCTGACCACGGGGAAGAAGAGGCCGTCCGTGTTGAAGTTCTCGAACATGCCCTGGACGGGCTGCCCGTTGATGCGGTACGACATGCTGGGCGCCGCCAGGTCCAGACAGCAGCTCACCACGTCGTCCGTGGTCAGCACGTGCTGGTTCAGCGACGCCACGGCCCGCTGGACGCGACCTGGGCAATATATTAACTCTTAAAGTAACACTGTTTAAATTAGAATTACAATTAAATACAAAACACTATTAAACATTACTAATAAATATTAAATTAACAATATCAACATAACAATTTAACAATGAATAAGTTACAGTACTACTACTAATAATAAATAACAGCAAACAAAGCAAGTGAAAACTACTCTACACTACTCTGCATATTCTACATCCACCTGCGCACACAATCAACTTGATGACCCAAACACGATCAG
>PIJE02000572.1:0-11283 GCA_002895965.2 Coryphaenoides rupestris | reverse complement strand
ACACACACAGATCCACACCAAGAAACACTGAGTATCTCTCTCTCTCTCTGTCTTCAGATATAAACACACACATACATATACACACAGACCAATAAACACTGTCTATCTCTCTCAGACACCCACACACACACACCTTAACATAGACACACACACACACACACACACACACACACACACACATACACACACACTTTCTCTCTCTCACAGCCCCACACACACACACACACATACTAACACACAAATCAAGACATCTGGCCACACCCACATATATCCTAGCTCGCCCAGACAGGGTCACACCACACCAGCAAAAGACGGGAGGATGAGGAAGAGGGGGGAGGGGTGGAGGAGAGGAAGGGGTAGGCCGCTGTCTCCAGATCCACTTAGCACTGTGCTGCAGCAGGTGTGAGGAGGAGGAGGAGGAGGAGGAAGAGGAGCAGGAGGAGGGGGAAGAGGAGCAGGAGGAGGGGGAGGAGGAGGAGGAAGAAGAGGAGGAGGAGCAGCAGGAGGAGGAGGAGGAGGAGGGGAAGGAGTAGGAGGAGAGGAGGGACTTGGAGGAGAGCTGGACGTGGCTGGAACACTAATACCAGCCAAGAGATGAACCCGTGTGAAGGGCAACAGAGGAGGAGGAGGAGGAGGAGGAGAAGGAGGAGGAGGCGGCGAGGGCAGGAGGATCACAGTCTCTTAGATTGAAAGTGGGCAGAAAAACGACAAAAAAAACAATGATGGTCTTGCTGAGAAAAGAAGAGCCCCGAGGTTAGCTGTTGAAAGCCCAGGTGAAGGAAGCACACATTCACAGCAAGAGAAATGCTCGGTGGTTCCGTGCATTTCTCTTGCTGTGAATGACAAAGATAATAAAAGAGAAGCTGCACACACACAGTGGATATGGACAGGGGGCTGCTGGGTGGCTAACAGCAGGGATGTACTCAGGTCTGGAGACATGCTGAGAGACCAGGGCAAGAGACTGATTGACTAGCAGCCGTTAAAGACAATGGGCGTGTTCCGATATAGCAGGGGTCGGGAACCTTTTTGGCTGGGAGAGCCATAAAAGCCAAATATTTAAAAATGTATTTCCTTGAGAGCCATATAGTATTTAATCAAATTTAATGCAACTTTATGCGTGGATTTTTTAAGTAAGACTAACAAAATCCTGTGTTGTCACAATGCCACTGCTGTGGCTTTTCCTGGGTTCACAGAAGGAATGGAGAGGATCCGTGGATGTGGTAATAATAACTGTTTATTTACAGTCTCAACTTAAATAACGCGTTGATCAACATATAACTTAATATAGTCGCCCGTAGTCCGCTGTACGGTGGGATTCCAGAGGGGGTTTGGCGGTTGAAGTCCCTCCGGTCTTCTGTCGCCTGCCCAGCCTCTACTACGCATGCGTCATTATAGCGTTAATTGCACTCATTCGCTACAGCTGCGTCACATTCCAGGCATTCCTGCCGCTCCGCTCCCCCTGTCACTGCGCGACAGCGCTAACCACGCCCCCTCATGGCTCACAAAGACATACATTTTTAAAACATTCTAAATAATACTAAAACCCGATGTAAACACGATGTAAACAAGCCTGGATCCTCTCTGTCTCCTCCGGCTTCTCAACTCATCCTACAACTTTTTTGCGCAACTCTTCTGCGCAACCCCGTCGAGTTTACCGTAATACCCCTATATGGTTGGAAAGCGCAGCTCCTCTGCTTTCAGAAACCGTTGTTTTGGGAGCGCCGGCGCTCCCGTCAAAATTGTCTGGGAGCCATATGCCGTCATCGAAAGAGCCATATATGGCTCGCGAGCCATAGGTTCCCGACCCCTGCGATATAGGGTACTTTTCCCTCTAGTGAGCTGCTATGGGTGTGGTTTGGAGAGAGGCTCCGCCCAGGATCCGCCCAAATTCACCAGTGAGAGGCCTTTTGAGCGGCTCAGTTAGTCCCTGAAGCAGGGCTAGTACTTTTCTGGGCCGCTCGTAGCTAGTCGGCGCTGATTGGATACGGTTGAGGCGGGGTATGACGTGGGTAGAACTCCACACAACATATAAACAGCGCTAAATGATTGCGTAAGACAAAATGTGTCGCGGAACTAATTACGTCACATTTGAACTCCGTGGGTAAGCCTCTCGAAGGTCCCTGCAGTGGGTACGGGACGCCAAGGGGAGCTAATGCGTGGGCGTAGCCAAAAACAAAAACGCCTCTCACCGGAAAAGGGAAAAGTACCCTATATCAGAACACACCTAATGAGAGAGAGAGATGGTCCCCCATGATCCCTCAAATATGATTACTAAGGCTGTCTGCCAATCAGTCACTGTGGGTATGTGTGTGTGTGGGGGGGGTGTCTGTGTGCTATCTTTGTGTTCAGCGGACATGACTTCTGGGAACGCCACATCTGTCAATGACCTAAATGAGACTTTGTGTGTATGTATGTATTTACAGGAATGCAAGGACAGAACAGGACATACACGAACGACATGGTTAGATAACACACCTTGTGGTGTGCCAGGTTGGACCCTGATTGGCCCTGGAAGCCAACTTTCAGACTAAAGTGGTCAGCACACATGATGAGGCTCCAGCAAAGGACTAGATTACGTAGGTTTTAGAATGTCAAACAGAGTAGAAATTGTTTGAGTATTGAGCGCAGCGGCCGGCAAGGCAAAAAGTCTGAGCTGTCTGCGACGCCGCAGCTAGCGTCAATGCTAGCTTGGGCTTCGACACCCCAAAACTCTGGCAGTGCTAGTGGCAACTCAAGAAACCGGAAGCTCATCATGGGTTGACCGCTGAAGACCATGTGACCAGTGAAGGTGCAGTGGAAACATCACCAGCACCAGCGGTGACGGAGGAGGAGGAGGAGGTGGAGGAGGAGGAGGATGCGGCGCAGGCGCGACTCACCCAGCAGCTCGTAGAGCAGGTTGAGGATGTCCTTCCAGGCCACGCCCGCCTCGGGGCCCGCACACTCCCCGAAGTGAGCGGCGCTGTTGTACACGTTGAGGCGGTCGATGCAGTTAGACACCAGCGTCAGCATGCCCTGATAGACGGATAGATAGATAGATAGATGGTTAGATGGATAGATAGATAGATAGATAGATAGATAGATAGATAGATGGATGGATGGATGGATGGATGGATGGATGGATGGATATAGATAGATAGATAGATGGAAACACCGTGGATCACCAAAACACGGAGGAAAAGATACGAATACGGGGAAAAATAATTCTTAGATTCTTAGTTTTTCATATTGCCTTGTTGTTCATATGCCTATTTGTTTATATGCCTTGTTTATATTTCTCATTTCTATTTTTGTAAATACTGTAAATATTGTGGATATTCTGATCCCTCCAATTTGTGCTATCTGTATTATTCTTTGGCACATTCCGCTGAGCATCGCCACGTTTCATTTCACTGCACATCCTGTGTGTGTATGTGACAATTAAACATTTTGAATCTTGAATCTACTGACAAATGTAGCCCCAAATGTGGCCCCTTCTCACGAGCTTCTTCATTAAAATATTTTATATTAAAATATATTAAAATGGATTGGTTCAATTAGTTGTTTGTTGTTAATTGCTTTGATTTATCACACTGTTGATCATCTCACATCTGATATTCATGAGATACCGCACATGTATGATCCGCTGCTTGCACAGAACTAAGAGACGACAGTGTTCCGGTATGTATCTGTAAGCCCATCGTGTTTAATAGATGGACTATATATCCATGTTCCAGCCCACTGATGACTCCCCGAGGGCCGATTGGCGGTGCCATAACCTGGTACCCATGGTACCGGTGCTGATTTATCTAATGGTGCCGTACCGACAGTCATCCGTGCAAAAAAGAAGTTCTGGGGAGAGAGGAGGTGGAAATTCCAGATGATTGATAACGCCACAAAGGCTCCTGAGTCAGCATTCAACATTGATGAATTAGCCATTGAACGCTAATGTGAGACATGAAGGGGCGGGACCATCTGGGAGTTTGGTGCGCCGCCATTGGTCTGTTGGGTTTGGTTGAAAAATGAATTATAAAATATTAAATTGGCATCATCTGCAACGGAGTGCTACGATGCATGCTAATGTCCATTATGTAAAGTGTACATTCCACTGGTTTTGTTTTTTTTCGTAACCACAGACCGATATTTATGATGGCAATTTGTAGCTTGAGGATAGCGACAAGTATTAACGTATTAGAAGTTTAAGCATGCGGCGGATTTCCTCTCATAAATTATTAGCATGTTTGACAAATGTATTCGCAAAATTATTTCAATGGCGTGTTGAAATAATGTGTTCTGTGTTCCCGTTGTTGTGTACGTGTGAGACTGTGTCATTGTTGCTTGGTCACTCACGTGCAGCGCTGGCCACCTAGCTTGTAGCTCGTAGCGCGAAGCTAACAGCTGACTAATGGAAGCTGGCACTGAAGCATTCAGTTGGCTGCGGCGGCGACAGCAGAATCCAAATGCAATATCTTACATTTGACCCGATGTCATTGACAAAATCATCACAATAAAAAGAAAACCGCGTCGCAATAAAAGAAGAATAAAATTGATCCGGGATTATTGCCTAACCGAATTTCATTGCCAAACACACATTGTTATTTAAAAACAAATAGATTTTGCGGTGTGGTGACACTTAATACCCTTTAGATTCTAAGTAAAGTGGTTTTTTTATGTCCAATGTATTTTACTGTCCCTTTGTTAAGGGAAATTCAACAAAGGAACTAGTTGATAAATATATATATTGTATCATTGTTTTATATTGTTTTATACTGTATATGCTTAGTTTATTCCTAGTTTATTTTTCATAATTCTGTTTTTTTATACTGTATCGCCATGTAACCTGGCACAATCATTTCCTTCGGGATAAATAAAGTTCTGTTCCGTTCGATTCTATTCTCAACTCACTTCCTGCTTGAAGAGGTTCTGCCGGTTCTTGAGTGAGCGCAGCTTGATCTGCTTCTCCTCGTGCTCCAGCGCCGCGTCGGGCAGCTGGAAGTACGTGATGAGGTCGTTGAGCGTCTGCAGCACCTCCTCGATGGGCAGCGCCACCAGCGCGCGGTTCTTGGCGCCCAAACAGTCCAGGTCCCTGTGTTGGTGACGGCGAGCACTGGTTGAAAAATGTTGTCTTGCGTGTTTTGCGAGTGTGTGTGTACGTGCACGAGTGTGCGTGCATCTGGGTGTGCGTCCGTGTGTGTGTGCGTGTGTGTCAGTGTGGAGGGAAAAAGAAGGGAAAAAAAGGTGGTAATCGCTCAATTCAGTGACGCCCATTGACCTTGACAATAGACCAACACCGGTGAAGGTCGCGGCTGTGTTGACGTATGGAGATCCAGACCCCTCACTCACTCATCCTCCTCCCCCAGGATAGTTAACTATGAGACGGGCAAGGCCGGTGCCAAGGCCAGGTCCCTGTGGAGGCTGGAACCGCTCCGAATCAGGTAGGTCGCGCGTCCCTGCATACATTGATCCCCACCCCCACCCCCCCCTAACCCCCCCACACCCCACACACTTTATGTAACTTTCTATTTTTAAGTCTGAAATTAATTCTGCGCCATCTATCTCTGACCTTTAGGCCTTATTTTCTGTCTCACCTGTTCCCCTTAGCCGTGTGTGTGTGTGTGTGTGTGTGTGTGTGTGTGTGTGTGTGTGTGTGTGTGCGCGTGTGTGTGTGCGCGTGTGTGTGTGTGTGTGTGTCGCTGTGCGTGTATCTGTTAACCGTTGCGTCGTCAGAATACTGACAAATACATACACACACACAGATAACCGCTACGCATGCGCTATTAGCAAAATGATGATGCTAGCTAATTGTGGGCTGACAGCGTGCTATTAGCTAGCATTTAATTAGATCCCGGAATGACACATTTTCTCCTTGGGTGTGTGCATGTGTGTGTGTGTGTTTCCCGTGATGACCCTCACCCTCGCCCTGCAGCTGGAGTGGGAGCCACATCCGCTGGGGCCAGCCCTTCCGACTGCGTCACCTGACCCGGGGCCACTACCTGGCCCTGACGGATGACCGGGGCCTGGTGCTGCAGGACCGGGAGAAGGCCGACACCACCTCCACCGCCTTCTGCTTCAGATCCTCGAAGGTCCGCACACACACGCACGCACACACACACACACACACACGCACACACACGCACACGCACACACACACACACACACACACACACACACACACCACACAGACACAAGAACAGTAATCCCGAAACACAACAGGATTATACACTTAGGTTTGTGGACACATTTGTTTTTTGCCCTCCAAGGTGACCTCCTGTCCTACAAGTCCTTAGCCGTTTGACGTCCACTTTTGAGCTAATCTGAAAAAATATTTGAAAATCTGAAAGGAGCCACTTCTAATTGAAAGCCTACATCTGTTCTACACACACACACACACACACACACACACACACACATACACACACACACTGTAAATCAATTGTTCAAGGATCTGATAGCTTGGTGGAGCTAATGAGAACCACCATGCAAAAAATGTTTTAGCTGCAATCGCGGCCCCTCGACAGATCGACCCGTGGACCAGTCAGGACTCTCTCCACTCACACACTCACGCCGATAATGGAGGTTTTTTTGGGAAATTGCCAACGATTGTTCGCCAATTAGTGACCCAGCCAGAGTGAATCAATAGCATGTATCATAGACGAACCAACCACCACACTACACAGAGGTCCCGCATCACTGGGGCCATGATGCCATTCATGGCTTTCAATTATATCAGCTCCTAAATGGGAGAATAAATACGCACCGCCGGCTGCGATTGACACAGATACTGAATCAATCCGCCGTCTGCCACAATGTGTGCAATGTCTGCTATTTAGTCACTGAGCAAATGCTCTGAACCAAAGTGACATACAACCACCCGATGTCATCAATGAGCAGGTAGGGGTTAGGTGCCTTACCCAAGGATGTCTTCTGCGGATGTCGGGGTTTTGAACCCAGGACCTTTCCAATGGGAGCACTTTAACCACTAAACAATCCCCCCCCACCCCTCCCACCAATTACTTTAATCTTAAAGGGCCCCAATTATAAAATGATGGTTCCCAAAGGTTTCTTCTGCTTTCCAAAAGACAGCAGATTGTTACGGATTCATCTGGATTTATTAATACGTTCATCTGGATTCATTAATAGTCATCTAAATAAATAAATAATAGCCTAACAAGGTCTCTTTCCATGAGAGAGAGAGAGAGAGCGAGAGAGAGAGAAGGGGGAGAGAGAGACTTCCCTGCTCATTACGTGGTCGAACACATTCTCTGTTGCACACACTCACACACTCACACACACACACGCACACACACACACACCCACGCACACACACACAGCAGCCTCAAAACTTGTCTTGTATTGATAATCGGACCAAATGGCTTATGAATGCAGTTTCTGTGCAGACAATGGGCGAGCCCACAGTGATTTGCACATAACAATACAGCCGTGCTTCAGTTGGTATTTTTGTGCATTTCACACAGGTTCACCTATCAACAGGGGTATATATATATGTATATATACGGTATATATATACATATATAATATCCACATTACTGATGCATCCATGCAAATATTTTGTGAAAGCTATCTCCTACAATATCCATATCGAGGTATTAAAAATATAGATATTTGATGTGGTCCATATCGCCCAGCCCTACGACATCATCTGTGTGACGCAATAGACATTCTGTTGCTGCTCTGACCGGCACCATAAATGGTAAATGGTTTGCATTTATATAGTGTTTTTATCCAATGCGCTTTACAGTATTGCCTCACATTCACCCATTCATACACAGACGGCGGTGTCAACCATGCAAGGTAACAACCAACACGTCAGGAGCAGTTAGGGTTAGGTGGCGTCTTTCTCAGGGACACCTTGACACTTAGCTAGGCGGAGCCCGGGGACCGAACCAGCAACCTTCCTGTTGCCAGACAACCTCTCTTACCTCCTGAGCTACTGCCGCACCAGGCCACCCTTATTGGTGTTATTGGTGTTATTCTTCTTTTGCAGGAGAAGCTGGAGCACAGCCCCAAGCGGGACATGGAGGGCATGGGGCTGGCTGAGATCAAGTACGGGGACTCCCTGTGCTTCGTCATGCACGTGGCCACAGGCCTCTGGCTGTCCTACCAGGCGGTGGATGTCAAGTCCGCCCGCCTGGGACCCCTCAAGAGACGGGTGAGCCCAACGCACACAACACACATTGCACGTTGCATGCACACACACACGCACACACAAACACGCATGCATGCAGGGGCCGACACGCACACGTTGCATGCACACACGCACACACACACACGCATGCATGCAGGGGCGGACACGGCGCATGCACATACACACACACACGCACATGCATGCAGTGGACACACACAGGCACACACATACACACACACACACACACACACACATGCACACACATACATACACACACACACACACACACACACACACACACACACACACACACACACACACACACACACACACACACACACACACACACACAGACACATGCACGGACACACACACACACACACACACATGCACACAAGGGAGAATGGGCAAAAACATATACAAAAGAACAGGCAGACATGCACAAGCACACACACACACACTAGGGATGTGTTCTCTTGTAGAACATTGACCTGGAGATTAAACAGTAATAGATTGATTGAAATTGAAAAACCTTTGTAAGGAAGCTAATGTCTGTTAGCCTTTGGTCTCTGGACATGGCTGTCCCAGAGTGCGTTGTGTCGGTGAGCGTGAGAGACAATGTGTGTTTACCTCGCTCCGCGCTCCACGTAAGCCCACCCCAGACCGCCTGAAGGGTCAGCACCTGCGCTTATCTAGCGGAGCCCAGTGCATCAGCGGCTGATAATGACCACGGAGGCTGTGGTCTCCCTCTCAGGGCAAAATGGCTGCATCTGCTCCACTGTTCCTGCGATCCAATTCCCCCATTCCCCACTCTCTTTCTGCTCTTTATGGTTTAATTTCGGCAAATTGAATTCCTTCATTACATCTCAGGGAAAGCACTCTTTCCCTCTCTCTCTCTCTCACTGCCTCTCTCTCTCTCTCTCTCACTGCCTCTCTCTCTCTCTCTCTCGCTGCCTCTCTCTCTCTCTCTCTCTCTCTCTCTTTCTCTCCCTCTGCCCCCCCTCACGAACCCAGTACCTCTCTGGTTTCTGAGTCTAGTTTCATGCCCCATCCTTCTAATGACTCTTCCTTCCTTACATTTCTGGCCCTCTATCCCTCGCTGTGCACGTGTGTGTGTGTGCGCGTGACAGGCGTGTCTGCACACGGAGGGTCACATGGACGACGGGCTGACGCTGCAGCGGTGTCAGCACGAGGAGTCACGCGCGGCGCGCATCATCCGCAACACAACACGCCTGTTCAGCCGCTTCATCAGGTAGGCTCACACGTACACACACACACACACACACACACGCACATGCAAACACACGCATGCATGCTCACACAGACAGACAGACAGACAGACAGACAGACAGACACACACACACGCGCTTGCACCCATGCACACACACACACACGCATGCATGCACGCTCACACATACACACACACACACATACATGCACACACATGCACACACACACACACACACACACACACACACGCACATGCAAACACACGCATGCATGCTCACACAGACAGACAGACAGACAGACAGACAGACACACACACACGCGCTTGCACCCATGCACACACACACACACACACGCATGCATGCACGCTCACACATACACACACACACACATACATGCACACACATGCACACACACACACACACACACACTTGCACGCTCACACACACGCACATGCACAGACTGTGTTTTATGATGTCGTCACATCCAGCTGTTGGTAGTGCCTTTAGTGTTAGCCGTTAGCGTTAGCCGTTAGCATTAGCATGGCGAGCAGGGATGACACAGAACGGAGCAGAACGGAGGGGAATTGGAATGACAGTTAACCTGTCCGCTTGTCGTCAGGCCAATTAATTCTATGAGCTTGTGAATAACGGCTCGTAATAAATTGTGAATCAATCGCTGGACCATTTAAGTACTCAAGTGTGTGTGTGTGCGTGTGTATGTATAAGTGTATGCGTTTTAGCATGTGTGTGTGTGTGTGTAATACTTTTACAATGCACATACTCCCAGTGGAATATGTATGTATGTGTGTATGTGTATGCGTGTGTGTGTGTGTGTGTGCGTGCGTGTGCATGTGTGTGTGAGTGTGCATGCGTATGTGTGTGTGTGTGCACGTGTGCATGTGTGTGTGTGAGAGAGAGAGAGAGAGAGAGAGCGCAGTAGGATCTGACTGAACTGGGTCCAAGCTGCCTTCTCCCCTGACGGCTCACTCCCAATGCCCAGTCATGTGTGTGTGCAGCCTGTCCAGCCAGTGCAACATGGAGCCACTGCTCACCGCTCACCGTTAGGAGGGATTTAGAGAGCCAAAAGAGAGGGGTGGTGGAGGAGGGGGGGTGGAAGGAAGTTACCCACTGTTCCCATTGTCGTACCGGGAGCCCTGGCCTGGAGGTTGCGCCACGTCGCGGTCGATCGATCCCCGTCACCGGCCCCGTCCCCGCCCCCGCCCCCGCCCACCGATGCTACCGCCGCCGCCGCCGCCGTCATTACTATATCAGGACCGGAGTGTGCTATTTTTAGCCGGGCCAGCGGAAATAAACATTTCAGCATGGATGAGCCTGTGGGCAAAACACTGTCACAGAGTGGCACCCACACCCCACACCCACCCCCCCCCCCCACCGCCGCCCCTCCACTTCCTGCTAGAAAGCGACATTTCACTGCAAAAAAAAGCACTTTAAACAGATTAACATATCCGGATCCCACTTGCATAACTGTTGAAGGCATTGCTGTCAAGTGTTATCTTGTGGATCGCCAGAGCAATTAACGCGGCTATTAATGAACCGACTGGAAAAAACCTCTTTGAAGAACGCGTGTTCATTTGATATACAGTATGTACTGTCAAAGAGTGACGATGCGCTCCAATGAGCAGGTTATGCAATAAGCCTGCTTGCTATGTCGCGTGTTACACAGCGTGGCGGTTTTTTCGCTTGGAGGTCGATTGCGTTTCGAAGAGGAAGTACGCTTAGCTAGCTTCGCGATGTGATCCTTGACTCGCCCGCCCCTGACACCACTTTGTACAAAGCGCTCGCGAGTTTCGAGATTGTATTCTGTAGCGAGAGAGAACCCAAAACAGATCCAGAGTGGAATTTAGCATTTATACAAAATCTCATGTTTTTCTTCCGACAAAATATTCATCCACCCCCCCTCCCCCCCTCCGT